>LPNX010939316.1:0-160582 GCA_001517045.1 Pseudotsuga menziesii
GGTTAGATCAAGCTGTGGGTGGCAAGGGATCATCAACCTCTACCACAAACGTCAGCGACAAGAAATAAATAGAGGGTGTATTCAATATCCATATCTCAAACAGAGGAGATAAGGCTCAGGTAACTATGACCATGAGGATTCAATCTGATTTGCATGCAATGAAATTAGGGAGAAATATAAAGGAATGAAGTGTTGCCACAGAGCTTTAACCAGCTCCATCAATTCACATTCCATCCATCCTCTTACAAGGAAATGCTAATCGCACACCTGAAGACGTCATTTTCATGAATCCCTTGCTATGGCAACTGATTGAAGATTCCAGATTGGTCATCCGATAAACAAATATGATATTTCCAAATTTCCAGGCATTTAGACTGCCATTACTTTAAATAAATTCTAGATCTATATATATGATATTCTAGAATAAGAAATGATCTATACATACATTAAGAGTAATTTCTGAATTGCATGCAAATATTAGTGTGTTCCTAATTGTTGTTAACTGTACAAAAGTATCCATAGTACACACCACACAACTAAACATACTCACACTACTACATATGGCTCAAAATTCCCACGAAAGTTTGCCATGAAAAAGCTAAAATCGAATTTTTCGTGGAAAAACAGTTTAAAATTTTGGAAAAAAATGAAAATGTCCCTGATGATCATCACTATAGCGATGCATAGTCCATAACGTTTCTATAGAGACGGGCGTTCATCGCTATAGCAATGGATGTTCATCAATAAAAATGCACATAGTGGCTTTGCATGCTTTTTGGTGAGGATAAGCATGTTAACTTTGTATTAGAGGGAGAGATGACGAATTTGAGAATAGTGCCCATACACCCTTTCTCATCTAAAATATCTATCAACATAATTAATACTTTCAAATATAAATAATTTTAAATATAAAGAAATTAATAATTCCATAAGATCCCACCATGACTTTGACGTGATTTAATTTTTAATATCAATAATTGCTCAATTATAATTAAGGAAATGATTCATTACACAAATAATCCATATAATAATGTTTTATATTATCCTTCTTTAGTGAGATCATAATATTTTGATTCACTTGCTAAGGTCTTTTAATCAGGGTAGTGAGTTTATTAACTTATAAATATAAAATGGAACTCTAATCTCTACCATGTATTTTACAAAACAACATTTAAAAATGCTCCATCCAACTTGACCATACCATGGCCATAGACCCAAAATAATTAACCAAATTTCAATTATTGTGGAGTCACCAACCAAAGCACACTCTTTATGTCATTGTCCTCCCTACCTGCCCTTGTTCGTCCCCATGTGAACACGATACTCCAATAAAGTAAAATCTAATTCCAATGCCTCAAATCACTTTATCACCCATTGAACAAAAAATGTTTTTTATTCACATCTTTAATAAGTGGGGCACACTAGAACCTCTTTTCACCAAGCATACACACTGTATGTATATTGCAATATGCATACAATTTACAAATTATCATGTAACTTGCTACAAAATATATGATCAGTGTAATAGGGGTTACAAAGTGTAAATTATCAAACAATTTAACCCCTATGCAATGTATTTATTAGTATCTAGATGAGTAGTCTCATACACAAGAAGCTCTCTTTGTGTAGTATCCTGGATTCTAGATGGTCATAAAATCTATGAAATTATCAATTTTACATTGATTTATAACTTTCACCAGCAGTATACATTCTCATAGACATTTCGTCAAACACTTTAGAGACATTCCATAACACATCACAATGGCTAGATAATTTTGGCACCTTTATTATGAGTAACAAAGAGTAAACAGTACAATAAATATGGCTGTGATAGCAGCTACCAAGATACATTCAACAAGAACCTGAAAGTGACGGCAACTCGAATTATGAAAGGAAAATGAAATTCTCTATGCTTACTATATGCATCCTTTCTTTCAATGTGCGGCACTCATCGAGAATTGAACACTCGTGTTATTTAGAACATGAGGAATTGAACACTACTTGTGTTGCAATCAATTTTTCAATGAAACATAATCTATAATTCTTTCCTAGTTCTCCTAGATTCATTTATTAAATAATGCATAGTCGAACTCAAGTGACTTACAAATTAGAATTAATAGGATTGAAACATGTAATGCACTTAACCAAAAAAATGCAACCACTTGTACATGCGCAAAATGACCATCTCATGGCTTGATAACCCAATGCACAAATTAAGCATTCACACACATACTTCTTGCAACTAATTACTTTTTTAGGAAAATATTGTTGGAACGTGATCAAGCATTGTGCATATTCACAATAGAAACATTTATCTGTCATGAAAGTTCATCCAAAAAATGGGCTATGCGTTATCTATTTTCCACTAATCCTTAAATATTCAACGTGCATATAACCCCAAAATTTATTATGAGGCCACCAAGTAAAGGAATCAATCCCATAGGGTTCTCCCTTTCCAACCCTAACCTAATTTCTATTTTTAATCGAACAATAAATCCTACTAAAACATTTGAGATATCTCAAATTCCTATCCTCTTATTAGAAATGACACTATATATTTGCACTACTTAACACCAAGTATAAACATGGGCCCCTTATTTTCCCTTAGTCCCTTCAGGATAGTCGAAGGCATATCAAATGGGTATATTAGAGTTGGTTTCTAGATAATCCTATAGATAGAGATGTCATTAGAGTATTAGGGTTCTTGTGTGCCTAGCCTTTGCTAATATACCGCCTTTTCCATCCATCCTCAAGCTTCTCATCATCTTCTTCCATAGTGTCTTCTCTTATCAATCTCTCAAGTGGGTTTGTTTAGTAATGGTGAATGGTGCTTTTGCATGCACACAATGTGCTTATTCCATCATGGGCCCATAAAATACATACTTCAAATGAATGACAATGAGGGAATGGAAGGAAATAAAGTTGACATAACTTCAGACAAGTGCAATACACAATAGTTTCTCCTTATAATAATTGTACTTATCCCATTCCTTGCAACTACGCGAGAAGACTTTAACCCACCAAGATCTTACTTGCATTCACTAGTTTGGAAAATGAGTCAATTAGAGTATATAGTTTCATTTAAGACACAAGATGGAACATAAGTGAGTTCTAGGACTGACACTTGGAATTATAGGATTCACTTTCCTCTTCCCCTTTGGTGGAATCATAGTCCCTGTCGTGATCTGTGCAACTAGATATGAACATTTTATATTAGATTTCAACATGAGCATTTGCATAGCTTGAATTAACCATGACAAACCTAGTCATCATCCATATAAATATATTTACATCATACATGCCTAACCATTCACTAGTTGGGCCTTTATTTGTCTTGAGATCCACACTAGGAATCCATATCAACGTATTTACATAATTTGATTATGTACAATCTAGTGGACTTAACTAGCTGAGCTTGGTTGAATATGGAGTGATTGCCTCTTTTCCAAATGGGAAATGACACTCAAATTTTTATATAGGGTGATTTGTCTCCTAAGAGTGTGATCTTCCAAGAGGAGGAACTGTTCATACAATTTAGTGGCCTATCTCTATTATGACTTTGTAAGTTAGTATAGATAAAAAACCAAAATAAATTTTGAGATTCTTGAGGTGATCACACATAGGATATTTTTAATAGGTAATGCTAAGTTGGATCTACTTACTACCCATAGCCTCATATTAAATAACAAGGGATCAAGCAAAGAAATACCTCTTAGGCCTAATCAAGGGTTTCTAGACATTGTCAAAACAAAAGAGCCAAGTTAATTGATTGGATTTGATCCACCAAAGCTTATTCAATTGAGTGTTAAACATAGGTTTACAATAGTGCCAACCAACAATTATAAAACAACTTATAATTCTTGATGACCTCGACCTTGTTATAGGTCAAATCCTTTTAGCATATTAAAGGATGCTAAACTTTGAAGGACTAGTTAGTTCATGGAGAGATAATCAAGATTGCTCTCCTTGATTCATTACAAAACATGAAATTTGTTGGGATTGGCCAACTTGAATTTGACTCTTAAACTGGGCCATAGAACCCAATCACTAATATGGGCATCTAAAATGTCTTTCAATGCGTTGATGCCTCTTCTAAAAATTCCTAGTGTTGAGGTTGGTTTGTCTTAGCAACTACTTTACCTTCATGGAGAAAGATAGTTGAACACTATAAGGAGTGATCATTCAAGGACAAACAAATCCTTAAACCTTGCCATTTTCAATTTAGATATAAATTGAGAGTGTCCTAGGCATATTTTATTTGCACGATGTTCTTTTTTTAGTGCCATTCGCCTGCTTTTGTAGTCTTTTGTTGGACATTAATATAATTATATTGTCTCTTCCTATATTTATAAGACAATATTACAATAAGAAGTTATCCTTATATTGTAATTTTCTTATCTTATTAGTATGAAATTAATATTATTTGAATTTGATGATATGGTAAGAGTTGGCAGAGTAGCTTCGCATACAATTTCTCAATGAAAAGTTGAATGATCCTACAATGCAGGATTCATTTGATTCACTTTTACCAAAGGACAATCCTAAGAACCACAATTTGTCATCAAATTTTTCACCTCTATTGGTCTTGGTGGTGTCGCTGAGAGTTTGTGTGAATGTTTGAAGAATATGCAAAGAATTATAATGTAGCAGAAGAATCTCATTGGGTGTTCAACATGTTTGATGCTACAACTTGCTATAAATTTAAAAATTTTGAATTTTTAAAATTTCACTCCAAGTAAAAGATGTTTGCAAAGTTTTTTAATCTATTTTAACATTATATTGTTTCCCTGTTTTTAATCTTTTATATATGCTTTAAGGGGAATCATCTAAATTAAATTTGAAGGAAAAGAAAAGAAAACTAGCATATCCTACTTTCTAGTAATGGAATCCATCGATAAATGCCTGCTTATTTGTGATGTGAATATTCATGTAACTATTTGTGTTAAGGGATTCTTACCATTGTCCCTTCATTTCTCTTCCCTACAAAACTTGTAGTTGGTTTCCTCAAGGTACAACACCAGGTCTACACAAACTAGGTTTTAATTCCCATTTTCAGCTTTTTTTATCCTCCAACTCTTCAACATATCGGCATATTATTGCGCCTTTTGGGGCAATTGCTACTCATAGAATTGAAATTTTTTGCTCCCTGAAACCCTGAAATATCAACCAGTCTTTTTCTCATGGATTTTTGGGAGGGCCATCACCATTAAAGTTGTAGGCTTTTATAGACCAGGAAATTTCTGGGATTTGGGTTTGGATGACGGGAAGCATAGCGACGGGTCATGATATGGTGGGGGGAATGAAACTGATGGAACTCATTGCTTCAGATCAATGGCTAGATCTAAGAGTATTTTGTATGCGGTTGAGATCATTCCCACTTGAAAATTCTTTGCAGTTTTTAACCCTCCGCCACATTCCCACAGATTTTACTGCCAGACTCGAAGTGAATGCGAACGCATTGCTACTTTTGAGACTGCTTCTTCCTTTCTGCGTAGGGACAAGGTTTATAAGAAATCCACAGAATTTACTTATGTCAGTACAAACAGTGTTCGCATAGGAGGATCCGTGATATTTGAAGCTTATGATAAGGATGTTTTGTTGGTCAGTGGAAAGCTACAAATATTGAATGATACCTTTGTATGGAGGATGGATTTTCTCTATGGGATTGGTGGGATATCTATTCTTGGGAGGAGGAAAAGCTGAGCGAAGATATTCGACTGTTTATGGGGCTGGCATGGAGCTATGTGTCGCTAGTTGTTGTTCCGGGTCTCTTATGTTTTGGACAAAGAAACTCCAGCTTGTTTGTGGTAGAAATTCTATGAGTGGACTCTGTTTTGATAACATTCAGGAGGATGAGAAACCTATGAAGCTATGGAAGAAGAGAGAATAGAGTGATCGTTTGTTTCAAGTATGATATGCCAATGAATCTGTAACTGGTAGTTTGGTTTTTTGTATGTTCTCATCCATGGTGTTGTTGAACTGCTTTTTGAATGTTGAATGTATGTTTTATTTTCTGTCATTGACAGAGGTGACCATTGTATGCCCTAGTCCCACAAGAAATATGAAGCCAATCCCATCAGTGTAGGGATGTTCATGTTTTGCCTCAGAATATTAAGGCTTTATCTACTCTCTGCAATTGAATGACTATGTGACATTGACATTGATAATGTATGTTATACCAAAATCCTCTCACCATCATGTGATAAGACATTTGACATACCTACTTGCCCTGAATCCTAGCTTCTGGAGTGGAAACTAAATGGTTTTCTATCAATCTATCATACAAATTCCCAGCACCGCACATGCCCCTTTATCCAGGAACAGTACCCCTGCTCTCACCTCCTTTCATCAGTTGTCCACAAGCGGTGCCACTACCCATTTCCCTTGGTCCATAGGCGGTTATTACCAGAACCGCTCTATCATAGAAGGAGAAGTGCGGTACCCTGGGTAAAAAGGGAAAAAGAGAAGCTGCTTGAGGCTTCCAGATGATAAGCCTTGAGATATCCCTTATTCCTACTATTGTGGGTTGTTTGAGCTCGAGATCCCTCAACCTAGGATCTTAGAGGCCACCTCACCCACTAATTTCTCAACCATCTCTATCCATTAAGTCCCTATACATATGAGCTCATAGCCACGGTTGAGGAGAGAAAATTTGAAGGTATTGTTATGCTGTTGGATTGATTATTGGCCAAGATCATTTGGAGAGAACATAGAGAGTTAGAGTCAGAGATTTTGGGGATGAAGAGCTGGTTTCATGGAGATGCATGTCAACACCAAGGCTTGGTTGTAAACTTCTTCATATTTCTAATGCAAGTTGATTTCTGTCCCACATATGATGTTGTTGTTGTGATTTCACATATATATGTTGCTATATTCCTTAGTCACTAGCATAGATTAGTAGATCATATTCTGGTTGCTTTGATTCATTTCGTGTTGAGCTTTTTTGTAGGTACATAGGTGAACTGTCAAAGCCTTGTATTCCAGATATCTGCAGCATCTAGGGAGAGTCTTCAACCTCTGTCCCCTATTTGTTCTGGATCTGAACCATTCAGACCAATGGAACACCTTGCTGTCTGCAGGAGGTGAAATATTCCAGCTAACATTATGTGATGGCAGTGGTAGACAAACTTATCAAGGAAACTCATTTTATACTTGTTAAAACTACTTATAAGGCTTCTAATATTGTTGATATTTTTATGAAGAAAGATTTTATGTTTGCATGGAATTCCTAAGATAATAATTTCTTATAGAGATTCTAATTTTACTGGTAATTTCTAGAATTCATTGTTTAAAGGATTGGACACTAAATTAAAGTTTAGTATCGCTTATTATCCGCAAATGGACGAACAAACTGAAAGCGTAAATCAAGTTTTAGAAGATATGTTAAGGATGTATGTTAGGGATTAGCCAAACAAATGGGAAGAATATCCACACTTAGTCGATTTTTCTTATAACCATCATTATCAAGCTTCAGCTAAACTTAGTCCTTTTAAAATACTGTATGGTAGGAAGTGTAAAACTCCCATTTCATGGAGTAATATGGTTGAAAAATTAATGTTAGGATATTATTTGTTAAAAGAAACACAACTAACAATGAAACAGGTACAAAGCAATCTGAAAATTTCATAGGACAAACAAAAGAGTCATGCAGACCTTAAAAGAACTCAAAAATAATTCCAAGTAGGTGATCATATTTTTCTCAAGGTAAAACCCAAACAAATCTCCTTTACGTTGGGGAGTTGTGCTAAATTAGTACCCATGTATTGTGGACCATTTGAAATATTGTCAAGAGTTGGACCAGTGGCTTACTAGTTAGCTTTGTCACCTAATCTCAAAATACATAATGTATTTCATATTTCCATATTGAAAAATTATGTACATGATACTACTCATGTAATCGATTAGAATGTTATTCAGGTAGAACCATAAAGATATTTTCAAGTGGAACCATATTGTATCATCGACAAGAGAAAAAAAATTCTCTGGAATCGCACCATTGGAAAGTAAAGGTGCAATGAAAGCAGGTTAGTCCAAATGAAGCAACATGGGAATTGGAGAGTCATACATTAGAGGAAATTTCAACTCAAAATGGACCTTTCAACCCTAATTCAAATTACATGTCATCATGTGTTAGCCAATTAAATTGCTTTAATTTTGAAATACTATATAGTTCTTAAACAATTTTTTAATATAAATTTGGGGATAGGTATCATAAAAAAACTACTTTTTTTGTTCGTATTTGCGACATATATCCATATGTTTTTACTCAAATTTCGATCGGGAGAGCTCGCTGGATGTCAAATTAAATACCACATCCAACGAGTACNTACTTTTGGCGGACCCCACTACCCCAAAAATAAGAAATACCTAAAAAAACATGATTATGACATCATCATCACGTTTTTTTCAAGTATTTCTTGTTTTTGGGGTAGTGGGGTCCGCCAAAAGTATGTCGAGTGGGTACTCGTTGGATGTGGTATTTAATTCTGCATCCAACAAGCTCTCCCAATCAAAATTTGAGTAAAAACACAAGGAGATATGTCGAAAATACTAACAAAAAAGTAGTTTTTTTTTCCTCCTCCAAAATTAATAAATATTATTTTATTATTTTAACTATTATTCTATTATTTTCATTAGGTGGCCCATTTTGAGTTGAAATTTCCTCTAATGTGCGGGAAGCATATCTAATTTTGTTCCAGGAAGACTGAGATCCTATTTAAGCAACATCGAGGACGATGTTGAACTTAAGAGGGGGTGTTTGCAACCCACCTAGAACTAAAAATAATTTTAAGTTGTGGAAAGAAATTACTTTAAAAGTTATTGTAAAGTTTTATGTTGTTGACCAAGGATGGTCAAGGATGACTATAATTGAATATTTTATTATTTAATAATCAAAAGAAGAGACACCTATCCAAAGAGGACTGTTGAAGAGTGTTCCCTGACCCACTAGGAGGAATGATCTAGTGTAGAAGGAAAAAATGAAAAATGGCAGCAACAACATTCACTTTCTAGCTAATTCAGGAGGCAACTTCCCCAAAATTGGGGTCATGTTCCCAAGAAAGGAAGAACTGAGCAGGTGGATCATTAATTAAAAACTGACCCAAAGACCTAGGAAAGCATATATCCATCGAATGAGCAAGAGGCCCACAATATATTCTAGAGACTACAACCTTTTGGATTGCTGCACACTCAAAACTTAGGCACACAAGAGGAATTCGATGAGGTGAAAGATAAAGTGAGTGTCTAGAGTATTGACTAGAAGTGTGACTGTTGAGTTACAGAGAGGATGGAATAAGATTCTACACAACATCTTCATCTTGGTGGTTCAGTGAACAGGATCGGGGGTCTTGAAGCAAGTAATCTTGGCTGCTTTCAGGAGATGGCTGGGAGGAACGGCCTTCTTTGGATGTTTGTCCACTTCAAAAGTTAACAAGTTCTATATTATCCTGGATTATTATCTTTAATTTGTCCTGTTTATTTCTTAAGTATTTCATGAATGATGAAATCATCCAAAAAAAAAAAATTCAAAATAAAGTAGGAAATTTTTATTTCCTGTAAATTATAAGTTAATTACATGAGAAATGAATTATATTGCTTAAATAGATTTCCATAGTAGAAATTGTAGACTATCTTTTATTATTATTTAGAAACAGTTTCATTTTACTATATATAGCTTCACCTAATATTAAGTATTATACTTTGTTAGTGTTGGATAGTGTTAGTTCAGTTACCTGATCAAGAAATACTATCTTTGATTTGCAGTTGCTAGAGATACACAATGGTCGTGGACAAAGGAAACAAGCATCAGAGTCAAGAAAAAGATAGAGAAAGTTAATAGAGTCAATGATGACATCGAATAAATGGTACTACTGATATATAGATGATATTTAGTGGCTACAATATATTCTTTCTAGGATTTTGAACACAAACTAATCTGTAGGCTACAAACTAGGGTTTCTAGGGTTTTGAATTCAAACTAGGGTTACTAGGATTGGCTCCATCTCGTGCCACCATATTCAAACAACAATAAGTCTTCCAATATCGTAAGTAATTGATGCTCTTGATGTATGATTTCATGTGGATACTTCTATTTTGCTTCATTAGACAATGTTAAAAATTACTCTCCATCACATGCTACAAATTTAATGGTTCACTAACACAAGGGGCTATAATACCTCACCTTTCATGGATCACTATCATGAAGTTGCTACAAATCCCTTAAGATTAAAGGGGCTCTAATATCATATTGATAAATAGAACATAGGATAACAACTTGGTGGAAAGCGATTAAGCCACTCTTAACACTTGTATTCATCCAATGATATCACTTTGTAGTATATGGATCTAACCACCTCTATCTATAGGCCTCTCTAACAACTCATTACTGGATGATGATGACACATCATATGTATATAAGGATAACAATTCATAAGAGGTGATTTCAGACTTTGTGATATCTAGGGACTCATTTCCTAACACTTGTAATTACATTATATGAATTAAAAGAGATCAAGCTCCATCCATATCGAAATCACTACCCTTCCTTCCAATCAATGTGATTACCTTTCATATCAATTGATGTGATTACCTTCATTCTTATGATTTCAATATCCTTTTATTAAAAGACTAGTGGTGTCCTTCATTCTAAGGTTTGAATGTCTAATACGAGATATTGGTCAATGGTGACATCAAATCAATGGTACTAGTGCTCTATACATAATAGTTAGTGGCTACAAACTATGTTTTCTAGGATTTTGAACACAAACTAGTCTCTAGGATACAAACTAGCGTTTCTAGGGTTTGAAATTCAAACTAGGGTTTACGGTACAAACTAGGGTTACTAGGATTGACTCAATCATGCAGCATAGTTGAACAACAAGAAATCTTACAATATCATAGTAATGGATGCTCTTGATGTAGTATGACATGTGGATACTTCTCTTTTGCTTCATCTGACATTGTAAAAAATTACTCTCCATCATAGGCTAAAATTTAATGGTTCACTATCACAATGGGATACAATACCGCACCTTTCATGGATCACAAAGTTTACATAAACTAGTATCTAGGCTACAAACTAGGTTTTCTAGGGTTTAGAATTCAAAGTAGGGTTTACGGTACAAACTAGGGTTACTAGGATTAGCTATAGGGTTTGTAAGATAGGATTTATATGCTAGGATTGGCTAGGTTTATTAAGCATGGGAACATTTCTATACCTTATTTCAACACTTGCATTAGGAAGTTCCATGAAAACTTCGGGTGTTGACTAATGTCCTTGGACGACTAACTTTGAGATTCAAGGTAGATACAAAAGACATATCCCATATAATGGGCTTGATAATGGTATAGGGCTATATGTCATAAGCCATGGAAGTATGAATATAATACAACAAATCCATGGTGAATCTTGTGCAATTTGTCACATTATACAAGTATATGCAATTTATCAATCTATCAAGTTGTAAATAATCAATGAGACCATGAAACCAAAATCATGGCACGTACATGTACATCACACACTTATAACATAGTACAAACATACCATGCATACCACACACCTGACTACATACATGTGGTCATTCAACTAGACCTTCAAGATAACCTCTAATCCCAATGGTATCCTTTAGCATCTCGTGCTTAGAGTAAGGAAAAAAGTATCATTACTTTGATGAGTTATTGCTTGGCATTGTTTGCAGCTAGAGGTTTGTGCCAATAACTAAGTTTGTATAATGTTATACAATTTGACCTGGTCTATAGTATTCAAATACATAACCTTTTTTCTTTTCTGCGTGGGAAACCTATGTCAAGTATTCTCCTTTGTTAACCATCGACCCATTTGGAAAATAATTTCCCTCTGATTCAATTAATGAAGCAATGAGGGTCTGCTTCCCATACAAGAAATGTTCCATCCATTAGTCAATGCACCATTCATTTCCTCTCAGGTAATCCATTATGTATATGTTCCCTGCATAAAATAAAGTTCCAACCTAGGAGTTAGCTACTAAACACAACTAGTTGTAAAATATTTCAAAGTTATCAGTATAATAGTCAAACCTAGTTGTACGAGATCTGATATGTGTTCATAGTCTGGTGAAATAATCAAATGGTCCTCCTCCAACTAGGATAATTCTGTAGTTATTTTTTGACCAATGGGGATTGATACACAATCCTATATTTCAACTCAATATTTGGATTCACAATTGTCCCATTCACCACTATTACATGGATAACAAAAACAAGAGAGTTTCCTTGTGCACATTTCAACTATAGAATTGTCTCACATTCTAAGTGAATGGAATGCACGAGTTCCTTGGATGGTATTGCACTCATATAGCTGTGATAGATCTACATCGACCACCTCCCAAAAATATCTATGTACTTGTGCTTTTTGAGATGATTGGTCCTCTTTCCTTCTGGATCTCTACCCCATTACTGACGAACACTATTACACAATGGTATTTGCATCTGGGATGAGTGTAATAGTTGTGAACTTCATTTATTGCTTATGTAATGTAGTCTTGATGCATGCACCTGCTCCACCTTGTTTTCCTTTTCTGTTTCCAGTCTCAAAATAGTTCCAAATATGTGGCACCTTGTGCCTCTTATGGAGAATACACAACCATTGGAAGACACGGGAATTTTTGAATTGTGCCGCACAACCATCGGACCAAATATAATGTTGTTCCATTTATATATTATTATCCTTCAGGTGATTATAGAACAACTGAAATTTTTGTTGTACAAAATCCAAGTCTTGACATATGTCATCACTTATGTGAAAGTGATACTCCTTCAATATAACCATTTTCTCTTCCGTGCTATTTGCCCCATGTCTATAGGTTATATGGACCATTGTGTTGACCTGGCCTGAGTGATAATATTGAATCTGAATCTCATTTTGCAGTTGAAGACTATATTATTCCCAAAAATCGACCATTGATAAGATAGTTCCAATAGGAAATGTCTCCATGCATGTTCTAAACTTCTCATCTTTCCAACGAGCCATGTGTACATGCTTTACATATTGTTGTGTTTGTTTAAATAATTCCTCCATGAATTTGAAAACCCGTACCTCGTAGATCAAAAATAAATATGCACAGATCAATAGGTTGTTACATATATGAAGTAGCAATATGAAGAAAAAAATATTATTCAGGAACTCATTACTAACCTTAGATGTGACCAGTTGTATTTGTTTTCTTTCTTTCCCTCCACCAATATCATACGTGACATATTTGAATGATGGTAAGTTCACTTCATGTCTCCCAAGTTCCTGCTCATCAGTCATATGTATGCATTTGTCCAAAACTGCCATTCCACCACACCCTGGGCATGTCCCATCTATGCAAGGCCTTTGATAAAATGTGCAACCTATTGTCCTTTTACACAAAATGCTATGAATAAATTCTCTATATGATGTCAGTGGCAATGTGGTTGAGAATTCTTGCACAAGAGTGTTATGCAATACACACAATATATGTATATATGTGTCATAATAATAAATGTACTCAATGTGATATCGACAACATCATGTGTTACAAGTCGTGTTATTTTAACATACCATGCTTTGCATTTCTCGAAGGATCCTTAGCCCAAGATAATTTCATTATGTTCATTCCTAAATCTCTCATATATTTCTTTTTGTATCATGTCAAAAATTTTAATGTGGGGCCCACGATCCCTTGAACCACTTCTCAATTTTAGTACATATTTTTAGTTGGAAGAAGGTCTACTATTGTCATGCCAAAACTTTTGCACCAGTCCCTTTACCGCATTAATGAGCTTCATATTAGAGTGTGGCAAACTTCCAATCAAGGCCCAGATATTTGTTTGACTAGAGTTAAGTTGTTCTCTTCTAGAACAATACCTACGTAGTGTTTTGGTATCTAAATGTAGAAGTTTGGATGTAAGATTAAGAACTCGAAGCGCCCTAGTTCTTTTGTTTACGATTGATTATGAGAACACACAACGAGCTGCATTGCGATCCTTTGAATGAGATTTATTTCTAATTGTACTAAATGCATCTACTAAAATTATGAGAATATGAGAACTGGGTTCAAAACTATTTATCATCTTTATCCTTAAGTTTCTCCTAACAACAGTCATAGACCTAGATTTTAATAAAGATATAAATAATCTACATTTATCTCCATCACATTTAGAATCAAAATAGTGGACAATTATATGTTGAGATTGATATGCAATATTCGGTTTAGACAGCATACCTTCAAGCGAACCAATGAGACTTTCATTGATCTGTATACATTTTGGAGTTCTTTAGCGTGAAGTTGCTAAACAGAGGTAGGGAGGTTGGAACTACACCTTGTACCATATCACCCAGTCAGTCTGGCATTTCAACATGAGCTTCATGTCCTTCTGTCTCATGTTGTCGGTTGAATGATGGAAATTGGAAATCCTCCTGGGTGATATGAACAACATTGTCTTCTTCGAGCATATAGACATCATGCAACACCTCTATAACTTTGTAACTTGTATACCCACATCCAAGTAAATCTGGAAAGGTTTTAGGCGGCCTTGATATGCACCTAAGTTTTACTCCTTGATCAATTCCATGCAGTGCTATTTCTTCAACTACTATGGAAACTAAATCCCCTCAAGCGAATGCTTTTGTCTTTCTTGTTGTGGACTGGTAGGAAGAACTCTACAATCCTCTACAACTAGAATTAGTTCAGTATCCATAGAGCATCTTCTATTGGTCATGTCATTTCTTTCCTTTTCTCTAACTTCGTCAAGGATTCCATTGGGTATCGTCTTCCTTGCCGATTTTCTTTCTCGATTGCATGAATTTCCAATCACCACAATGATCAATGATATATGGTGCTCCTAAATGGGAGATTCCCCAAGCTTGGTTTCTTTCTTGTTCAATTTTGTATAGATACTCCACCACAATCACCAATGAAATATTTCCTTTGATGCTCACAAATTTCAAGAAAAACAATGTTGGACATGTTATGATGGTGCTCCTTAATGGGAGCTTCCAGAAGCTTGGTTTCTTCCTTGCTCAATTGTGTGTAGATACTCAAATTAGGGGGAATATTGGGGGGAATTTTTCCTTTGATAGCTACTCAATTGCAAGAAAAACAATGGTGGATATGCTTTATGGTTCTCCTCAACGGAAGATTCCCCAAGCTTGGTTTATTTCTTGCTCAATTGTGTCTAGATACTCCACCACAATGACCAATGAAATGTTGCCTTTGCTAGCTCCTCAATTGCAAGAAAAATAATGGTGGAGATGCTCTATGGTGCTCCTCAATGGGAGATTCCCCAAGCTTGGTTTCTTTCTTTCTCAATTGTGTTTAGATACTCAAGTTAGGTGGGAGAATGGGGGGAACGTTACCTTTACTAGCTCCTCAATTGCAAGAAAAACAATGGTGGAGATGCTCTATGGTTTTCCTCAATGGGAGATTCCCCAAGCTTGGTTTTTTTCTTTCTCAATTGTGTCTAGATACTCCACCACAATGACCAACGAAATGTTTCCTTTTCTATCTCCTCAATTGCAAGAAAAACAATGGTGGATATTTTCTATGGTGTTGCTCAATGGGAGATTCTCCAAGCTTAGTTTTTTTCTTGCTCAATTGTGTCTACATACTCCACCACAATTACTTATGAAATGTTTCCTTTGCTAGCTCCTTAATTGTGAGAAAAATAATTGTGAAGATTCTCTATGGTGCTATTTAATGGGAGATTCCCCAAGCTTAGTTGATTTCTTGTTGAATTGTGTCAACATAATCCACCACAATGACAAATGAAATATTGCCTTTTCTAGCTCCTCAAGTGCAAGAAAAACAATGGTGGAGATGCTCTATGGTGAATAATTGGCGGGTTTATATTTTTTTTCTATTGAATGTTTGACCCTTGTCCAATGTATACCATGGTACAAAAAATATTTAGACACTTTTGATGGAAAAGGTTAATGCAGTTAAAATTTTGTATGATAATTTAGTGTTGAAGAGAATGAACGCACTGTCTACAACCTGAAATTGTGTGCGGACTATGAGAAAATCTTGGGAAGAGGGCCACGGGACGTCGGGTAACCGACGGGCTTATGTATATTTTTTAAAAAAAATCCAACAAGAATGGGCCTCAACCACCTAGATGACACAATAAAATTTATGGGAGAAAGTCATACAAGCAACATGTATGACTTACCCCTTAAAAATTTAGGAGAGAACATTCTCAAGAAGGGGAACAAGGTACATGAAACTCAGAATATCAAGACCGATCCAAAATGTTACCAAGATATGATCCATTGACCAAGAAATTGTAAATTACCATATTGGAACCCCTTTCTCAGAAGTCACCTTTGATATTATGTATGTTCTAGATAAGGATAATGTGTCAATGGCATAGGGGTTGTATTGTTGATAGAAAATACCTTCAATTTGTCTCCTCCATAACCAAGTGCAAAAATAAAGCAAAGGATATACATGTTAAGAATCATTTTTTGAATGCTAAGGTAAATATCCTAGAGAATGAAAACATTATGATACAAAATATGGTTGTAACATCAGGACAAGGGGCCTGGAGCTCAATAAAAGTCCTCACTATGCTAGTTGTAAAAGAAAAACTAATAAAAAACTTGGAAATTTCTCATATGATCCAATATCTTCCAATCAGTCAGTAGATGGTAGAGGAGAAACATAAGCTTACTTAAGAGCTAATTTTTTTCTGGAAAGAAAACACGTCCCTACTTTCTTAGAAAAAAATCAATTAGAAAAGAATAAAATAACTCGAGGAAACATAAAAGTTTGCTAGGTGTTTAAGCTTCCAAGTGGAAAAATCAAATAATAAAATTTACTCTTTAAAACATAAACATGTAGAATCAAGGAAGGAACTAAAGGAAATATCCCTCTAGCATCCAACTAGTGGTATCCATAGGAACATTATCCATACTAAAATAAAGGGTTGAACAATTAGATAAAAAATGTATGGAGTGGACGACCAAGACTGTTGATAATCTAAGAAAATTTGTTGAAAGGGAAGAATTGGTTGATAAAAGGAAAGATTACCTTAGGATCCAAGGAGAACTATTTGACAAATCAGATAAAAAATCAAATGAATTGAGGAAAAATATTGTTGTGTTGGAATGAGATGTCAATGAATGGAAGACCATGTGTGAAGCTAAAATGATAGAAACCTTGTCATCAACTAAAGAAATAATGCTAACAAAAATATCTAATAATTTCCCTTCAATAAGATCTCAACTTCATTTTTTTCTAGAATTTAATGCGGTTTATCAAGAGGTCAATAAATTTTTGGTGAATAACCAAGAATCTATACAGAGCATATATCAAACCACTAAGGTAGCAAAAACAATGGTGAATTCTATAACTGCTGAAGTTGAGAGTATTATGCATCCATGATAGGACATCTGCTCACATGGATATAGAAAGTTGTATTAGCAAATTCACAACTTTAGAGATTATTAAGAATAAAGTGAAGGATATGGAAGCATCAATTCTCCCATTCTTCAAAACAATTGATGCTTCCATATCCTTCACTTTATTTTTTTCTTCCTCTCATGGGATTTTTTTCAATATCCAACTACTCCCACTCCATATCCTTCTAAATACCTATACAAATATTACTTGTTATTTGATACTTTTACCTAAAACAAATATTTTCCTAGAAGCTACTTAGTAGTGTGTTGAGGCATGAGGTCATGGGATGGACAAGGCATGAGACTAAGAGTTGATCAAGCTTTCAAAGGTAGATTTAGAATAAGATATACTTTTTTATATGGATATATCCATAAGTAATATTAATAGGACTATGAGTTTCCATGCCCAAATACATGATTTTTACAAAACTAAGAAGGAGTGTAGGTAAAATCCTTTAGATGTTCCTTTTGTTTAGGTATTGAACCAGAGTTGGAAGGGGAAAACATTGATTATGACGGTGAGGTCTTATCCAATGGAAATATTGTTTTTTACCCTAATTGAAGGAGTTAGTTTTATCCCAAACAAAACACGATAGTATAGATGTTGCTTTATACGAGGGAATGAATAGGTATATTTTAATGGATTTCCAACAGTAAGGTTTTGTGTGATGAATTCATGTGTGAAATCCATTGTTGAAGGAATCAGATATCATGGATTGGAATACATGATCGGTATCCTATGGAATCCTATCTCTTTCCCTTTGATTCCGACATATGAAAGAATCCATAATACAATCCATGGCCTAGTAATGACAACCAAGTAATTTGCACAAAAGTTTGTTGTTTGTATCCATTTTCTGAACATGGTTATTTTGGTAGATATTTGAGGCTTAAAGTATTTGATGTATTGTAATTGTCAAATACCTACATGAAGCTTTGGTAGGATCATGATATTTACATCAAGCATTGATGATGTTCTTCAAAGATAGGTATTAAACCCTTGGTCTAATGTGACCTAGATTTACTATCTTAGGGGATGGTGCAACCTTTGATTTTTCTATTGTAATTCAAATACTTCCTTATAGTTGTAATTATTATAGTTTAGTTTAAAGGTTTCATTCATATATTTTAAAGTTGCATCTAGTTCAATAAAATATGTTTTGGGTAGAAATTATGGGGATTCGGTTCAATCTATTTTCATTTTAAAAATAGATTCGGTTTATCCAAAAACCTCTAGAAAGTATATAATTTTTATAACTTATATTCAAAATTCAAAATTTTCCCAAAAACTAATAAAAGAACAAAAATGAAAACGTCTCACTATTTCTATCACAATTGGTGTATTGTTTTTGTTTTCAACGCTCTTTGAATCAAGGGCTATAATAATATATTTGTCCACTTATGCACTTCAAACAACCTCTTCAATCAGCTTTTTTTAACTGTCAATAATGGAATCGTAAATGAAAAATCTATTTCTAAGGAAACCAAAACACCTGAGGCACAACATTGTTGCTTACAATAAATTAGGATTAATTTATTTTTATGCTTAAAGTATTGCAGATATATATTTACACGTACAAATCTAAATCACTAAAATACTAAAATACAAAAAATAATAGTAAAGGTAATTGAAATTTTTTATAATTTGAATCAATAATTATTCTATAAAATCACAACCAATGTATACCTGATATTCAAACTGAATCAAGGTATGGTCAACTCATCATTCACAACATTTATTACAAGGGGCTCCATAAGAGCAACATGTCACTTACAAGAGTAGAACCTGGGTGGGGAGGGTAACATTCATTCTTCCCAACCATCCAAGCTACATCTATTCGACAAGTTTCAGATACTTATTAAATAGGTTTAACTTCATTGTAGCTTTCTAACTTTATTTTATACAGCTTTTAAGCTTTTATTGTATTTGGATTAAAGCGCTTTATCCAACTATATATCTATTCCATTCAAGTCAAGACCATTTGCTTTCTAGAGCTTTATTGCTTTGTACAAACTTTCAATATTATCCATTTGCTTTATAGAGCTTTATGGCTTTATACGAATTTTTTATATTTTATACTAGGTGCTTCCAATTAAAAACTAAATGTGTGAATTCTTTCCAATTAAAATATAAATGTGTGAATTCACTCAAATTTTGGCTTTCTCCTAATACATGAAGGATTGGAAATTATGAAAGGACTTTTTGTGTCTCGGTGGGTATATTTAGCATTGTGTTGTGTTTTTATTATTAAATTAAAGTTTGTGGTTATGTTTTATTTGATTTGTTCTTGGTTCTTTAATAGTGACGTTGACTTTTGAATGTTAGGGAGGACTAACTATGTTAAAGAAGGATTTATAAACCTTGGTGTTTTGTGGAGGGGAAATATTATATATTAATGTAGGATTTATGAATGAGTTAAAGAGTTTACTATGCAAACTCATTCCATGGTCGTGAGCTTGTTTTTCACATCATTAGGTGTCATGTTATTCGGATTACATTTGTAGTTTTTTTTTCATAGATCAAAGTAGTCTGTTGTCTTATTGTTTGGTGTCATGTTACGCTAGAGGACTCTTGTTTGTTGTTTGGATTTTGGGTATTTAATGATTTGTTAGCAATTATTAAAGGATTGCTACATTTTGTTTGCCAAATTGTTACATTGCACTTGTACTAGACACACCTTTAGGTGTGCCCCAAGGAGAGAGGGTCAATTTTTTGATAAGGAGGGGTTTTATTGAGCAATAGAGGTCACGGCTAGACCCTTTGGTTCGCCTTTATGGGTACTATGACTTAATGGCATTGTTGACTTCCCTCTAAAGAGGTTTTAACCTCACCGTTGGTGTCCGGGGCCATTAAGGATTGACCACTCGGCCTCATGGATCCATATATTGCGTGCATGCTCGAGTGGCCTCTGCTTCAGCCACGAGACTCTAGTCTTCAGTCGATGCCACTTCATACACCCTCCTAGCCCTTCAGTGAGTGGGTCCTTGCTCTCCCTGGCCTTCTTTCCTCAGAGGAAGGCATCCTCCATGCCATGTCCTTTCCGTACTTTGAGGAGGAAGTTGAGGGATTTTACAGTATTCTAGGGGTTAGATGGGGCATAATGCCCTCCCTCCACCCCGTTCCTTCATTTTGTTCGGAGAGACTCGCTTATTTGAGCATGTTTTGGCACCTAGGGATCCAAATACCCCCATATAGCATACCTTAGTCTATATTTTATTATTATTTTCTTTTAATTTTAAGTTTACATTTAAAAATTGTGAATTTACTTGTTTTAAGGCATGTCGACCTCAATTTTATTTGTAAAAGTGAGTGTGAGATCTTATAAATAGATCTCCTCACTTTCATTATAAATCAAAACTTATGGGATAAATCATTATGCACTTGTTTAACCCTTCTTAGGGTTTCTCTCGATGGATGCACTCTTTGTGAGGAATTTTCCTCGTTAATACAAGCTATTTTTCTGGTAATTCTTTGGTGAATATCTGCTTTTGGTGATGCTTCAATTTGTTGAATGAACACAAGCACAAGGAGGTCAGGATTCTTACCTTTTTGTTGGATGTTGGTGGATGTGCACGTCACAATCTTAGTGGTGGCCTTAGAGCTGCACTTTTCCCTATGATAGGCCTTTACCTTCCTCTGCCACCTTAGCAGATGAAAGCACGTCTCCTTCTGAGGGTATCCTAGAGTTTTGACTTAGTTTTTCTAGGCTAGTTGCTTAACCTATGACCTTTCCTCACTAGGTTAGTGCTCCTCCTCAAAAACCCTAGGTTAGGTAGGGCTTGTGCTAGGGTTTTCCTTAGGTCTTCACACCCTTTTCTCTCACAAAACCTAGCCTAGGGTTAGTTTTAGGGTAATCTAGGTTATCCTAGGTTAGTTTTAGGATAGTTTTAGGGTTAGTTAATTTCTTAGGTTAGTTGTTAAACTATGTTAGTTTCCCTAGACCTCGCTAGCGTATTCCACCTCAAGATCCATTCGTTGTTTTCTTCCACCATCCTCGCCTCACGCCTTCGTGGCTCACCTCTCTAACTTCCTCCCCCACACATCCTCATTTTCTCCTTACCTTTTCCTCAAGCTTTTCAAAAGGCCACCATCTCAAACATACCTATTTATGAAGTCCAAATTTTTGCTAACATGGATGCCATCAAATAGCCACTTGATCCATTTTTATTGTCAATAATAAAATAAATATTAATGCACATTACAACCAAAAACTAACTATTGTTATGTCATCATTTACATCAATTCATTATACCCATTGTTTAAAAATAAAAATAAAAAGGTTGCAGACATAATAACACACACAATAAGTGGAGAGAATTCCAATGTGTTAATGATGTGTTGCAATAAGTACATGAACACATATCGATATGGTCTACCCAAAATTATATGTATCACTCTCTCAATTAACCATAAAATAACACCCCTTGGTTAGTTATGGTGGTGTAACCACCTAATTACTCACTCTAACATCTAATTGTTACAATGGTCACATACAATTAACCACTAACCTTAATTTCTACTAACATGAAGTTACATTAAAATATCAATTGGAACTTAATGTTTTTTTCTCCAATATCCCCCCTCAAACAAGAGCTATGAATGCTCTCAATCATCAATGAACTTTAAAAACTACTTGTCTTGAAAAATTGTCTTGTTTCTTGTTTAACTCGATCAAAATTTGACAACATCACCCCCCCTTCAAATGAGAGACTAATGTAACATATGACCCTTGATTCAATACTAAGTACTCTCTTTTATGTATGTTTGCAGTCCTTAACAACCCTAAGTTGACAGAAGCCTCTTTGGGTCTTATTGTTGAACACATTTTTTCTTGAGCTCAAACAGTCCCTTTAATTTAGGGTTCGACACTTGTAATGAAGGCCACATATGGGAACTCCTATCCATTGGTTCACCTAGATAACCAACTGTGGTGCACACCATTTATTTAGAAGAGCTACCCATGTACATGACATGCCTCCAGCTTTTACTGCTTTTTCCAATCTTGGTAGCTTTCACCATTTAGTTGACCACTTTGTTACAATAAAATTCTCTGGTTTCTTTACATAAAGTATGTTACTTTGGGTCAACTGAGTCATCTCAATACTCTAATACACTTGAAGGTATTCTATCTGGAGGTTTTGTTTACGGGGGAGATGTTATATTTTCTTGGTGGTAATCAATTAATCAAATTTTATGTCTAGTTTTTTATTCCACTCATTACAAATCTTTTTTTCATTTTTAATTTTTTTCCTTATTATTTTTTATGATTGTTTCCTAGAGGTAGAATGGCCAATTCCAACATAGACACCCATAGTTGTTGACTTGGTCAAACCTAGCATCATGAATGATGAGGTGTGCGACAAGTCCAATTGAAAAGCACTAAGTACCACAATTTGCAAAAGAGGGTAAGGCCCACACATTTGATGGGATTGAGCTCATGATTTTGTTTTCCAAAGCTTATCCTATCAAGATGTAACCAAATTTTATCACCATCTTGAAAATAAGGTGTAAAGCAATGTTTTCCCTACATATCCGTGTACTTTGATTGTGTCTTCTAAGATAATATCTTCAACCTTAGCATGACTTATGCCTAGCTGGTCTAGAAAACTAGTGTCTTTGTCTTTCTCTTTTTGATGGCTTAGCTTGGATGTGATTGTCAATTCTATTGATAATACATATTGTGTCGAAGGTTGAAACGCATAATAGACCTCGACAAGCAAATGGTTAGTGGAAAAATATAAGGTAATGTTGGAGCTATCCTAAAGCACATGAAAGCATTTATCCTATTGTTTGTTGGATTAACAATATAACCATAAAGCACAACCAAGTGTCATAGTTACTACTTTATTTAACCATAGATTGGAAAATGGAAAGAACTAAAGAATCATAACTGGAAATATAACAGTCTCCATAGGGATTTCCAAAAGTGGCTAAGGAATTGAGAATCTCAAATATAGATGATGATGGTGGCAATCTGTAATGTACCCATATTTTTTAGAAAAATAGTTCTAAAATGAGTGTTGCATCATTGTTTTTTTCTCAAGGTAATGTACCTTTATCGATGTAGTGCTCTTTATTTTTTTCTCATGGCTTGCCATATGGCAATATTAATAACTCTAAGATGTTGCAAACTTTTGTGATTGCCAAAATTCCCCCTATAAGAGGATAAATGCACTTCTAAAAGTACAACTCCTATGAAACCTTGCATTGTCACTCTCCAAAAATAAATATTTTAGACCTAGATTATGTTATGCTTTTCCTAGAAGCATTTCAAGAGATGTGCCCCAAGGAGATGCACTCAAAATAGTGGTTTTCATTTTCCATTGGTGCCAAGTATGAAGGATATATGCTCAATGAAACTAGTTCGGAGGGTTAGCTCAATTGTTAGACGCCCTTGTGCAAATTCCATGAAGGTCTCAGACCGAATCTCATCGAGACCTTTGGAATTACCAATTTCTTATGCAACTAGCAGTCAATCTGACTTCCATCTATAAATTCCAATGAAGAAGGGGTGGAACTCACGAAGGGGATAGCATGGTACCAACAACCTATTCTTTTCTAGAGTGTGTGAGGGTGGGATGAAACTATTTCCTCAAAGAAAAAAAAATATCCATCACTCTATGGTCTAGCAGCAACTTGGAGCGATTGTTGTGACAAAACACAGGGTTCAAATTTTGGCAGGCATGATCCTCCCTTGTATGAGGTTTTCATGTGTGGCTATTGATTATATTGAATATTGTTGATGTAGACTTTGAACATATTATCGTATGGATTTGGAAAGATACCACCAAACCCTATTCTTCACTAAAGTGTGTAAGGTTGGTTCAAGTTTCTTTCCAGATTTCCCATCCATATAAAGATAGGTTCCCAACTTTCAACAACATAAATACATGACAGTGTGGGTGACTTGCACCTAGCACCATCTCTTTGAAATGTATGCCATATTGGTAGGGTATATAATAGAAAGAATGGAACCCAGACATATAGCTTACCAATATGTCTACTTCACCAGTGAACGAACAACTAGTTGCCTATGTCCCCCAATTGTTGCTTTTAACATTAAACATTACAAAAACTAGCTTTACCGTGTTGATGAATGCTCAAATGTCATGAGTAATATGAGCCCTGGGATTTACCCACTCATCTTAGAAAATTTTCAATCCTGTGAACATATGCTAATCTTTCGGTCATTGTCGATAGGTTGGTAAAGGTTTTGCAAAGCATACCAAGACAATAAATCTCACAAGCTTATGCAATCTAGATGGTAAGATTTCAAAACTCACAGATATTATTGGTAAGCACCTCAGATCGTTATCAGTTATCATGTGTTCTACTAATGTTCATACTGCATTCATTTCTTCCTAATGAATTTTAATCGGATTTCACCACCATGGATGCTTAAGAAGTTTTCTGAAATTAAACTTCCATATGTCAACCCCATTCTGCAGGCTGGGAAATATGGTGTCGGGAATTACCAAAACTATTATGTATTGAATAGTAGAAACCACCTGCAACTATCCAACTTGGTCCCTTGTCGATCGTAGCGCAGAATCAATGGATGACACCACGGTTCACTTCAGTTCCTGATCCTGCTCCGCTGTATAAACATGCCAGGGATTCACCACCTCAGACTTCTGTGATTCCATTCCCTCGTGTTTTCTTTCACTAATTCTTGATGAATTGTCCACGTTCTCAATTTCTGTGACAGCTGAAAATGGAGGAGGAGCAAATGGAATATCCAATTTTCTTCTGCCATGTGACCGATGTAAGACTTCAAATGGCCCTAAATCCCTAGCGGGTTTTGGTCGAAAGCCCTAAAGTTCCAAGGCTTTTCTATGCTTGTCTTCTTCTTAACCAGAGAATAAATGCACAAAGAAAAAATGTGTAACTTATAGTATTTTATCAAAGTATATAAGCCATGTATACTATGCATGGCAAGGGCCTTATAATATAATACGTCTCATCACCGAACGATGACCAGTAAGAGTGGCAAATTAGAAAAAAATTACAGTACTTAACGTCAAATCGTTATGGTGTCGACTAACAAATGTATTTCTATCTTTCCAATGGAAGACATTGTATGTCTCTAAGGGTTTTCTAATATTCCCTTATTTTTATTCAAACTGAGGGAATTTTGTGGGGGAATTTTCTTAGTGGCTAAATTTTATCCTAGCATAGCATCTACCATGTCTTGATGTAAAGTAGCATCTTCCATGTCTCCATGTAAAGCATCATCTTCCATGTCTTGATGTAAAGTAGCTACGCAAGAGTGATATGATCAGCGGTAGTGGTTTTGTCATGAAAGTTAGTTGTAGAAGGGGTCCCCTACAATTTATCAAAGTTACCGAGGACCATTCCATGGGGGAGGTCTCTTAAAAAATAGTTATCGAGAACCATTCCATGTGGCAAGTCTCTTAAAAACTATAAATATATTTTAATTAAAGGAAGGGGGAAGCTCCATGGTTCGTGTTTCACCAAGGGACTCGATACCATTGATAGTTTGTTTGGGAAGTGGAATATTTTAATTAGTGGAACTCTTCATGAAGGTGCAATTTTATTTGGTTTAGACTTGAGTTTTAACCCCTTATTGTTATTGTTATATTGTGGATACCATTGGATTTATTTGGTTGGTACGTGGACATGAAGGTGGAAAATTTTGTTGTGGAGCGCCAGGATTTAGAGAAATGGTTTAGAGTGAAATATGCTCTGGTGAAGGTGGACAACCTTGTTGTGGAGCACCAAGATTTAGAGAAATAGTTTAAAGTGAAAAAAAATTTGGTTTCCTTTTACACAGCTCGCTTTGAGTACCGCTTTTTGGAAGTAATGTGATCTTCTATGTGGGAATTGTGATGGAGGAATTCCTTGGAGAATAGACATGTGTGGACATATAGACAATTGTTATGGGTTTATAATCCCTTTAGGAAGTTGCTTGATCAATAGTTAATCTTGAATAAATATTTGGAGGTTAGTAGGTGGATACATTGGTTGCTTGGAGGACTTGGATTCCTAAAGAACCCACTTGAAAAGAGGATTTAGGTTGTCTTGTGGACATTTATTGGAGAGTAGTTTCTTGGAGGGGGCCTTTGTAGGTCACGTGGAATCACCAACCATCTCGTTTCCTTGCTTATTGGAGCATTTTTCATTTGTTAGGGGCCCATGTATATCATCATTGTACAAGTGGAATTGACCACCTTATTTTATCGTATTAGTTTCTGTATTGGCACTTGTGTATTATGTTACCCCACCCAGTAGGCTAGATCTTAGGAACATATTATATTTTAGTGTATAGAAAGTTTTAGCCTCTCCTATAAAGAGAGATGCACTTCCTCATTTTATTTACTTTTTTGGGATATTCCCTTAATATTATATTACAAATATTTTACTTAATTCTCTACAAATGTGTGCAATACACTTGTTCTTTATTATTTTCATGTAAATCTAATTTTAGTTTAGCATTCTAGAATATAGAATATCATTGTGCATATATAAACTGAACCTAGATATACATACCAAAACCATTTTTACACTACAACAAAAACCTGTGATTAGAGTCTCTTTTAGCTTCCTTTTTAGCGTCCACTATCACTTTTAGTGTATTTTTCATCATTTTTTGGAAAAAGTGGACACTTTTCCATGAGATGGCGCTTTTAATGGCATTATTTGCATCCCTTTTTGAAAGCTGGCACTATTTTGGACACTAATTAGCATCCCAATTAGAATCCCAATTACAGTCCCACTTATCATCCTAATTAGCATCCCAAGTAGCATCCCAATTAGCATCCCAATTAGCATCCTGTTTTAAAATTTGGTGCTATTGTGGATGCTAATTAGCATCCCAATTAACATCCCAATTAACGTCCCAATTAGCATCACAATTATCATCCCAATTAGAATCCTAATTAATGTCCCAATTAGCTTCCAAAAAAACATCCCATATAATGCCTAAAATAGCCTCCAAAAAAATGTCCTAAATAGCATATCACCATATATTAATCTAGGGTTAGCGACAGGAATTGTGCAACAAAATTTAGCAGGAGAAAATCCAACATAGCATGAGGTATAGAGCCAAGAATTGCGTCTAGAAAACATCCACAATAGCACCAGGTATAGCACCTGGAATAATGCCAGAAATTTTGAAAGGAACCACGCTAGGAATTGCACTAGGTTTAGAGCTAGGAATTGTGTTCGAAAAACATCTGACATAACACTAGATATATTAATGTTAATGTCAATGATCATGATTCATGCGATAGTAGTTTTGGTATTGATTTATCATAGTGGCACCTAAATGATCATAATCATGGCACTTTTGGATCTTAATTAATCCTAACGAGGGGTAAATTATCTTAATTTGTCACCTAAATTTCTCTAATTACATTTGAGTGTCCCTAACAACATTTGATAGACCCTGATGGCATATGATTGGCCCTAATAACATGATGATGATGCATTACGAAAATTATGATGGAGCGTACAGATATGATTTGATAAGTATAAGACTATATCATCCATTCTTGTGAGGTAGTAGGGCTTCTTGCTCATAATTATCACAATTATATTGATGATGACATTGATGATGACTACGACGACGACAATGATGTTGATTTATTGTATGATGATGATGACGATGTAGATGTCAATGATGATTATGCATGTGGTAGCACTTTTGGATCCTAATTGATTCTAATGGAACCTAAATGTCTGTAATGACATCTAAACGACCCTACTATCATCGAAATGATCGTAATAACATATAAATGACCTTAAAAATTACATGACATGAATCCTAATGACAACAAACTGGCACCAATAATTAAGGAATTGCATATGGAGTCATGCCAGCAGCTAGAAGCCTTCAAGATTTTTCCTTCATTAAAAAAATGAAAAAATTGGAAGTGTTATCAGTGGTAGGGATAGCAGGTGTCACCGATGGGTTTTTTAGTGAACTGATCGCTTATCTAGGATATGAATTGAAAGAGATTTCTCTATTTGGTTGTGGTTACGTGATTCAATTTATTTCATGTTTTAAATTACTTAAGTTCAAATAACTTGGATAGTGTAATATCTTTCAGATCAAATCTCATGCTTACATTAGTTTGATACCTATGTTATTGAGGGTGTTTGTTGATCACTATATAATTGCAATGTAGAAAGTTAACTGATGGTGCCCTAGAAGTAATAGGTATTTTGTGTTGTGAACTGAATTCTCTCATCTTGGACAACCTTTCTCTCTTGACTGACACAATCTTTCTCTCTTGAATGGTGCATAACTATTTCTAAGGGGTGTGAAGTAAAATTTTTGCAAGCAACATTCCTGTTGAAAGTTTTTATAATGATTTTTATACATGTTATTATGATTGTTGTTTAGTCTACAGTTTAAACTAACCTTCATAAACCATATCTTGTTGATGCTTATATAAAACTGTCCATTGCTAGAACAACCCTTATTTGTTGATGACTTTTGTCACATGCCCCAATTTGCAAAACATTTTATGTTTTAAGAAACCTTATGTTATATTTTATTATAAAGTTTGTAATTAATGACTAAGTGGGGTCAAGGATAATTGAATGCAATTGCTGAATATTTTATTAATAAATAAATGAAAGATGAGACAACAACTTAAGGAAGCTGTTAAATGAGTGTTTTACTGATCACTTGGTGGAGTAGGCTGGGTTGAGAGCAGATTGACACTTGGCAGCATCCTAAAACTACTTCTAGTTGTTGCAGGAGGCAACTTCCCTATTTTGTGGTCATGTTCCCTAAGAAAGTGGAACAAGAGTAGGTGGCTCATTAAGTGAAAACTGACCCAAAAGACCTAGGCATGCAAATAAAACTTCCCATTGAAGGCAACTGAGGTTGCTCATTCTTGACCTGTGAACATTCTGAGTGAATGAAGTGCACAAGAAAATTCAATGGAGGGGACTAGTTGAAGTATGTTTTGAGTGGAAAGTGTTGTAAACTTGAACTAGTGCAATTATTCTAAGTTGAGTTCATACTATTGCATGCAAAACTGATTGACTGTTGAACACTCAGTAGAGTTGTAGAGAATTATTAAACTACGTCTCTCACCAGTACTTCTACCAGGTGGACCAGGAGACAAGCTCGGGGGTCCTGAGATTTGCAGTCCAGCTTTTCTCCAAGAGTTGGTTGGGAGGAACAGGTTCCTTAAGATGTTGTCACCTCATCTACATTTCCAGGTTCTACTTGATTTATCTAGCTTTCTAATTGTTTATTGTTATATGGAAAGTTTGAGTTTAAGCAATGAAATGTTATGCCTCTGTTCTATTGCTATTGGGGTTAGTTAAAAGAAATACTTTTACTATAAAAAGATTATGAAATAATGGATTAGACAGATTAGGGTAAATGATTAGAAGAATTTCTAGTTTTACTAATAGATAGAAAAAAATACCTAACTGTATTTTTCCACACCTTTTATAAAGGTAGTACTCTAGTATAGTAGGTTAGATTAACCTCAAATAAAGAAATGAATGAAGTATACATGAATGTGTTTTATTACTTTCTACAGGTTTCATAAGAGTTATTCATCTGTATGTTTTTCCTTTCTATTTAGAAGTTTTATTTAGATAAAGTATTATGTAATAATATAGACAAATTTATCTCAAGAAAATATTTTAAAATATAAATATACTTAATCTGTGTACTTACTTACACAGTAGACAAGTTATTTACTATAAGAGTAACACTATAATAATTAACAAACATTTTAAAATCATAAATTAAATAGGTAGGATTAATTTAAAGAAAGAGTAAATAAGGCTAGATATTTATTGTGATATTTTCATCTAAGTAACATAAAATAAGAATAACATTATAATCAAATACTAACAATGCATTTAAACTAAAAGAAATTAGGGTTTTGAAAATAAAACCTTTTTTGAAGGAATTGCAAAATATAAACAATGTTACCACCTCTTTACTAATAGAGGGGTTATTCATTTCACCTTAAAACAAATAAAAATTTACATTTCTCCATTTGTATAACCCCAGAATCTAACAACTAAATATTTATAGTTTTATACATTATCTACAAGAAAAAAGTGTTAACACTATGAGATAATTATAAACAAGGAGAAATTAATTAAAATATTGTTCAACATACAATAACCCAGAAAACATAGTAAAAAATTAGGTGGGATAAACAACCTTTCTTTTCACTTAATGAATTATAATTTAAGTACTAAATATAAACATTTTCATTTCACTTAAAAACATAATAAAAGTAAATATCAATTTTACAATAACAAAAATTATTTTTAGGATATTTTAATAAAATCAAAGAAAACCAGAACATTTAAGAATATCACAGTTTCCATCTCTTACTTAAAAGCACGGTGTATAATTATTACCAAAGTATAAATTACAAAACAGTAAGCTTCGAGCTTATCCAAACTTTAAATAGAAATTAAACCCTAATTTAAAACTATATCAGTTACGGCCCTATGGACTTTTACAAACAGAGTTACGGCTTAAAAATCGGCATCAAATGACGTTATTGTAATTTAACCATGGCCGAAAAGGTCTCAAAATGAATCTATTGAGTCACAGCTGTGAAAGCCCAAATCTTTCCAACATAAAACAACCACTAGGGCTTGAAGATTTCTTTAAAAAAAATACTTCATAGAATCGACCACATGGCCTTCCAAAACATTTTACAACACAGTGTATCCACATCCGAGCCAAAAACCAGAAACCAAATGAACTGCATCAACTAATAATAAACATCATACACCACTGCAAGAGGAACCTCAGTGAAACCCAGGCTTACCAGAAGAAAACGCTAACGTGGAGCTCCTTTTGGTGGTATCTTACAACTTAAGATTCTTCGAAATGAAGCTTGCAATAGTGAAGAACCATAATTGGTTAAACCCCCTAATAGTAGCGAAAATATTAAAACTTAGCAGTGCAAGAATGGTAAAAAATGTGACAGAGTTCTTACCTAGTTTTATCTCTTTTCCTTCGCTGAGAAGAAGATGATATAATCAAACCCTAACCACCTTTAAAAGTGCATCGAGCTTCAGGGAAGCACTACCAGCAAAGAATACAACCGTACAGTGCTCAAGTTCGAAACCCAAAGCCACAAAGAGGAAAAGGTCAAAACTATACCAGAAGACAAGCAGTAAAACAAGAGAACTTGATACTCTCTAGTAACACTCCTTTTAACAGCCAAGAACCATGCTCACTCTTTCAAAACAACTCTCACTGCACAATGTATGGATAACAGCACTTGTAGAGGCAAGGTAACGAAAGGAGCATAGTTTATAGATCTAGGTTTTGGCGACAAAAGGGGTTCTGCCAAAAGGAAGATGGTTTTTGGCAAGGAGACCTTCATATGATGGAGTGACACTCAAGCCATGCGGCCATGAGATGCAGCTCCTCACACCACAGAATGGAAAATAAAGTGATGTAAAATGCGAATTAGGGTTTTATGATAGCCTTATATCGCTTCCAAGGTCAACCAAAAACCTATCCAACGAACATAAACCACATGGCTTAGAAATTATTTGGAAGAGGTGGGTTTTAGGTTATAGTTCGAAAACCTCTCGAGCAGCCTGCAAACAATAAGTATATGCTCATTAAAAACCATGTTATAACCTTATTATAATCTTTCTTATCCTTCATCATGGGATGTATGCATTGTTGTATCCTTAACAAAAAACAAAGGTAGGTAGTAATTATACTAGGGTTATAGTATGATTTATAATCTTTGCAATGGTTTAAGAAAAACATATGCAAGAAACTATTCAATGATAATTGCATAATAAAATACCCTGTAGCAAGTTGAGAAAAATATAACAATTAAAATCAATTATATGTTTATACTTGCAACTATGGAAAGATGCATAGCTAGCATGTTAGCTTAGATATTGAATTGGTATCATGATTAAAGATACTAGGGTTTTGTTTATTAGTAACACCTTATGAGATGAGGAATTATACAAAGGTTAAAAAGGATAGACTTTTTATAGAAAATAATTATTTCTTCCTTACATAAAAAGAAATAACACTATAGTTTAAACAAATACAATTTGTAATAATGCATCTCTATTTGGAAAGTACAAGAATAGTAATAAACTATCTTAGGCACTAAGTATTTGTTTTATGTGTGTATATCAGTCAATGTACTTACGTCTATACTTAGATAATAGGTGTCCTAACTCGATATTTGTGGAAACAAATACCTTAGAGATTAACTCGGCATCAAGTATATAAACAAAGGAAACTGCTATACGAGATGCCTTTCACTAGAGTTACATACAGGCATTAAACTGAAACTATAATGGTGAAAGTTAAACGAACAAGTTTTAGTTATAATGGACGGGAAGAGTAACTGAGCTAAGTTCAGTTTACTAATAGTACTTATATAACTAGTAACTATGTAGAACATAAATAATCAGATCAACGATACCTCTTTTATTGCTCAAAGCTGTAAAATAAATAAATTACTAGCATTCTATTTTATGCTAGTTGAGATAATAATCTCGATCTGGAAACTAGTAACAAACTTCTTAGCTATAAAGGACCTGTAAAAGAAGCATCACTTCACTACATTAGCTATAAGCCAAGTAAGCCTCGATCTCAACTGAAGTTCTTTCCTACTTGTCATAAGACAGTAAAACAAACTTAGTACTAGAAATTAAACAGATGTTCCAATTCTTGTTATTCGAAATCATAACCTACTAAATCAAATCTTTGACATTGAATTATGAAAACAAACTAATAGGTATGCAGAACTAGAGATTAACAAAATAATTAGTTCTAGTTTAACACTGTTTAAAGTAACCGTTAGCAGTTAATTTTTCCTAGGCAGTGACGACTACAAACATGTTATGTTACATCAAAAAATTTAAATTTTTATGAATTTTTGGAGTATTACATGTGGTATTAGAGCACAAGTTCAGACACTAGGCCTGAATGTGGCTCAACTTGCATAGATAAACAGTAGATTTAATGCATGCATACTGATTATTACTTTTCTTTTGAAATATTATTTCCAGAGATTTTTTTTTCTAAGTTAAAACTGCAGGTATGGAAAGATTGGAAGAATATACAGATGAAGAGTCCCCTTTTACTAAATGAATTAATTCTAGAAGAGAACCTATACAAGAAGAAATAACTAATAACTCTTCTAAATTATTACAAACGGTTAAGGAATTAAGGACTGAGATGGAAACAATCAAAAAGGAAAATGAAAGAATTCTGAGAGCTCGGGAGGAGTTGAATTAGATCTTAAGGGAAAATTTTCAGAATGAAGAAAAAGATAAACGAATGGAATCTGAAGATATGTCCTACCAACACAAAAACAAAAAGTATAAACAGTGTAAAATCAAAAGTAGCTCATCTTCTGATATTCATGGTGAACCACATAAGAATAATTATCAGTATACTAGTGATAGTAGCGAAGATAATCATCATACAAGAAAGAGAAAATTTAAGCCTTATGAAGAAATTTTAGGAGAATTTAAGAAAATAAAACCACCAACCTTCAATGGTGAAACTGAGAAAGGAGAAGAGGTTGAATCATGTCTGTTTGCGATGAAGAAATATTTTCAAATTTATAATTACTCTAATCAGCTAAAAGCGAGAATGGTCATTTATAATATAACTAGGAAGGAAGATATTTGGTGGCAAGACCTAAAATGAGTAAAAGGAATTAGGGAAAATAACATTAACTAGAGTACATTTAAGAAATATTTTAAGAAGAATTTATTGTCAGAACAGTACTATGAAGAGCGAGCTAAGGAATTTTATGAACTGAAACTGGGAACAATGAACATGAAAGAACTAAACAGTAAATTTTTAAGTTTGCTTCGATATGTGCCTTACATTGTGGATGAGAAGCCTAAGGTACAGCGGTTTCTAAGCTATTTACATTTTCATATAAAATATAGAATTGAATATGATAATCCAAAAAACCTTGGAGGAGGCTATGCGAAAGGAAATTTTTTGCTATGAGTAGAATCGCAAAAAGGAACGTATGTCAAACTGGAAGGCTAAAAGATCTAATAATTTTGAACAAAAGAAGAAAGGTTTCGTACCTAACCGTAATTTTAGGAATAATAACACACGAAATTTTCCCAATAAAAATTTCCAAGTGAATAAAGGTAATTCATAGATAAATCTAAATGGCCCTAGAAATAAAGAACCTATTAATAATCACAGTAATTACACCAAGAATATTGAACGAAAAGAACCAATAAAAGGTTGGGAATGTAATGGTCCTCATTATGTATCATTTTGCCCCAACCGGAAGAAAACTGTTAGCAACATACATACGGTGCAGGAGGAGATGATTGTTGGTGATCTAGCAATGACAATGCCCAGGATCAACACAACATTGGAAAACAGGAAGGCGGACTATCAAACTTCGATGGTGGAAGTGTAAGGTAAGCTGAATCAAACACCTATATCTATTTTAATTGATTTAGGGGCTAGCTTAAGTTATATTTCTCTTGATTAGTAGAAAAATGCAAGTTATCAGTAGAAAAGTTTGCAAAGTCGTGGTTAGTTCAGCTAACTATTGGTGCAAAAATAAAAGTGAGTAGTTTTGTAAAGGATTGTACTGTAAACATGGATCAGTTTGAAACCTATATTAAGTTTAATGTATTACCTTTAGGTTCTTATGATATGTTAATTGGTATGGACTGGTTAGAACAGCATAGGGTAATCCTGAAATGTTTCAATAAAACTTTTACTTGTGTAAATAACGATGGAGAAACAGTAAATGTAAGAGGAATCCCTAGGAAAACAGCTATAAGACAGATCTTTTCTTTGCAATTAAAGAGAGTTGTTCGGAAGGGTTGTAAATCCTTTTTGTAACGGTAGTTAATGAACAAAATACTAATAACAAAGATAAACTAAAACTGGAAGACATTCCAATCTTAAGAGGGTATTCGGATGTATTTCTGGAAGAAATTTCAGGACTGCCTCCGAAGAGGGAGTTAGACTTCACTATTGAGTTGGTACCTAGTGCAGTGCCCAGCTCAAAATCCCCTTATCAGATGAATATATTAGAATTAAATGAATTAAAATCATAGTTCAAAGAACTTATTGATAAGAATTATCTCAGACCCAGTGTGTCTCCTTGGGGAGCACCTGTTATTTTCTATTAAAAAGAAGGACAAAACTCTACGTTTATGTATAGATTACCGTCAACTTAATAAAATGACTATTAAAAACAAATATCTGTTTCCCTGCATAGATGATCTGTTTGATCAGCTACATGGAGCGACTGTATTTTCAAAGATTGATTTATGATTTGGTTATCACAAGGTCCGAATCAAAGATGAAGATATCTTTAAAACAACTTTTAGGACCAAATATGGTCACTATGAGTTTGTTGTTATGCCATTAGGGCTTACTAACACCCCGGATGTCTTCATGTGTCTAATGAATAATGTAATGCATAAGCAACTTGATAAATTTGTGTTCATATTCATTGACGACATTCTAATTTATTCTAAGTCTAAAGAAGAACATGAGGAACATTTAAAATTTGTTTTACAAGAATTACGAGAACATCAGCTTTATGCAAAATTTAGTAAATGTGATTTCTTTAAGCATAAAGTACATTACTTAGGTCATGTAGTAACTAAAGAAAGGATCTCAGTTGATCCAAAAAAGATAAAAGCAATCGAAGAATGGCCAGTCCCAAAATACATAACTGACGTACGATCATTCATGGGAATTACTGGTTATTGTCGAAGATTTATCGAAGGGTTTTTCAAGAATTGTAAACCCCATAACTTCTTTACAGAAGAAAGGGAGGAAATTCGAGTGGACTCAAAAGTGTGAAGATAGTTTTAAAAAGCTAAAAACATTATTAACTACTGCACCAATCTTAAGAATTGTTGATCCTAATAAATATTGTATAGTATGTACTGACGCATGCAACGACAGTCTAGGTAGAGTTTTAACTAAGGAAGGACACGTCATTCCATATGAGTCTAGGAAGCTCAAGATTTATGAGAAAAAATATGCGACCTATGACTTAGAATTGGTTGATGTCATGCATGCCTTGAAGATGTGGCACCATCACTTAATCGAAAGAAAGTTTATATTAATGACAGATAATAAAGGGTTCAAATATTTGTTGGATCAACCTAAATTAAACGCAATGCAAGCTAGGTGGATAGCTTTCCTTAGCAAGTACGATTTTGAAATCCAACATATTAAAGGAAAAGAAAATAAGGTTGTCGATGCTTTAAGCAGAAATGCAAAACTAAATTTTGTAGCAGCAATCGACACCTATAAAATAGATCTAGAAGAACAGCTAGAGGAAGGAGTAATATTGGATGAAAATGATCAGAAATTACAAGCAAAGGTAACATAAAATTTAATTGAAAGTTTAAGTACAGGGTATAGTGTAAACTAAAAAGGATTATTACTATATAAAGACAGCCTGTATATACTTAATGTACCTAAGATTAAGCTACTAATTTTAAACGAAATCCATAAGACTCCTTACTCAGGACATCCTGGTTATCGGAAGACTATAACCATGTTAAGGAAGGATTATTTTTGGCCAAACATGAAGAATGGACTAGCAGAATACATTGCCAAGTGCTTTGAATGTTAGCAAGTTAAGACTGAACACCATCATCCAGCAAGGTTACTTCAGCCATTACCTATCCCTAGCTGGAAGTGGGAGATAATCAGCCTTGATTTTAATACAGGACTACCTAGAAATCAAAATCTGAATGACTCAATAATGGTGATCATTGATGAGATTAGAAAACAAGTTCATTTTATACCTGTAAAAACTACTTACAAGGTTGCTAATATTGTTGATATATTCTTGAAACAAAATTTTCATTTACATGGGATACCGAAAGTAATAATTTCAGACAAAGACCCTAAGTTTACAAGCAATTTCTGGAAGTCTTTGTTTAAAGGACTAAATACTACTTTAAACTTCAGTACCTCTTTTCATCCTCAGACGGATGGACAGAATGAAAGAGTGAATCAGGTAGTGGAATATATGCTTAGAATGTATGTTAAGGAATAGCCAGGTAAATGGGAAGATTACTTACACATGGTAGAGTTTGCTTATAACAATCACTACCAAGCTTCAACAAGATATAGTCCATTTGAAATTTTGTATGGAAGGAAGTGCAATACCCCCATATCATGGAGTAATCTAGTCGATAGGTTAGTATTAAGACCTGAATTATTAAAAGAGATGGAGTTAATTGTAAAGCATGTGCAATGTAACTTTAAAGTTGCGCAAGACCGACAAAAAATTCAAGCAGATCTTAAACGAACTCAAAAAGAGTCCCAGGTTGGTGAACATGTCTTTATTAAGCTAAGGCCTAAAAAGAGTTCTCTGAGATTAGGAATTTTTGCTAAGTAAGCACCCCGATGTTGCAGATCTTTTGAAATATTGTCCAAAATAGGACAGGTGGCATATCAATTGGCTTTACCGCCAAATTTGAAGGCTCATAATGTTTTTCATATTTCTGTGTTAAAAAAATATGTACATAATGCTACTCATGTTATAAACTGGAATGATGTGCAGGTGGAACCTGAAGGATATTTTCTGGTGGAACCGAATTGTATCCTCGAAATGAGCAGGATCTTGCTTCAGAATCACACCATTGGTTAGGTGAAGGTGCAATGGAATCAACTTAGTCCAAAAGAAGCCACCAAGGAATTGGAGAGTCATATGCAGGCTACATATCCAATTCTATTCCAGGGACATTCTGAAGACAGATAATAAATAACATCAAGGATGATGTTATAATTTAAGGGGGGGTGTATGTCACATGCCCCAATTTTCAAAACATTTTATTTTTAAGAAACCTTATGTTATATTTTATTATAAACTTTGTAATTAATGACCAAGTGGGGTCAAGGATATTTGAATGTAATTGCTGAATATTTTATTAATAAATAAATGAAAGATGAGACAACGTCTTAAGGAAGCTGTTAAATGAGTGTTTTACTGGTCACTTGGTGGAGTAGGCTGTGTTGAGAGCAGATTGACACTTGGCAGCATCCTCAAACTACTTCTAGCTATTGCAGGAGGCAAATTCCCTATTTTTGTGGTCATGTTCCCCAAGAAAGTGGAACAAGAGAAGGTGGCTCATTAAGTGAAAACTGACCCAAAATACCTAGGCATGCAAATAAAACTTCCCATTGAAGACAAATGAGGTTTCTCATTCTTGACTTGTGAAAATTTTGAGTGAATGAAGTGCACAAGAAAAATCGATGGAGGGGACTAGCTGAAGTTTGTTTTGAGTGAAAGTGTTGTAAACCTGAACTAGTGTAGTTATTCTAAGCTGAGTTCATACTTTTGCATGCAGAACTGATTGACTACTAAACACTCAGTAGAGTTGTAGAGAATTATTAAACTACATATCTCACTAGTACTTCTACCAAGTGGCCCAGGAGACAAGCTCAAGGGTCCTGATATTTGCAGTCCAGCTTTTCTCCAAGAGTTGGTTGGGAGGAACGAGTTCCTTAAGCTATTGTCACCTCATCTACATTTCCAGGTTCTACTTGATTTATCTAGCTTTCTAAGTGTTTATTGTTCTCTGGAAAGTTTGAGTTCAAGCAATGAAATGTTATGCTTATGTTCTGTTGTTGTTGGGGTTAGTTAAAAGAAATACTTTTACTGTGAAAAGATTGTGAAATACTGGATTAAATAAATTAGAGTAAATGATTAGAATAATTTCTAGTTTTACTGATAGATAGAAAAAATTACCTAACTGTATTTTTCCACACCTTCTATAAAGGTAGTACTCTAGTACAGTAGGTTAGATTAACTTCAGATAAAGAATTGAATGAAGTATACATGAATGTGTTTTATTACTTTCTACAGGTTTCATAAGATTTATTCATCTGTATGTTTTTCCTTTCTATTTAGAAGTTTTATTTAGATAAAGTATTATGTAATAATATAGACAAATATGTCTCTAGGAAAGATTTTAAAATATAAATATACTTAATCTTTGTACTTACTTACACATTAGGCAGGTTATTTACTATAAGACTAACACTATAATAATTAACAGACATTATAAAAACAGAAATTAAATAGGTAGGATTAATTTAAAGAAACAGTAAATAAGGATTGATATTTACTTTGATATTTTCATCTAAGTAACATAAAATAAAAATAAAATTGTAATCAAGTACTAAAAATGGATTTAAACTAAGAGAAATTAGGGTTTTGCAAATAAAACCTTTTTTCAAGGAATTGTAAAATATAAACAATGTTACCACCTCTTTACTAACAGAGGGGTTATTCATTTCACCTTAAAACAAATAAAAATTTACATTTCTCGATTTGTATAACCCCAGAATCTAACGACTAAATATTTATAATTTTATACATTATCTACAAGAAAACGATGTTAACACTTTGAGATAATTATAAACTGGGAGAAAGTAATTAAAAGATTGTTCAACATACAATAACCCAAAAAACACAGTAAAAACTTAGGTTGGATAAACAACCTTTCTTGTTATTTACTTACTGAAGTAAATAATATTTGACAGTAGAAATGAATTATAGTTTAAGTACTAAATATCTGAAACATTTTCATTTCACTTAAAAACATAATAAAAGTAAATATCAATTTTACAATAACAAAAATTTTGTTTAGGATATTTTAACAGAATCGAAGAAAACCAGAATAGTTAAGAATATCACAGTTGCCATAAAACCACAGTGTATAATTATTACCAAAGTATAAATTACAAAACAATAAGCTTCGAGATTATCCAAACTTTAAATAGCAATTAAACCCTAATTTAAAACTATATCAGTTACGGCCCTATGGCCTCTTACAAACAGAGTTACGGCTTAAAAACTGGCATCAAATGATGTTATTGTAATTTAACCATGGCCGAAAAGGTCCCAAACTGAATCTATTGACTCATGGATGTGAAAGCCCAAATCTTTCCAACATAAAACAACCACTAGGGCTTGAAGATTTCTTTAAAAAAAAATACTTCATAGAATTGGACACATGGGATTCCAAAACATTTTACAACACAGTGTATCCACGACCGAGCCGAAAACTAGAAACCTAGTGAACTGCATCAACTAAAAATAAACACCATACACCACTGCAGGAGGAACCTCAGCGAAACCAAGGCTTACCAGAATAAAATGCTAACATGGAGCCCCTTCTTGTGGTATCTTCCAACTTAAGATTCTTCATAATGAAGCCTGCAATAGTGAAGAACCATAATTGGTTAAACCCCCTGACAGTAGCGAAAATATTAAAACTTAGCAATGCAAGAATGGTCAAAAAATTGAAAGAGTTCTTACTTGGTTTTATCTCTTTTCCTTTGTTGAGAAGAAGACGATTTAATCAAACCCTATCCACCATTAAAAGTGCAATGAGCTTTAGGGAAGCACTGTTAGCAAAGAATACAATGCATAGTGCTCAAGTTCGAAACCCAAATCCATGACGAGGCAAAGGTCAAAACTATACCAGAAGACATGCACTAAAACAAGAGAACTTGATACTCTCTAGTAACACTCCTTTTAACAGCCAAGAACCATGCTCACTCTTTCAAAAAAACTCTCACCACATAGTGTATGGATAACAGCACTTGCAGAGGCAAGGTAACGAAAGGAGCATAGTTTATAGATCTAGGTTTTGGTGATGAAAGGGGTTCTTCCACAAAACAAAGGGGCAAGGGCCAAATGTCCCTCTACACGCAGAAGGAAGACGGTTTTTGGCAAGGAGACCTTCATACGATGGAGTGACAGACAGGACATGCGGCCATGAGTTGCAGCTCCTCACACCAAAAAATAGCAAACAAAGTGAGGTAAAATGTGAATTAGGGTTTTAGGACAGCCTTATATCGCTTCCTAGGACAACCAAAAACCTATCCAACAAACATCAACCACATGGCTCAGAAATTATTTGGAAGAGGTGGGTTTTAGGTTATAGTTCGAAAACCTTTGGAGCAGCCTACAAACAATAAGTATATGATCATTAAAAACTATGTTATAACCTTATTATAATCTTTCTTATCCTTCATCATGGGTTGTATGCATTGTTGTATCCTTAACAAAAAACGAAGGTAGGTGGTAATTATACTAGGGTTATAGTATGATTTATAATCTTTGCAATGGTTTAAGAAAAACATATGCAAGAAACTATTCAATGATAATTGCATAATAAAATACCTTGTAGCAAGTTGAGAAAAATATAACAATTAAAAACAATTATATGTTTATACTTGCAACTATGGAAAGATGCATAGCTAGTATGTTAGCTTAGATATTGAATTGGTATCATGATTAAAGATACTAGGGTTTTGTTTATTAGTAACACCTTATGAGATGAGGAATTATACAAAGGTTAAAAAGGATAGACTTTTTATAGAAAATAATTCTTTCTTCCTTACATAAAAAGCAATAACACTTAGTTTAAACAAATACAATTTGGAATAATGCATCTCTATTTGGTAAGTACAAGAATAGTAATAAACTATCTTAGGCACTAAGTATTTGTTTTATGTGTGTATATCAGTCAATGTACTTATGTCTATACTTAGATAATAGGTTTCCTAACTCGATATTTGTGGAAACAAATACCTTAGAGATTAACTCAGCATCAAGTATATAAACAAAGGAAACTACTATACGAGATGCCTTTCACTAGAGTTACATACAGGCATTAAACTGAAACTATAATGGTGAAAGTTAAACGAACAAGTTTTAGTTATAATCGATGGGAAGAGTAACTGAGCTAAGTTCAGTTTACTAATTATAGTACTTATATTATTAGTAACCATGTAGAACATAAATAATCAGATCAACGATACCTCTTTTACTGCTCAAAGCTGTAAAATAAATAAATTTACTAACATTCTATTTTATGCTAGTTGAGATAATAATCTCGATCTGGAAACTGATAACAAACTTCTTACCTGTAAAGGACCTGTAAAACAAGCATCACTTCACTGCATTAGCTATAAGCTAAGTAATCCTCTATCTCAACTGAAGTTCTTTCCTACTTGTCATAAGACAGTAAAACAAAATTAGTACTAGAAATTAAACAGATGTTCCATTTCCTGTTATTCCAAATCATAACCTGCTAAATCAAATCGTCAACATTGAATTATGAAAACAAACTAATAAGTATGCAGAACTAGATATTGACAAAATAATCAGTTCTAGTTTAATATTGTTTAAAGTGACCATTAGCAGTTAATTTTTCCTAGGCAGTGACGACTACAAACATTTTATGTTACATGAAAAAATTTTAATTTTACAAATTTTTGGAGTATTACAACTTTGATGCAAGAAGCATCCAATACCAAGCAGATATACTATACTTTTGCAACTGAAACTCTTCCTTAGATGCATTTTTTTGCTTTTTTGGGTATTTAGCTTGCATATGTCTAAACCACTTCTAGGATAACATATCATGTATTTAGTATTACTATTTGATTTCTTTCTGAACAGCTTTGGGATATAAATGTATTTTTTTAATTCTCTTTCTTAGTCCCTTGGTCCCATCAACTAGGTTTAAAATATATTTTTTATCGAGATGACAACAATATATATGCTTAGTATTTTATTTTTTGTTTCCTTGGATGAATTTTAACAAATTTTAAGTAGAACTTTAGATATTCAACATCTACATCCAAGTTTTTGGTGGTTAGTTTAGTTTGGTATAAAGAAAAATGGCATTTCCTAAGTATTGTCTGTAATGCGGCCTTGTGTTTTTTCCAATGGTAACTTTGCAAGGAAATATGTGATGCTTCTCGACATTCCTTGATGGAATCCCTAATAAACCCATTGGCGTAGATTAGTGCACCTCACCAAGGATGATTCAAACCAGGAACCTACTAGCATTGGCACTAGCCATGGAATACCAATAATGGTTCCATAACCTTTAACATGCCATCATTTTTTGTTTGGAACTCATCCCATTATATACATGTCTTTTGGTGAGTCATGTGGGTTTGCACAAAACTCATAGGAATGTCTCCTCAACTTTTGTTGGTTGATAATGGAATTTGGTATTGAGTAATTTTACAAAAGAATGTGATATTTTCCAAAACAATAAGGCATAAAATGTTCCTCATCTTAGTATTCTCCAACATAATGTCACTGCAAATTTAATGAACATAAATCATACATATTAAGTGTGTGTTGTTGTATTATAATTAGTCTAAGTCTCAAAGAGTTGAGTCCTATCATACCTTGTGACCATTCAATGGTATTTAAAATGTCACAAGTATTTGTATCAATTATCACATTCATTATCATCATTATATTTTTATCCTAATGGGATTTCAACTATATCCTATTTAACCAAATATTTTTGGTTATGAAAATTGTTATTTGGAACTACTAACCATAAGTGAGAAGAGGTATCTATGGAATTCACCACTAGTTTGTCACTCTTAGAAGGTAAATGATATCTCCTTGTGGCGATTAACTATTTATCTTTCAAAAATGTGCAATTAAGGGCATACAGATCTCAATGAACATAGCATTCAGGTTTATAACTTTTTCAAATTGAATGCTTCCTCCTAAATTTGCTACCTATTTCCTAGACAGAAACATACCCCTTGTATCTGGAACATCAATGACACCGACTATCCATAAAAAAGCCGACATCCAAGTATGAAGCAAGTCTTACCTGTAAGTCTTTGATCAAAACATGGACCTTGATTTTCCTTGGTTCCGTAGCACATATACTTTGATAAGGTATGGATATTTGCAGGCCAAGATTCTACATAACATCGAGGGGAATCACATTGTTTGAGGCTACTAAGTAAAGCATACAATTATGCAGCAACCCAATATTTTCATTCCCGACGAAGGAAAAAAATCAAAAGGTTGTATAAACCCGCGTCTTCCTTCAATGTGCTTGAGGTAATTAATCTGATATTTGTTAAGGAAAAAGATAGGATGATGCACATAAGTAAAATAAAGTAGGAAATATAGGACTGGTCATAGTGCCAACCCAACCAAGCACAAACATATAATAAGGTAGGTAGTAGTAAATTAAATAGGCCAGTTCTTAGGCACGATCTCTGAAGTGCTGACATTATTTAGTTAATCCAAGAAGGTAGACAGTTTTGAATATCCCATGAGTTGAAAAAACAAGATCAATGACCAACAATGTAACATAGAATGAAGAATTAGTATCATTCCCTCCTCCTTGGTTCACACCTTGACGCAACTGACATCTCCTTGGTCTCTTTCAACTCTAATATATTTTTTATTCAAACTATTTGGACTGAGATTTCATAAGTTCAATGAGGGGTACTTTCATTTTTTCCTTAGATATTTCAATAGCCAAATCAGTATTGAGAACATCACTAATAAATATACCTTGGGCTTGTTTGACATGCTATTTTGGTTGTTGATTTTCTGATGCCTACAAACATAAGTCTTCAATGAAGCTGAATTGGTCCACACTGAAAAATGGAAGAGCAATCCACATGTGTGATTTCATGCCAAAAATAGACTCAAGGCTAGCATGCATCATTAGTAACCTCCATTATGTGGTATCTAAGGTTTAACCACTTATAAATAAGCATGAAAATGGCTAAGAACAAGGAGGAAGTGGTTAAGACATTAATTGATAGCCACCAATCCACACAAGCTCCATATTGTGCTACATCAAGAGGTTTTAGGACAATCAAATTGCTTAAAAGAGTCATTTATGTATGACACCTACTTACTCATAAATACATTACTAGAGTCCTTCCTTATACTATGATTTCTTTGGCCCTGGATTTTAAGAGTGAACCTACATTTTCTTCAATCATGACCATTACTAGGAGTAGGTTGACGCCACACAAGATTAAACCTAGGTCCTTGTCAATGCATGACACTCTCTAGAAGGCATTATCTAATATGGACTATGTGTTGAAACTTACATTATTGATACAAATAATTAATAGGCTAGCTCCTCCCTAGATACTTGTCATAGAAAAACAATTTTAGCTGATATGTTTCTTGATTTACTCTCCTTCACATGACAAGTTTCTTCTTCATATAACCTAATGTCTATGTTTTATCATAAATGTATAAAAAATATTTTTATACTAGAGATTAGAGAGAACATAATTTCAGAGAGAACATAAAAATCTGTTTATAATTTCGGTATTTAATTGCCATCATTGCAATGGATAAAAAACATTGGAGAGAACCTGGAGGCTCTTGAAGAGGCGGGCCACGAATTCTGCAACTCTAGAGTCAATATCTCCTTCTTCTTTTACAAAAACCCTGATAAGTTTCTTGGTCTAGTGTGAATTGATCAATTTTTCCTCGTTATAATTTTGAAGCGTAGGTAGCTAGGTTAAAATCATTGGTAAGCTACCTTTTTACTGCGAATTTTTATCTTTTTCCTAATAATATTGTTATAATATTGAAGCTTAGGTATGTAGGTAGGTTAATATCGCAGGTAAGTAGGTTAATGTCACACGTAAGGAGGTAAGTGTTATGAGGGGGGGTAGGTAAATATCCTAGTGTTAGCTATATCCTCGATTTTTGGCTGAAGAAAGATTAATAATTTGGTTGGGCGTAAAGCACTCCACTAAAAAGGTTGGGTGGATGTATTTTTGGGTGTAAATAACTCCATTATATTGGTGGATGTACTGTATTGTATTGGTGGATGTATTATTGGGCGTAAATAATTTGATTCCATCCAATGTCTTTGTATAATTTCATAAATAATTATCCCATGGAATTTCCCAACCAAGGCTTGTCTTTAGTAGTGTAGAATGCCTCAATCATGATTCCCTCCTCCACAACCAACCTTGGCTTCTCTTCACACTGTTTAACAATTCTTGTCCTTGTTTTCTTCAACATGGACCCCCTTGAATGCTTTATTTCCTTTGACTCTCAACTATTATCATTTTAGTATTGAAACTTTTTCCTTGGTGATTGCGACTAGAAATTTCAATCAAATCCTTTAGTGATATATCTTCTAAGGTAGGTTGATTGTTATATGATATCGATATCACTAATGTGAGTTTCCAGTGAGGACCATTACTTTATCTTATATGAGTACCCTGACCATTATCACTACTCATGGGGAGCCTTGTATTCCTCTAAGTGATACATTGGATTTTGTTAATATCTAACTGATCTCCACCAAATGATAGAGGATCCCTTTTCCCTAAACATTCAAGGTAAAACCCTCACCTTTTCCCTTTGTAAAAGAGGTGAAACTTGTTACGGGGGACTTTCATAATACCTTTCCCTTTTCCCTAGAAGTGTCTTCATAGTTCTTAATGACATTAACTCTTGGAATGAAGTTTGGGTTTCTATAGTAACCTAAACCAAAGGTGTTTTCTCCTTCTTAAGATAACCTAGAGTCAAAAGGATAACCTTTTTCTCTTCGTACCACCCCATCCTCACTCACCAATACTCCTCATAATTAAAATACATTTACTTATTTCACAATAATTTAAAACATTTATAAATAATAAAAAATTAATTAATTTAAATAATTCAATCATTTCTTATGATTATATGTTGATATAATACAACATACAATATATATATATATATATATACATATATATATATATATATATAGGCTATTTGGGTGTGAAGTAATAATGAATAGACATGCTGCAAGTCAGAAAAATTAGTTGGATAGGTATATCATTTCACATACATGTTAGGCTATAATGATGGGTGTGATAGGTTAATGCTAACCATATTACTATGATGGAATTATAATACATGTATAAGAGTGTTGTACAATTGTACCTAATGCTACAAGTCATACCAACTATATTTATCCAAGAACATCCTTTTATAATATTTTTGAGGTTAAAGCTTGTAAATGGATTTGTAAAATCATTTTTTTGTAGGTTTATAAATGGATTTGTAAAACCACTCTTTAGATATTTTGAAACTACAAACATAGCAAATAGAATTTAATGAATGCCAATTAGATAGTTGAAAGTATTATTTTTATAGTGAAGTCTTTAGAGCTTCATCACTGTTAGAAAATATTAATTGCTTGATGAAATATTTCTCTTTTATATATTTCAACCATGTTTATAGAGAACTGAACTCGGAAGCTTATACTCACTCAAAATTGGTGAATTTTATCGTATGTTTGGATTTTGAAAATTTGTTGGATTGGATCCAGTTTTGTTGGGTGGTTCTCTCTTCCTAGATGTCGGGTCAATTAGTATTTACGAAGTATAATTTTAACTATGATGATCATATTTTGATTGTTATATCTGCTATAACTTTAACAAAACTTTTTGTAAAATAAATAAGTTGTTTTTCTTACTGAAAAAAAAAATACTCCTCCTACAGAAAATTCAAATCTCATTATATAACATGTTATATAACCAAGGTTTCCTTGAATATAAAAAAATCTCTATATGGAAAACATTAAAAAAATATTATATTCAAAACGTGAAAAAAATTAAAAATAAAAAAAAATAACAATATTAGATTGGATGATAAAATCATGCATTCGCACATAAACATGTGGCTTTACACCCGAAACCCATTGTCTAATGAAAAATTTGAGTGGTGAGTGGTGGGAGCAGCATCATGGAAGTGAATTCAAATCCAAGTACCTTCAGGATTTGGAAAGAAAATGAATATGGTTTTTTTCATTGGGACGATCTTTCACCACCTCCAACTCCAATTGTTTGCCACTAGTATTAGTTTCAAAGTCAAACACATTGCAATGATAGCATTCGTCATGCTCAGGCCGATCGTCTCACAACACTCTATAATGAGGGACGTTTGAAGGATGCTCTGCACATTTTAAAAATTACAGACAACCACATCCAAAATTCTCTCACTTATGTGTGTCTCTTACAGGGTAGAATTAAGAGAAAAGCCTTACGAGAGGCCAAATTAGTCCACACTCATATCATTCAAATGGGATTCATGGTGGGCATAGTTTTAGGAAACACCCTTGTCAATGTGTATGTAAAGTACGGGGATGTGGTGGAAACTCGCAGAGCTTTTGATCAAATGCTTGAGTGAAAGGTGTGCTCTTGGACTATCATGATTGCAGGTTATGCAAGGCATGGATTTTATCCCATAGAGGGATTGGCACTCTTTCACCAAATGCAAAAATCAGGTGTCAAACCCAATCAATTCACTTTTGCTTCTGTTATTCCAGCATGTGCACTCCTACAATCCCTCACACAAGGTGTGGAAATCCATCAACATATAATAAGATGTGGATATGAGTCCAATGTTTCTATGATGAGTTCCCTCATAGACATGTATGCAAAATGCGGGTTTACAGAGAAGGCATGCAAAGTGTTTAACAAAATTCATCAATGAGAAATATGTACCCCCTCCTGCTCTTGCAACCCTAAAGGAAGAGACAAGAGTGAGAAACGATAATCCAAGGAATACCACAGTAGGTTTTGACCCCGAATCCCTTGAGAGAGGTGCCAAGGCTATGTGTGAAATAAAAAGCGCTCAAAATGCCAAAAAGGTACGATTTCATATATTCTGTAATTTATTAATGGTTTCAAATGTCAATGGATGTTGTATTTCATCAAAAGGGAGAAGATGGTCTAGAAATATTGTTCTTCTATTGGGATTTTGTTCAGCAATATCATTTGTTGTGTCTCTTTTCCTATTATATATCGAAACGTTCAAACAATTGTTGAAGACATGTTTGTGTTGTACAGATTTTCACAGCATTAGTTCACTTGTTCAATTGTTTCAGTTCACTGTGTATGTTTGCAACTTCTGCTCACCCACCTAATCCCTTCCACACTTCCTCTATGCAATGTTTGCAACTTTCATGGTGGTTGTGTGTCATTCATAATATTTGGTTATGTGTGGGTGCATCTAGTTTCAAGCTTTATTGGGGGAACCCGAGGTTCAAATGTATCATCCTCTTCTAAACCCCTTTGATTCAAGGATGAAATGAAAAGTAGACTTTCTACTCCTTAAAGGCAAAGAAACCCCTTAGTTTTGACTTCATAGTGGAGAAATCAAAACACATTCCAATATTGGAAGTGTTGGACACCAAGGTCTATACTTACATTAATTTGTATCAAAGAGATGCCATCATTTGTTGTTTCAAGGGATTTGTCCCTTTGCAGCAAGGCTTCCTGAGTGGTTGAATCATACATGGAATTACAATTGTGGGCTCCTCCTCTTCTCTAATGGTTATTTCATTGTAATTTTAAAAGCCACAAAGGGTCTCCATTGGTAAACCCACAGCTTAGTTACTTCTTTAACTGCCATGTCCTCCTCCTCATTAGGAGAATATCCTTCTCCAAGTACCCGTACAGTTTTCCATGTTTGGATTGTGCCACTATAGACTCTACCAACTGAATAAAAAACACTGCAATCATATTTTGGATATAATTTAGTTACATTTACTATAAGGGGGGCTTCAGGGTCACAGTCTTTCATAGCTTGGACAAGTAGTGTGTCTTGGGGACCTGTGTATATATTATCTATCTTCTTAGTAGCAGCATCGTTTGTAGAAGGAATATGTTGCACCAGCATGTCTGTGAAGCCAATTGCAGATCCAAAGATAGAGGTGTAAGATAACCTTAGTAACGACCTCATATTACGTTTATATGCAACATTTCTAGGTTTCACCCCCAACTCTATTAGGGTAGTCTCCACACTCTATATGTGTTCACCAAACACTTGGCTGTAAATTTTATACTAAGGTTCTAGAACATAGATTTCCTTGCATGGAATTTGAATATGGAAGCTTTTTCAACATCCTTTAACTATTTTAAAACAATTTCCTAAACAATTTTTTCCAATGGGAAGATAACGAATGTCCATGTTTATAAAACTATGAAACATAATTCTAGATAGACAAGATGATAAAGTGTTAAATAAAATGTATTCCTTCCCACTTCCTCTTTACAAAGAGAAACCTAAATAACCCTATCAACTTGTTCAAATTTTTCCTTCTTAAAGTTAGACAACCTGGCACATGCTATACACATAAATAATAGATCTCATAACCTATTCAAGTGAAGAATTTCCATGTAAAAGTAACACAATACCTGCATAGAATAACCTCTACCACCAGTTATTTTTGGATTACAATAGATTAAACTAGACCTATTACATTATCCCAAAGGGGTTGGGACTAATGGTGCAGAGTTATTATTTTATCATTATTCGTCAAGGTTTTAGTTCCATGGGTTTTATTCAGCACCTCAAGGTAGGAACATAGAGATTCATAGACATGGATTGAATTTAGGGCACACATAGCACCACCCACAAGGATATATTACAAATCCAAAACCACTCCATATTTTCCTCGAGCCTTTCCATGTCATTTTAAGGGATTACCACATAATTTGTTCGTAATATATTTATATTTATCAATAGAGTATATTGTTTTCTAGGACAAACATCCTAGAAAGAAACTAAAATTGAAATATTTTTTAGTAGTTAGTCATATGTTGGATGTTCACATGTGCCATTGTCCTACTTGCACCACATGTCAAAATGATGGCATGACATGTAAAGTTTCATCAATTTATTACCATGTCAAAGTATAGGTCATACTATGTTTACCCTCTTCACCTTAATCTTTTGGCAGCTTTTTTCTTATGTCCAATATTTCCCCCCTACACTATCCTTTAGTATCCTTGATTCCTTTTGTATTAGTATGTTGAATTGGGTTTAAGCTCTAATAACATAACTTTTCTCCCATGCCTCTCATGTTGATTCACCCTTGACTCTTATGTGGATTAGATTACAAAAGTAGGGCACATGCAAAATTTTTAAAAGGTTTAGTCCTAGACCTTTTTTAATCCACAATTCATTTTCATATTCAAAAAATTCATGGATGAGAACTCCCCAAACATCCAACAAATTCAGTTCAAACACAGAAGATAAGGATGTTCCAGGATCCCATCTAACAAATTCCACTCCACGGTGAATATTAGCTGGTGGATAATAGATGAGAAATTGGACAAAGTGTTCCAATTTCCAAAAAGTCCCCTCTAAAAAATTCCATCTTGACAGTTGCCCAAGGAAAAGGTAAGGCTACTTTTAATTTCAGCAATTCCATTAACAAAAATTTAAGGGTTGTCAATGTAATTGTATGACAAGGTTAAACTTCTGAATTAGTAGAGATTGATTCCTTTGGAAGCTGAATTTCTTTCTCAGTTCCTTTCCCATCAAGTGTTAAAAAAATACTAGAAAATGTTCTTGCAACAATCTCTATATTGGGTTCCAGATACAAGCATAATGTAGAATTGTAAAACCAAATGCAATTCACATGTAACCATTTCTATTTTACTAATAATACATACCTGAATAGTTCAAAGAACCTTGTATAGTGTTCTATTTTTCTGTTGAAATATATCCAAATAGTGGAGAGAGATCTGTACAGTGGTATTTTACTTACTTACCTCAGCTTCATATGAGGAAAATGTTTGATGGAGTGGTTGTAACTCTAAGATGAGTTTGTTTCAGTGTTTATTCACTAGCTTTGTGTTTGTGTGATGTTTTTTCTCTTCTTTCATTGGAAACATGTTTTCAAATTTATTCATATGGTCAAGAATCTTATTAAAACTGAGAAAACATGTAAATTATGGTTATCAACATGGATCTATAATCTCGTGAGGCATGTGATTTTTTATAAAGTTTTGCACATTTGATATTTTGTAAATGTTCTATCTAATAAACAATTTTGATATTTGAAGGTACAAAATTCAATGTTTGCATATGAGGAAACAATTTCATGCTCGACACGTAGAACAACAAATGAGGGTCGTACCCTTAAATAAATGCAATCCGAGACACACAGTCACATAATGCAGAGACACACGGTCACATACTTTGCACAGTCGTGCTAAGAAAGGACACATAGTCACATAGTGCAGAGATACAGTCATACTTTGCATGTTTGCATATGAGGATTGCATATGAGGGTACGACCCTTATGGTTGGTCCATCCATCTGAATGTTTTCTTGCATTATAATGACTCAATTAATAAAGTCATAGGATAAACCCTTCTTGAAAAATACACCACCTGAATGCTGTGAAATGAATCATGTGCACTACTAGTGAGATATGCAACATGAAATATGCATATCCTTCATGCAAACTAGACATTTGCTCATGAAAATTCAGTCTTCCCACTTATCTTGCATGCAAACTAGGATATTTCCCATGCAAACTGATGCATGCATGCTTTTTTCACTTTGTTTTCTTGTTGTTATAGATGGTCATATTAGTGCTGCATTGAAGGATGTGAACTGCAGGCTAGAACTGTCATACCACACATTGCAAGCCATATAAAGTAAGTCTATGATCCCATTATAAACAACCCAGTTCTTCTTATATTGCTCTGCAAGGTCAACATACTAGGTTTTATTTACTAATGTGGTAGTTGATAATGGTATTCTTTGTAGGTGGACAATTTGGCATAGAGCTCAACAGTGGTCACAAAACGACCACTAACCATCTCCTAAGATTTGGATTCAGTACACAGTGTAGGACCGGAATAGAGTACATTTAGCTACCCTCAATTGGGATTTGGCATTGTGGATAAACATTTTATGCTTTCTATCTTGTGAGTTTGATGGTTCACTATGAATCTGTATCATCAATGTTATAAGTGTGAATATTTAGTGTGTTGGAATACTCAATAATGTAGATCCATCTTAACTTCAGATATGTTAAGCACTGAGAGGGATCAAAAAGAAATTAAGATGTGAATCTCTTGGTGCTTAAATGATCCCGAGTTAAGATGAATCTATGATGGTGTATGTGTGTGGGGGGCGGGGGGGTAATTAATGCTTCATATTATTTTTTTTAATTATTTTTATTTTATATTACGCTTTTTTTATATTTTGATTTATAAGCATGGATGTTACACCTCATATATACTGGGTTGTTTTTCTTTTAATATTGGGATGACTTATTCCATGTGTCACTTTGGCATTTAGGCATGGATGTTAACATCTCCCTCATATGGAGTTGTAGAATAAACCTCACTTTTCTTGGTGCAATCAACAAAATTTGGATGAGAGTTAACTTTGTGATGATAATTTATGGACCTCAACTTACAAGATCTTATAAGAGGTTTCCTGAGTATATCTTTTATCTTAAACATTGATTTGTGAGCAAATTACAATAATGTTGTTGACACCCAAAATAAGAAATGTACCAAAGCTTAAAAGGAACTTTACAAAAACTTATATTATTTGGTTGATCTTCAAAGACCTTCACATAAAAAAAAACAACAAGCACACTGTATGAAGACAACTTCTATATATCTTCTCCAATTGCACTAATAAAGATAGATCTAATATAGAACCAGAAATCAACATAAGATTGAGCATGGAAAAATGTACTCCTTGACTAAGTAGTGGACTCACTAAAATTACTGACTAATCCACTCTTATATATTTGTTCATAAGGTTACAATCACATGAATGACAATTGGCACCCCTTCTTAGGCATGTGTTTCCTCCCATGAAGTTAAACTTCAAAGGTACACACGTAAAAGATGTAGCAAGGTGGTAAATTATTTTTCCAAGTGTGTCATGGGTTAGGTTTTGATCCCCATTAATTCCTCCCAAGGGTAAAGGATTGGACCTTAATGATTCTAGCAAGTACAAAATTTCTACATCTACAAATGTGATATCCACTTGGTTTAATGAGAGAGTGTTTTAGGCAACTTACCTTCTTTATGACCAAATAGGATATAATCATGTATGCAATGACTAGTGTGTGATGTGCAACAAAGTGTCAAAGAAAATATGGCATGAGGCTGACAATATTAGGATTTTATACTAGTGCACACACAACATAATCCTCACAATCATATTGGAGAGAATGATAAATGTCACATATGTTAATAATGTTGCAACCTATACATCTATGAGTGCTTCAGGTGGGTTACCCAATATACAAGTACCAATATCTCAAGCTAATCATGCCCCAACTTTAGGGGGATATATCTCATGTATGGCTGATGACCTCTTGAGCTAACTCTTGGGGCTCCCTCTATTGCAATTTATGTCTCTTCTTGCTCTCATTTCTGGAAGTACTCTACTAGACTAAACATCTACTCAAGGTTTTAATCTCTCAAGGAACATTGTCTCTCTTTTTCTTATTTTAATCATCTGGGGTATACAAGGTGTTGTCTGGTTTTATTTTCCTTGTGTCAATTTCTTTCTGTTGCAAGAGGCACTTGATAGTAAGACATTTAAAAATGTTTGACAACTACATCAAGACACAGTTTCATGTGACAATTTTTTCCAAATTCACCCAATTTCCAAGATTGCAAGGTGAAAATATTTTGTACGTGTAGAAAATGCTTCAAACATATATCTAAAAGCAAAGGTTGGAATGGGAAAAGTTCCTCAACTAACGTCAACTTGTAGCCAATTTAATTTAAGTAAAATTTAACTTGAGCAAAAATGTAAATATTAATATTTTTTATCCTACGCCTCCAAGAATGTCCATCGACTTCCACTGACCCCTTCTCCTTCTACATCTCATCAAACCAGATTGAATTTTGCAGGTATGATATTTTGAGGAGATTCTTTTGGTGTATCTTATTTATGTTTAAATGGTTATGGAGATGGTTATGGAGGTGACTTTGTTTTGGCTATGTGTGCCATGTTTTGAATTCTTGGTGCTTTTACTAGGATGTCAACCTCCAAGGGACATTGCAATCATTGGGTCTTGGCTTACAACTAAACTAAAGCAAAACAGTCCTTAGCAATGATGCTGAGGAAGAAAATTCTATGTAGAAGAAAGATGAATTGCAGAGGAGAAATATGTTGTGAAGGAAAATTATTCTCTTAAATCCATTTGAGGGAGTGGTGATTGCTATTAGGTGAGCATGATGATTGCTTTTCAGCAATTTGCAGAGACTGAGAAGTCAAACATTAGCATGATGGACTTGTTGTTTCCTGATTTAGTAGTCCTATGATGCAAGGATTATCTACTATAGACCTATGCACAGGGTCTTAAGGAAATAACATTCCTTACATCTTGATTACATAATAGTGTTAAAACAAAAGTCTATATTTCAGAGAAATATCACAGTAAAATGTAGCCTTAGACATTGGTTTTGAAATGGAAGTAATAAGAGATGATGGATCTAGTCCAAATTATGATCACCCTGTTTCAAATCTCTCCTAGATTTTTCCTTGTCTTTATGTTAGGATCCATTGGAAGATCAGATCCTCTATATACATGAGGTATGAAATTTAAACAGTTCACAAGTTAATCCCCACGACAAAGGCATTCCATTTAATCATAGGATCCATCCCCATGAAAATATAGTGTGCATACACTATCGAAGTTGAGATATATCAATAGTTGCTTGATTGATCTCCATGGACACATGTTGCATACAAAGTACCTACCAATCAGCATCAGCTAAGGAAACCAAAACCATGCAAGGAATTCTAAGAAAGACTAGATAATTTCACATGTGCTTCACAACAAGACACAAAACTACTTTTCTAAAAATTAAGAAGTTCATTCAATGTTGTAAATATCAGCGTACATATCTTTGATTTTACAACAAAACTACTTTTCTAAAATTAAGAAGTTCATTCAATGTTCCGAATATTAGTGTACATATCTTTGATTTAATTGAGAAGTGTTTCTATCTTTTTTACCTCTTACTATTGTCCATTAATCTCTTTCTAAAAAGAACAATAGATAATAAATAAATAAATAAATAAATAAATAAAATAGCACATTGGTCCTCATGCAAGAGGTCACTTATTTAGAACTTAACATATGTATTCTACTTTTAGTTGCATGTATATACCACATCAGAAGACCAATGTCCATAAAGTCACGTCATACTCCCATACCACAATTTATACAAGCCCTATTCAGTGCTATATAGATCATATCCCTTAGTAACCAGTGGAACAAGGACTACTACGTGACTCTTAGACATTGCCGTGAATATTTTTCTCTCAAGTGTTCATACATGAACTGTTCTGAAATTTTGACGTTCAGCGTTATCCTTTCCTTTATGAGTTTGAATGATTTCCAATTTTTTATCAAATTTTGCTCTATTCTAAATAGAAAGTTGATATTTTCATTATTCTTTTGTTATCACTGACAAGATTTTGTTTCGGATGATTCAATCTTCTGTGGGTTTTTTGATGGTCATGGTCCTTATGGTCATCTTATTTCTCGTAGGGTTAGAGATTCATTGCCAGTGAAATTGCATTCAATTTGGAAATATTTCAAGGATAAAGAAAACACCATCAATGCATTTGATACATACAATAATAAAAAGAAAGCAAAAAATACCCAAAATGTTTTGGGCAGTGACAGCCAAGTCAATTCAGCAAATAATTCTAGTCTTTTTTCTGCCTGGAAAGACACCTACCTGAAAGCATAGAAAGTAATGGACAAATAATTGAGGTCTCATCCAACTATAGACTGCTTTTGCAGTGGAAGAACCGCAGTTTCAATTGTTATACAGGTAATTTGTGATTAGTTGATGTATTCTATATCTATGAATTATGCATGTAATGTCCTTTGTTTCTGTTTTGTCATGTTTTCTGTTGTTTTAAATGAAATAAATGATATAGAAGTTCCTTTTAGTGAGGTGAAATTCCACACATTTTTTTTTATAAATATATAAGCTAAATATCTTACAATCTCAATGTCCAAAAAGTTAAAACTAAACATCTGAAAACTATAAGACATGTTGGCATCTAAACAAAGCAAGCCAGATAAAGTATTCTGTTGTGAATCCCAGTTGGACTTGTACTCTGAAGAATTTAAATATTGAGTTCATCCAAATTTCTCTCTTAAAAGAATATCTCTTATGTTATTAAATGTACAAAAATTTAAGTAATTAGTTCATGTTAAATCCTTCTAATCAAAAGGGCTTGTGTTTCATGCATGCGGTTCAATGTCAAATTTTGAGGGTTTTTATTTGTTTCTGATCTCAAGGTTACCTTTTCATTGGGAATCTTGGGGATTCCCGGGCTATCCTGGCAACAAAAGTAGTCGATGGTTCTCTTGTTGCCATTCAGCTAATAGTTGATTTAAAGCCGGACTTGCCAAGTAGGTTTTTGGTGTCAAGATCCACAAACTAGTTTAATAAGTAATGATCTGGGAGTATGTTGAGGTCAATGAAATGCCATTTGTGCTTTACTTTTTATTGAAAAATTCCAACCTTTTCTTTCTGATCATCCCCAATAAATTTTGCAATTGCATGTCTTTCCAGGGGAATCTGAGCGCATATGACGATGTAAGGGTCGATTTTTTCCTTTGCAAGATGATCCTGAAGTACATAGGGTGTGGTTACCATATGATGATGCACCGAGGTTGGAAATGGAAAGGTATTTTGGATATTTTTGTTTGAAATAATATGGTGTAATTTCCATACCTGAAGCTTCTAACAGGTTGTTGACAGAGAGGGACCAATTTTTGGTTCTTGCATATGATGGGGTGAGTTCTTTATATAGAACTATGAACGTTTATACATTTTTTTATTGTCATAGCATTGATGCAATCGTACTTTCTGTAGAATTTCATTGAATATGGAAGTCAGTATATCTGAGGCACTTTGTTAAAACAGGTGTGAGTTTCAGCTTGTATTATATTACAGTGCATTCATTTTTCAATATACCTGTGTAAAGTATGGTTATTATTCCAAGCATCAAGAGCCCGTGCTAAGATTACATTTGTTGATTTCAACCTATGCTTATTCATTCTAGAATGCCTGGCTAACATATTTTCGCAGAAGTCCTCATTTCAAAATAGTTTTGAGTTGTCTATTTGACCACATATCGGGAGCCTTTTCCCTTCAATTTATTGCATTTCTTGTAGTTGTGAATCGTGATAGCTATTGTCAATTTTCCTGCTTCAAAAACAAAGAATTAATTATTTGTTATGGATAACAATATTTAAGGATAAAGTATCATTTTCAGTACTATGCTTCATATATTACTTTAGAGAACAAATACATAAAACTTCAGACGGCTACATCATGCATACAACAGGAGTGCCAAGAAAGTCCTAGTCTACAAAAGCTAAAAATGCCAATATATGAGCCCAATATATCATAGGGAGGTACTCCACATCATGAAAATGAACCGAGGTGGACTTGTGGTAGTAGAAGCAACTCTTTCTTAAAGCACTGTAAATCCCTAAGAGTCAGAGGATTGGGAACCTCATTGAATGTGACTTTACTATGGTGTTTCCATAGAAAGTCATCCTTTTTTTTGAAAAATATGTTTTATTTTCTTGAAAGAATATTTACAAATAGAAAATGGAAGGGTATATACAGTGAGTTCCATAATTTCTTCCCGAGAATGACTAAAGCGGAAATAAAATAAGAATACTGAGTAGAATCTGAAGACTCGATGTCTTTAATCCACAATGTCCCTTTGGTCAAAAGCTGGTAACATACCTCATCTTTCGAAAAAGAACTAAATGTATACAAATGTTCATCTTTTCTGAATGTTCACATGGAAAATGTTTTGCTTGAAATAGCAAAGCACAATATACAAAATTGGGTCCTGCAAAATGTTTTGATGCCCTTGTACCCTACTGCAAGACCTTTTATCTTCATAAATTTCAATTTCATGAATAGTCTAGTATTGTTCACTTCTAGGACATTTAACATATCATAGAAAAGGGGAAATGGAACATACAGTGAAATCACATACAATCACATTGACCATTAAACCAGATTGGAATCAATCATCTCTTTTTACTACATCAAAAATTGATTGCCTGGAAGAGAATTAGGCAGTCACTGTACAACACTTGGTCTTAATTTTTAAACCTCTAATTCTATCCACGCATTTACAGAACAACCTTTTCTACCAATCCAAGTACAATTCCATATTCTTAACTACTAACCAACTACAGTTTGGTTGCATTTTGTTCCTATATTAAAAGTACAATAATGTGTCATTTAACTCATTGACAATTTCCATCAATTGAGCTGGTGGTTCACTACATCATAGAATTGTAATTAGGTGGGAATGTTACTTACTGAAATTGCTACTTTGTGGGCTTGCAACTAAGTTGACTTACCAGGGGTGTCAAGTGTTTTGGCGAGAAGGGGGTTTGTCTTTGACCCCAAAGGAAAACAAGTCATTGAGTTTGCATGGGGAATTGGCATCGCTTCTAATAATATGGCAGAAGCATTAGCTTTACTCCAAGCATTCCATAAATGGTGATTGAAATCATCCTAAATCTACCTTGATTTGATAAACAAGCCAATAGCATGAACTTTCAATTAAGATGTTGTTACCACTCATTATGTCCTTTCTGTCATCTTTCTTTGTATGCCAATGCTTCATGTACTGAAGATGAACCAATAAAATATATACATCAATTCCTGTATGTCATGCTAGGCTTGCATAACAATGGCGGGGATAATTTTAAGAGCAAATTTTATCCCAGTGGGCTATTTTTCCATGTTTTTCTCCCAAAAAAGATTCGTCATTTTGCATTTTTCGAAGCCCTGTTTCGCCCAATTTTGATGGGGTAAAATATTTTCGCCCCAAAAATCGCCAAATTATTATATAAACAATATAAACCCTTGGAAGTTAAAATGTTTTTTGAAAAATATCGTCAATCATTTTATAGTTGGCATTTTTAGAATTGGTAATATTCACCAACATTTATACACTTTTAAATAAGTATGGTTCCTTAAAATCATCCCTGAACAGTGGTAACATTATATTTGTTGTAATGTCTCTTCATGGTTTCTATTAGAGGTATGGTACCGTCTCCTTACTATTGTATTTACTGCACATATAGACTATGCATTTGGATCAACCTCATCAGAACATTCAAGAGCATCCTCCTTGTAAGAGATGGTACCTCATTAGCAAAGTCTGGATAGATACAAACTAAGAAACTCTTAAATCTCATCAATCTAAATGACCACCTCATTATCAAATACACATTGGAGAAAATTTTGTGTTAACAGGTCTATAGTTGGAGCATAATTAATTCTACTCACACTAGGTGCTATGACAGATAGAAAATAATGTGCCCAGCTTATTGAAGAGATTGTTCATCATTCACTATCTATTCTACTCACACTAGGTACTATGTCAGATAGAAAATAATGTGCCAAACTTATTGAAGATATTGTTCACCATTCACTATCTAATATGCACCCAGTGGTAGGGGGTAATTTGCTCCACTGTGATATTAACAATAAAGAAGTACTCATACTTGGCCTTAGTTTGAAAATAGATTCTCGTCATAGAATGCAGATGGACTATGGTACCTCTCGTAGTTTGTCATCTGTTTTAATCATTTTTTCATATAGCCTTTCCAACCATAGAAATTCATTAGTGCTGCAAAAATATGATGCAGATAAGGGGGGACTAAAAGTAGTATCAATTGGAGCAATTATGTCAACCAATACCAAATATTTTACATATGTTGTCTTACTGATGCGATTTTGACTATCAATAAGAGCATGACCTTGTCCTATTTTTTATGTTTTCCTCAACATGCTCAGGCCCCTATATTTTAAGGACTCTTGATTACATCTATGGAATGCTTGAAAACTTCTATGCTAGTCCTTTTTGAAAGGTCATCCACCAAGCACCGTACTCAAGATCTCAGTTTCTAGTCTATATAATTTAGTTATCCATATGTTTTGAAACTTTACTAGAGCCATTGAAATATCCTACCCACTTTTGAATTTAATATTTCGAGTTCAACCATCAAATTCGATGTGCATCCTTTTATATATTTTCAACTCAAGTTTCCATTGGTTTGAATACTGAGAAGATTCGAATGCAAGTTTAACGAACATAACATAAAATTACATCTTACACAGAATTGAATATGGGATAAAAATATTCTTTCCTAACCATGCAATTAGAAGAATTAAATCCCAGCAAGATACATTTATGTACATATCATAGGATATTGTTCTATGCTTTTGACCATATTCAGTCTGTCCAAAATTTCTATCCTCAGATTGTAGCATTACATATCATCAACACGATACTATTTTTTTACCTTTATTTAGTGTAAAAAACAGAAAGATTGAATGCTCTTTCTAATGATGATATCTAGGGACTATTGAGGGCTAGAGGACATGACTGGATGTTTCTGGGAGGCATCCATGAAACACGAGTAGACCCTCTACCAATACTTGATGCCACAGAAAGGAATCTCATGATATGACTCTAGCCTCGGTTGGGATGTTGATTGAATCTGTGAAGAGAACATTTGTGCCTAGTTTCTGTGGGAAAGACCCAATCAGCTCTGGGATTAGATTCTTTGTTTGGTCTCACAGAGCTAATGTTGGATTTGCTATCCATCAGAAGATGTTCCTATCTCTTAGCACCACCAAGTACTGAAATAGGGTTGAAAAAGGTGCTAAATTATGGAACATCCTATTGGCTTAGATATATAATTATGGCACATCCACTTGGACTAATTATTTCACATCCTACTATGGCTTAGATATATAATCTTCTCCATGCTCTTAAACCCTCTTTATTTGTATTCATTGACCCCATTACCCTTTGGATCGGCTTTGGTTTTGGTCCACCATCCCATTTACTTCATTAATCTAGTCGAGTGCAAAATTCATTAATTCATTTTGTTCCATCATGAAAGCATGTCTATTCTGGATTTGATGACAAAGTGTTGAAAGCTACTAGAGGCAGTAAATCATCTACTCAAGTTGTTGTACCACCTCCTGATGATGCATCAATTATTTCAATGATTTTTGAAATGGGTTTCTCAAGGGAAATGGTTGAATAAGCCCTTAGAAATGTTCATTCAAACCATGTAGAGATGGAAATGGAATGGTTATTTACTCATCCAAACAATCCCTTGCAATAATATGATGAACTTGCTTGAGTGTTAGCTCTGTTATTTGGAAGTATTGAATCTTCAGCTAAGGAAGAGATGGCTACAAGACAAAAGGATATTGACCAGGAAGAGGATTTGGTACAAGTTCCTTCTATTGAAGAGATATTTTCCACTTGCATTAAGTTACTCATTAATGCTAAGGAATCTCTAGATTTTCATTTGAAGGACTTGTTGCTAACATCATGCACACAAAATGATGGTCAAGCAAGAGCCAAAGTTATATTATTTCTTGTAGAACAACTGAAATATTGTAATTGGGATCTTGGAAAGGATAATAGCATGTTGTCCTTGACATCTCATGCTTTGGATCTAATTTTACATGAATACAATACAACTTGTGATATTGCTGCTGACAATGGTCTTGTCAGTGTTTTGTTGGATATCTTGTCTAGTTTTTACCTGTATCCATCAAAAAGTGACAACCTTCCAAATTTTAAGTATGTGATCCCCATGCTACTTGTTATCACTCCAGGAAACTCCTCTAGGCTGTAGCTAGAGGATGCTTGTTAACTTAAATATTTTTAGGGTTTTCTAATATGGATCAAGTCAGGTGACCTATATGACCTTCCACTCTCAAGACATGCATGAAACTCAATCAAGTACAAGGATTTTAGTTTCCATTGTTTAGAGGTTGACAATAAGGTGCGGGGATGGAGAACTCATCAGGATGGCAGATTTACACACAAAACATATGCATATAAATGGCTAAATCATGATAAGGATGGTACTTATAATTCAAATCACATCAACATGCCAATAGGGTGACAGCTATCAGCCATTAATTAACTTGAATTTAACCTGAATAAACATTCAAGCATAAGCACAGAAAAGACAAAAATGGAAGCTGAACAAATGATAACAAAAGAGCTTGTATTAAATCATGAGCAAAATGGGAAGCTAACAATAGTATGGTCTACAAGTCCCCGAAGTTGAACCTTTTTCATACAATAAGTATTAGGCTTTATAGCCTTTACAAAATATACAGATCCTGAAAACTTGGATCTGTTTTTTTACAAAAATAAACAAAATAATAGTTTTTTGCAAATTAGGTTAAAAAACCCTAATTAACTACTTGTCTAAATTAACTGAAGAATTAGTTCACTATATGAACCTTCATATAACTGAGTTAACTGTTGACAACTACTGCTACTGGCTTTCTGTTGGTTAAGCCACTATTTTCTCTTGACAGCTAGGTGTTGGTGGCCCTTTGTGCTGTTATGTCATAGTAAAACTGAAACAGACCTTTTTCCGATGCTTTCCTCTGTGCCCTTCATCTTCAAACTATGTCCCTGATCCATCTATATTTTCCCAAAACTGGTCTTGTCTACCAAAACTTGATTTTAAGCCTCTGTTTTCTTTCGGTGGTTAAGAGGCCTGACCATCGAAACCATTAGCTGCTAAAAGCTGTGCTTTTGGTGGCTAATGAACCGCCCCAGCGTCTGCCTAAGCGACCGAAAGCCCTGTTTTCAAAATCTATTAGGGGTTTCCCAAAAATGTTCTTTTATATCTATCTACTCATCTTTCTTCTTTAGCATGCTCTATGCTAGGAGGGTTAACAACAGCCTGGCTGGTTTCTGGAGGCCGGAGGCCAACTGTAGCCTCAGCTAGGGTTTCCAAGGTGGGGTGGCTGCTAGGGTTTTCCTTAGCTTCCTTCAGTTGTAGTCTTTGGAGCCTAATCATCCTATACAATCTAGTATTGTCCTTTAGGTACCTTGTATTCAACCTTTTTAATAAAATATATCTTTCTCTCTGCTCCAGGTAAGACTTATGTAGTAGCTTGTTTCTGCTGGTCAATGCAGCATTATTCTTCTTTTTTTCCCTTTCCAAAATCTCCATCTCATAAATTTGCCTCAGTAATTGATTGATCTTTTGAGTTCTAGGCTTGTTGGAGGAAGCATTCTCTATTGGTTCCTCTTTCTCCTTTGGTGTGGAGGATGGTAGTTCTTCAGCCACTGGTACAATTTGTAGGGCTAAGTATGCACCTTCTTCTTGTTCCTCTTCAAAATATGAGTAGGGTAGATTTAGAATATTCTCCTTGTGTGTTTCAACCTCTGCGCCCTTCTCATTTAAGTCCAAGTTCCTTTTCACCTTCTTGGCCTTGGAAGAAGAGGGAGGTTGTCCTGCTGTTGCTGCTGGGGATATGGCCCTCCTCCTTCTTCTCCCACTCCTTGGTGTGTTGGACTTCTTGGCAGGAGAATTCCCTTTCTCTTCTGGCTGAAGGCCTGTCTCAAATCCATTCCAAAATAGAAAATAGGGCCATGCCATATTCCTTCTTCTCAGTAACTCTTAGATCAACAGCTGGATAAGGCCATGGTGAGATAGTCTTCCAACAATCTTGGTTGGCTAGGCTTTCACTTGGTGTGCCATCTTTCCCAAACTTTTGTGTAAGTAAAAGGGCAAATTGAGTGGGCTTTTACCTGTGAAGTGGTTCATTATCTTAAAATGGTAGATCATGGCTCTGTTATATCTTCCTTCACATGTTAGGTAAACCACAATGGCCTTCAGCAGTTGTTGCCACCTCTCTTCCAACCAAGATGATGGCACACTCTTCTTCCAGACTATTCCTCTATGTTCAGGCTTTATGTAAGACCTGAATTCTACATCTTTTGGTATGGTGGTCTTGAACCATTTTTCTCCTGTGCAAGGGAGTTCAGTTACTTCAGTGATTAGGGTTTAATCTATGTGAAATTCATCCTTGCCTATGATTTCCTTTGAACCATCAAATGAGAGGGCAAACACCTCAGCTAACTGCTGATGGGAGCCTTGTATCTTTTCACAAAACTTGTAGCAGCCAACTTCTTGGAAGAGTTTACAAACCTATGGATGTGCTTCCAAATAACTGATATCTCCCAGTTCTTGCCTGAGAGCAGGTCCTCCCTTCTTCATCCTGATGAGTGCCTCTCCTGGGTACCTGCAAAATAATTCTCAGTTCTGTATACAGTGTGTTAGCAGGCTATTTTCCTCATAGATGGTTTTCCTGGTGGTGAGGAATAATAAGCTTAAAAGTGAAATGTGTTGGAGTCCCTTGGCACTGATTATGAGGGTTTGTGTTGTCATGATGGATGTTGAGCTCATAAGGTGATTGCAGTATTTGATCCTCTCGATCTTCTTTCCCAAGTAATCATATCACACATCAGCCTGAGTACTCGGTGTACTTTCTGTTGTTCTTTTGGACAGGTGGAAGAAAAATGAGGGTTTCCAATCCTCTCAGTCCTTTTCCTATTTTATAACTACCTCTTTAACTTATTTACACACGCGGTTATGCAGGCTCAAGTCATTTCGGTGGTTTGTCACACCCTCCACTGATTGTTCATCTTGCTGATGGGGTGTGATTTGACAATTTTATAACCGTTTTCCTCTTTTGTTTTTTCGATGGTTAATAATATTCCTGAATTTGTCTACAAACCACTGAAAAGACAGCTTTTGGTGGCTAAATAAATGGTATCCCTTTCACCTAAGCCACTGAAACTGTTATCCCAGCTTCGCGGTGAAATCCTGCTTTTGGTGGATAGTGGCCTCACCGAAAAACTCATTTAACCTTCGAAAACTCATCCTTTTGGTGGCTAATGAAATGTCTGAGCTTTCACCTAAGCCATCGAAAGCACTTTTTCCCCGATGCTTATCTTCATGCTTTCGGCGGTTAACATCTACATTGAATTGTTTGATAAGCTACCTAAAGCATCACCTTTCGGTGGCTAATGAGCTATTTTGAGTCTCGCCTAAGCCACCGAAACTACCTTTACTAATATCGCTTACTACCTACTTTCGATGGTTAAAATCCTTCTTGGTCTTCTCCCTAAGCTGTCGAAAGCAACACTTTTCAGTGGCTAATGAGTCATTTGAATTCTCGCCTAAGCCACCGAAAGGGTTAATTTAATTCTACCTACTCGAGCCGCTTTCGGTGGTTTACCTTTATCCCGCGTTCAATCGTTACCTACCGAAACATAGATTTTCAGTGGCTAATGAGCTATTACAATCCTCGCTTAAGCCATTGAAAGCTAAAACTTCCAAATTTTTCAACCATATAAAAAATAGAGACCTTCAATTTGTTAGGCATCCTCAGATATTTCATTACATAAATCAAATTCTTCATACTGTCAAAATAAATTTATTTTGGGAGATAACACTACTAGTTGTTGATCATTTTCTATAGTTGAAGAACAAAATCGATTCTAATATTATGATATTTAAACAGCCCAAGAAAAAATATGGTGGTGTTGATAATATTGAGAACTTGGATTCTAATCATCAAAATCATACAAAGCACATGTTGGTTGTGCCTGAAGGGTACATAACTACTGAAGAGTAGAAAAAAACTATTAACATAGTCTGCAACTTCATTCAAATGAATATTACCTCAACTGTTGTACAAGCTCTTCTCCAACTATGTGCAAGGCAAAAAATAGTGCATGCCATATCATTTTGTTTCCTTGAAAGAGGTGCATTGGTTTCTTTGCTCATGTTTCCTACTAGTTTGTTATTTATAGTGTTTAACAGTGTTGCATCAACTATTGTCTATCATATTCTTGAGGATCCTCATACGCTTTAGGAATCTATGGAGTCAAAAATTTGACAAGATATTGTAGCTTCTTTAAAGCAAAATATAAGTGGAAGTTTGAGTTCTCATACTTTTATCTCAAACTTAGCTTGGTTGAGCTGAAGGTGATTTTCTGTTTGATCCATTTCATGTGATGCGTATTGAAAAATTTTTTGGAGAAAATATATGATAGGGAAGTACTACCTCTATCTATAATTTTATAGGAAGGTTTGATGGTTGTGGAGTGACATTTCAACATCCACTTCTCATTAGACCATCTACCCCATTTAGATCAGTTTTTCGTTGAGCAATATGTAATTTTTAAAATTTCTGGTTGTTGAACATCTGCTAGATTATAAATTGTTTTTCTTGGATTCAAACTTTAGAGTTCATCATTTAAGGAAATATAGAATGTAATGTGTCTATGATTGCAGAGAATGATAGGGTTGTAGCAGAGAGTAATATTGAAAGTACTTCAGCTTCGTCCCAATTGGATTCTATTTATTGAACACTTCAAAGTGGGCGACCAATATATCATTTGAGTAGCTGGGTTGACGATAGTCAGTAACTTAGAGGAATGAGTGGCACTATAATAGAATTAGGAATTGAACATAAAAAAAATTTCTCAGTTGATGACACTCGATCATATTAGGCCCATGATACCACCAGATCACAGGAAAAAGGTGATGCTACTGCCTCATAAGCTGCAGATGTTGGTACTGTAATGATATAAACTTTACAATCATAGGAAAATGATATACAGAGAACCAAGGAACGTAATAAATCCCATGTTGAAGATAATACAATCTATAATCCTTTGTCGACCATTAGATACTCAAAGTTGTGTATTGATCCTTTTTACCATTATAGAGGACTCTGTAAGTTAAGTTCCCAAATTCTTAAAGGGTTCTAGCTCAATGGAAGAGCGCCTACCTTACAAGCAAGAGGTTGGTGATTTGATTCCTCCATGCCCTAATGATATTATAATATCAGTTAAATACTAAAAAATACTAAATTAGTGACCAAAACATGAGAGACGCAAAACTAGGCATTAAAAAGGATGCAACACATGGCGCTAATGATGAAGCCAAACATGGCGTTGATATGGTAGAAAAATAAGATGTTAATTTGGATGCAAAAAATGGCGCTACATAGGAATCAAAATATGGTGCAACAATAGAAGAAATAATTGGTGTCATTTTTGTAGCAAAACACGATGCAAAAATGGAAGCAAAAATTGGTGCAAATTTGGAAGCAAAAATTGGCACATATTTGGAAGTAAAACATGGTGCAAAATGGGATGCTAAAGTGGTAGAAAAATGGATGCAATATTGGATTCTAATTTGGATGCTAACATGGTGCTATTAAGGATGCAAATATGGCTCTAATGCGGGTTTCATTTAAGAAGCAAAAGTGGACACTGCTAGGAAGCAAAGTAGGACGTTACTTAGGAAGCAAACCTCGACGTTGTTTAGGAAGCAATGTTGGACGCTATTCTGGAAGCAAACCTTGGCGTTGTTTAGGAAGCAAAGTTGGACGCTATTCTAGAAGCAAAAAAAGAGACGCTATTTTGGACATCATAAAGGATGCTATTTAGGAAGAAAAAAAAGATGTTTTTTGAGACGCTTTAAGTTTTTTCCATGACACATCCCATTTAGCATCTAGTTTGACCACTCAATGTAAAAAACAAATTACACTAAAAAGGGATGCTAAATGGGACACTAATTCCAGGATTTGTTGTAATGTGAGTCATACACTAGAAATAGTTTTTGTAGTAGATCCATTTGTCTCAAGACAAAAAATGCATCAAAGAAAGAGGGTAATCAATATCAAAACTATGAAGAGGATGTTATAATACTTGAACATAGTTTCACTTGGTAGTGGGGGAACATTATGGAGCTACATGATGATACAAATTGCAGCCATGGTCATTATCCCTCAAGAGTGAGAGTCTCTAAGAAACAATATATATGAAATACATGTAACACTATGCTATTAGAGAAAAATCCGTTCTCTAATTTTGTTTAATTTTTCTGATCAACTAGTATCATAGCCACAAATTTTTTTGTTTTAGAGTTAAGAATATTTCAATGATGCATTCATTTACAAGGGATATTTTATCTCTCCTATACTACCAAGATAGCATTCATCTACACAAATCTTGGAAAGAATTAAACCAGCACCAACAACTCCACTAAACTTTCCCATACTCATTTGAATGGTGATATTAATGAGAACTAAATATACCTTTGACATTTGACAAAATTTCAATTTTCGAAATTGTGATTCTCCAAGTCTACTCCATATTTATTTTGATGAAAACATGAGAAAAACATAATAGACACATCATATCCACTGTGCCAAAATGACCCTAGGATGCCCCACCACATATAAGGCATTTCATTACTATTTTCCAAAAATAAACTCCATGGGATTTCTAGAGCATGCTAAATACAATCTAGCTTCTTGCATGAGAATTGCATGACACATTGAACATCCATAGAAATTCTAAGCAAAACTTATGCATTATGTGATGTTTATGTTCCGATTTCCATTATATTACTTTTGGCAATTGAAGTCTCAAATCTCATTTCCCCAAAAGAAAACTCTATTCATCACCTAACTATCAAGCTCGATGAAGATTACTATGATGGCATGTTGAATGGAGGCAAGTTGGAAGCATGGTTTAAGGCATAAAAACATATATGCATACCCTAACAAATATAACATGTGAACAAAAAATTATGAATGTGAGAGTTCATACGGAAAATAAAGGCCCAACGTGGTGGAAATCACATATAGTCATTGTGTCTCTGGACATTCTATATGGACTGCAAAATCAAAGGTTGAGAGTAGGATCCCACCACACTTTCCTTCAAAATGTGCTTATGGAGTAGAAAAAAAAGGCCTAAGAGAACTCTCTTGCAATATTATGTACACTTTCTATTAAGCTTCGAATTTGAGAGAATTGAATGTGTTATTTGATAGTTGTGTGTAGGCCCAACATTGATTGACAGTTTGAGCTCACAAGTTGGATTTGGACCCTAAGGGTATGAATTAGGGTTTTGGTCCCTTGTATCAAATCATGGCTCTACCTTGTATCAACTGTTAAATAAATTCTAAGTGCAAGGAATCCTTGAACAACACTAAACGAACAGACATGGGCTATTCTTTGTTGATGTAATTGTAACTTCGGAATGTATTCACTTGTATATCTTATGTATTGTACCTCGATGTTTATTCCTTGAAGTGTTTGTAATGTAATTGAGTCATGTCATGCCCCAATGTTCCAATCGAGAGTTTCTATAATGTAAACAAGTCATCTCAAGTCATTGTGGGTAACCCTCCTATTGATCAAGGGTTAAAGTCCCCTCAATTGCGGGGCCCTAGGGTTATTAGACTCTCCTAGTGAAGTCAGCCCTAGTGAGTTATTTTCAAGTCGAGAATTAGTATCAATAGAGAGTGAGCCTCTCTATTTAATACACACTCACTCAAACTTAGTTGTAGTGCATAGCTGAGGGAGAAGAAGTTGCTAGGGCTAGAAAGAAAGAGGCTACTATTGTCGGGAGATCATCTTACTGTTTTGGGGTTTTACTTTTGGTCTTTATTCTATCTCTTAGGAAGTTGTGGGGTTTTCTCCATTTATGGTTTCCCTGAGGAAAAACACTGTGTTCATTGTCTCTTGTGTTTGATTGTTGTGCTTGTTATTCTCTCAGTTAAATATCCTAATATAATGCTAGCTTAAATGTTAAAAATCTAACACAGTATCAGAGCTAACCTGAGAAGAAGACACTGTGCAACTGCAGGAACTAGGGCTTCCTACTTTTTGGATCTCTCTCCACATATTTTCAGAAAAAGAACATTTGGCTGACTCTCCTCCCTAGGGCCCATCTTTCTATCGAAGCAGAATCTGATTCTGAGCATTTTCAGTTTTTGACCCAACACTACTGCCGAAAATTAGGGCTTTCCACAGAAGTGGAATTTTTGAGTGAGCCTAGGCATGGATTGATATCCTCCTCAAAATCAAAGTTTAGATATCAAGATCAAAGCATTTGGTTGGATAGAAATCTGGGAAATTCAAACCCTAATCTGCTCCTAAAACAGCACTGCAGAAATTCAGCTCCAAACCCAAATCCGACATCTTGACTTGGTAAGATCTAAATCTTTGGCATTTCCATTTGAGGTTCTCGGTTAAGATGTCTCATCATACCAAGCTTGATGAAAATCTTGAGGGAGCTAATAACTTCTGAGCCTAGAAGTATAGGATCTCCTTGGTCCTGGAAGAAAATGAGTTGGACTCCTACATCAATGAGGAGGTTCCAGTTCCAAAGGAATATGAGGCTAAGCCCTTACATAAGAAAATTTTGGTTATGGATAAGAGGATTATTGCTGATTCAATCAAGGATCACCTCATACCCCACGTGTCCTCCCTAAAGACACCTAAATCCATGTTTGATGCCCTAACCAAACTGTTTCAAGGGAAGAACATAAACCGAAAGATGACTTTGAGGAACCAGTTGAAGAATGTAAATATCCAGAATGAGGAGAACATACATTCATACTTTACAAGGGTCTCCCAGATCAAAGAACAACTTGAAGCTATAGATGAAGAAGTGGAGAATGCAAAAATTGTGATGACAACCTTGAATGGTCTCCCTGGGTCATGGGATTCTTTCATCCAAGGAATCTATGCTAGAAAGAAGCTAATCAAGTTCAGCAGACTGTGGGAAGAATGCTCACAAGAAGAATCTTGAATAGTAGCTCGATAAGAAAAGATGGGAAATGAAGATCAAGCTCTCACAATACACTCCAAGAAAGGCAAAAGGGAAAATCATCATCACCAAGGTAAGCATTCTCATCAGAAAGATAATTTTTTGAAGAAGGATCCATCTAAACTCAGATGCTATACATGTGGTGAAAGAGGACACTTTGATAGACATTGTCCCATGAATAAGAGTGGATCTAAGAAGAAGAATAACTCCAAAATAAGACATCATGCTCACACTATTGAGGATGATGATCCTCCCAGAAAGAGAGTAAAGCAAGAAAGTGAAGACTCTTCAAGTGATGAATAATATGTTCTGATCTATGCTCTCATGGGAACTGTCACACATGGAAGCAAAGATTGGCTTATTGATAGTGGAGCTTCCAAACACATGACAGCATTCAAGGAATATTTTGAGAAACTATCCAAACATAATTCACCCCATAAGGTGAAACTTGGGGATGACTACCAATATCCCATAAAAGGTAGTGGTGAATCCTCCTACAAGCTAGACTCTGGAAAGTCTATGAAAATGAAGGATGTCTTGTTTGTACCAGGACTAAAGAAGAACCTTCTCTCCATATCGGTACTAGATGCAAAAGGCATGAGGGTTGCATTTGTATATGGCCAAGTCGTCATGTGGCCACCATGTGGCCAAGAGGAAATATTATTGACGATGCAATAATAATTGGAGAACAAGAAGGAGGATTATACAAATTGAAGGGCCATCCAAAAACAAGATTTGGTCCATGACACAGTAGATCCAAATGAACTTTGGCATAGAAGGCTTGCACATGTGCATTACAGAGCACTACCACTTGCAAGCAAATCTCTTGAAGGTCTTCCAGAAATTTAGGCAAAACATGAAGGAGTCTGCAAAGGATGTGCGAAAGGAAAGAACACAAAGAAGACATTTCCAAGTAGCGAAAGCAAAGCAAAAGGAATCTTGGAAATCATTCACTCCAATGTATGCGGTCCAATGTCATCCAGTTCTTTAAGCGGGTATGTATACTATGTTTCTTTTATTGATGATTTTTCTAGGAATACATGGATATACTTTATGAAGATCAAAGACGAAGTATTCAGCAAATTCAAGGAATTCAAATCCTTGATCGAGAACCACACTGAAAAGAAGATCAATGCCTTTCGATCAGATAATGGTGGAGAATTCACATCAAATGAATTCAAAGAGTTATGAAAATAATCAGGGATTAAGAGGCAGTTATCCACTCCATATAATCCACAACATAATGGGGTTGCAGAAAGGAAGAATAGAACGAACATGGAAGCTGCAAGAGCAATGCTTCATGATCAAGATCTTCCCATGCATCTATGGGCAGAAGCTGCCAGAACAGCGGTGTATGTACAGAACCGTACTCGACACAGAGTACTCGAGAACAAGACACCTGAAGAATTCTTTTCCAGCAAGAAACTAGAATTCAGCCATCTCAGAATATTCGATTGTCCAGTGTACATACACATTCCAAAATAAAAGAGGACAAAGTTAGATCCTTTAGGAAAGAAGGGTATATTTGTGGGATACTCTGAAAGCTCGAAGGCTTATAGAATATACTTCCTAGGATTCAAGAAGATCGACATCAGCAGGGTTGTAACATTTGATGAAGACTCAGCTTACAACAAATCTAGAAAGAGACCTATTGAAGATCCTAAAGAAACAGAAGCACCCAGAATTCATGACACAACCATGAACGAAGAAATTCAAGAAGAAGATCGAGAATTAGAAGAATCTCAAGAACATATAGATCCACCTCAGGAGAAGAATCCTCATAAGAGGAAACCTGCTTGGGTACGAGAAGCTATCCAAGGTGCAGAAAGATATGGGGCTCCAAAAGAGAATCATAGAGAAAGAAAGAGGACCAAGTCCTGCTCCGGGTATGTAGCTTTATTATGTGACTTCATCGATAAAGAACATTCCAAATATGAAGAAGAGGCTAAAAGAAAAGAATGGAAGGATGCTATGATCAAAGAGTATCAATCGATCATGAAGAATGATGTTTGGGATGTTGTCCCAAGACCAGAAGGGAAATCTATTGTAACTTCCAAATGGATCTACAAGATCAAGCATGCTACATATGGAAGCATAGAGAAATATAAAGCAAGATTCGTGGCTCGTGGCTTCTCACAGAAAGAAGGAATGGATTATGAAGAAACCTTTGCACCTATAGCTAGATACACTTCCATCAGATCAATACTTGCTCTGGCTGCAGTGATGAAATGGAAGATACACCAAATGGATGTCAAGACTAATTTCTTGAATGGTGTAGTGGAAGAGGGAGTATATGTAGAGCAGCCACTCAGTTTTGAGACACATGACAGGGAGTCTCATGTATGTAGATTGAATAAAGCTCTGTACAATTTGGACATGGTACAGTAGAATTGATGGTTTTCTATCCAATTTGGGCTTTACCAAAAGTAAAGCAGATTCCAACCTTTACTACAAGGATGAAGATGGTAACCCAATGATACTCCTACTATATGTAGATGATCCGTTTGTAACATGTATGGATGGGTTGATTGCTAATATGGAGAGGAAGCTTGTTGTCGAGTTCGAAATGAAGGACTTGGGTATGATGCACTATTTTCTAGGCATGGAGGTGTGGCAGAATTTGGATGGAATCTCCCTCGGACAAGGGAGGTATGCAGTAGAGATATTGAAGAGGTTTGGGATGATGGACTACAAGGCCATGACCACGCCTATGGTATTGAACCTAAATCTATTGAGTGATGCTTCATCAGAGGCGATTGATGCTACAATGTATCATTAGATGATTGGGTCCTTGATGTACCTAACGAACATGAGACCAGATATTTGCTTTGTTGTGAACACCTTGAGCCAGTTCCTAACAGATCTCAGACATGTTCACTTGATTGTTGCAAAGCATATTATGAGGTACCTAAAGGGTACAGTTGATTATGGGCTCAAGTATGAGGTGAATCAGAATATTAACCTGGAGGGTTATGTTGATTTAGATTGGGCAGGAAATTCCATCAATAGGAAGAGCACTTCAGGGTGTTTCTTCAGTATGGGATCAGGTGTGATCTCTTAGTTTAGCAGGAATCAATCCTGTGTGGCATTGAGTACAATTGAATCAAAGTATGTCGCAGCTTGTTCAGCTAGTTGTGAGGCAGTATGGCTGAGGAAGCTACTATCTGATTTATTTGATCTCCAGTTGGATGCTACTTGTATATATTGCGACAACCAGAGTTTTGTGAAGTTATCAGAGAACCCAGTGTTCCATGACAAGTCGAAGCATATCGAGATCAAGTATCACTATATCAGGGATATGGTGCAAAAAGGAGCAATGAAGCTCCAGTATGTTGCGACGGAAGAACAGATAGCTAATGTGTTGACAAATCCATTAGCCAGAGTGAATTTTGAGTACTTCAAGGAGAAGCTTGGTGTTCTCCAGATTGAGGTTCCCTCCAAAGAGAATTGATGAGTCCGTGAGCCATTCTGACATGGTGAGAGGATTGGTTCCTTCCATGGTTAGATGTAAGGGCTAAGCCATTCTTTCATGATGAGAGGATTGGTTCCTTGCATGTCATATATGAGTGCTGAACCATTCTGATGTGACTGTAGGATTGGTTCCTACATGATCAGATATAAGTGTTGATTGCCATTCTTGGAATGGAGGCACCTGGTCAATTACCAAGAATACTCAGTCTAGGACTGATGGCCATTCTGATGTGACTGTAGTATTGATTCCTCCATGATCAGATATAAGTGCAAATCCATTCTGATGTGACTATAGGATTGGTTCCTACATGATCAAATATAAGTGCAGATCCATTTTGAGGTGATTGTAGGATTGGTTCCTACATGATTAGATGTAAGTGCAGAGACATTCTGAAGCTATTGTAGGATTGGTTCCTACATGATCAGATGTAAGTGCAAAGCCATTATGAGGTGATTGTAGGATTGGTTCCTACATGATCATATGTAAGTGCAGAGCCATTCTGAGGCGATTGTAGGATTGGTTCCTACATGATCAGATGTAAGTGTAGAGCCCTTTCGACATGTAGGTAGGATTGGTAACTCACATGGTTGAATGTAAGTGTTGGGCCTTTCTGACATATATGACTGGATTGGTTCCTCTCATTGTCAGATGTGAGTGCTGGGCCTTTTTGATAGGGTTGTGGGATGTGTTCCCACATGGTAAAATGTGAGTGTTGGGCATGCCTTTCTAATGTGATTATAGGATTGGTTCCTACATGATCATATATAAGTGCTTGGCGGGCCATTATGACTTAGAGTCAGATATAGGTGCTGGAAAATACCTACATGGAGGCTACGCCTACAACCAGCATGAAAAAGCGTTGGCTCTATAGAACTTCCTATGACGATAAGAATCAAGAGATAGCACCTGTGATGATGATCCAGTAGAGATGTTCCAGAACCAGAGATGATCTAGATCAAGTGATGATCCAGATCCAGTGATGATGATCCAGATCCAGTGATGATCCAGATCCAGTGATGATGATCCAGATCCAGATGAAGATGACTTGAAGATGACGAGGACTCGAAGATGATCTAGATGATATAGAGAAGAAGACTTATGTTGCTAAATTGTGTCGAGAGAATACCTTCCTAGTTAAGAGGGAGTGTTGATGTAATTGTAACTTTGGAATGTATTCACTTGTATATCTTATGTATTGTACCCCAATTTCTATTTCGGGAAGTGTTTGTAATGTAATTCAGTCATGTCATGCCCCGATGTTCCGATCGGGAGTTTCTATAATGTAAACATGTCATGTCAAGTCATTGTGGGTAACCCTCCTATTGATCAAAGGTTAAAGTCCCCACAATTGCGGGGCCCTAGGGTTATTAAACTCTACTAGTGAAGTTGGCCCTAGTGAGCTATTGTCAAGTTGGGAATTAGTATAAATAGAGAGTGAGCCTCTCTATTTAACACACACTCACTCACACTCAGTTGTAGCGCATAGCTGAGGGAGAAGAAGTTGCTGGGGCTAGAAAGAAAGAGGCTACTGCTGTCGAGAGATCATCTTACTGTTTTGGGATTTTACTTTTTTTGTTGATTCTATCTCTGAGGAAGTTGTGGGGTTTTATCAATTTATGGTTTCCCCAAGGAAAAACACTATGTTCATTGTCTCTTATGTTTGGTTGATGTGCTTGTTATTCTCTCAGTTAAATATCCTAATATAATTCTAGCTTAAATGTTAAAAATCTAACATTCTTTGAACTTTGGGGGGATGAATAAAGAGTAGTGGACCTCATTGTGGGCAATAATCAACATGATGTGGGAATTTGTAACTAGTTTCAACCTTGTGGAAGGAAATCACTCATATGCATAAGATATGTTTAGAAACCAAGGATGGCTTATATAAATGGTTGGTGATTATATTCAGGTTGTCTCATGCTCATACCTTTCATACAGACCATGAACTATGTCTTTATACAATAGATTAGAATAATTGTTACAATTTGTTTTAATGATATTTTCATTTTCCATAGAAATATTGAAGAGCATCTAGAACACTTAAAAAGAATGTTTGAGACACTTAGAGTCGAAAGGATACTTATAAATATAGAGAAGAAAATATTTTGTAGATAAGATAAGAAAAGAAATTTGTATTAATGTCCAACTAAAGACAATAATTTTTGTCTTGGCAATATAATTTTAGTAGATGGAGTGAGCATTGACCCAAAAAAGTTTAGATCCATACTTGAATGGACTATTACCCAAATCATATTGGAGAGAAGGATTTTGTGTGGGTTAGTAGAGGATTTATTAGGAATTTTAGTGGCATATGTACTCAATTAACATATTGCACAAAAGGGAAGACATGGACTAATTGTACCTCTAGAAGAAGTGTTGTAATTTGCGATTAAACATGATTTTAGAGGTAAGTCAACAACTCGACAAATGTGTATTTAGGTCATTCCACTAACTAACTAGACAATCAAATAGATGAGTGAGGGGAAGTCGATTAACTAATTGGTGCATAAAGGCCCTAAATTTGCAGGGTTATATTACTATTTGGAACCAATTTGGATGATCAAAGTTGACTGAATCAACCATTATTTAAGGGTATTGGTCATCATTCATCATTCATGTCATCATTTTCATCGTTTTCCTTGACATCATCATCATCATCATTATTGACATTGTCATCAGTTATTCATCATTACCTTTGGCATAAGAAATAGAATCTACCCAAAATATGTGATTAGTGGAAAAGGGTCATGGAAGACACATACGATTTATGCATGAGGAATAACAACTTTATTTTTTAAGATGATCTGAATCATCATTCTCATTTTATTCATCATCATTGCCATTTTCATCATCACCGCCATCATCATTCATTTCATTGCCATCATAATCATCATCAACGTCATCGTTGTCATCATCATCATCATCATTTTCATCGTTATTCTCATTATCAACAACATCATCATCATCATCATAGCCATCCTCAATATCATAATAATTATCCTCATTGCAATCTTCAACATCTGGGCGCAAAACTGGATGCAAAAGTGGATAAAAACATGGATGCAAACATGGATGCAACAAAAATAGGCGCAAAAGTGGGCGCATAATGGGGTGCACCAAATGTGGATGTAAAAGGGGATGCAGACATGGATGCAAAAAATGACGCAATCGTGGAATCAAAACATGATGAAAAAAGTTACGCAAAAGTGGATGCAAAAAATGACGCAATCGTGGAATCAAAACATGATGAACAAAGTGACACAAAAGTGGATGCAACCATGGATGTAAAATTGGATGTGAAAGTGGATGCAACAAAAGAAGATGCAAAACTACATTCAAAATTAGACGTAACACCTAACACAAAACCCGATGCAAAAGTGGATGAAAAAATGGATGCATAAAGGGATGCAATAACTGATGTAAACTTGGATGCAAAAAATATGCAAAAGCTGAAGCAAAAGTGGGTGGAAAAGTAGACACAAAATTGGGTGTGAATTGGGACGTGACACAGGTGGATGCAATAGTATATGCAAAAAAAGACATAAACATGGATACAAAATGGGATGCAAAAAGAGATGAAAATGTGGGTGCAAAAGTGGACGAAAAAAATGGATGCAAAAGTGGGTGAAACAAAATTAGATGCAAAACTAGACTCAAGATAGGATGTAAAATTTGATGCAAAACTTGGTGCGAGGGGATGCAAAAAAAGAAGCAGAATTGGATGCAAATGAGGATGTAAAAAAGGATGCAAAAGTGGATGACAACATGGTCGTAAAAGTGGAGGAAAACATGGGCATAAAAGGGGGAGCAACAAGAGTAGATGTACAAACTAGGCACTAAACTAGACGCAAAACTAGGTGCAAAACCTAACGCATAACAAGGTGCAAAATGCGGCGTAAATTACACCATAATTTGCGCCAGATTTAGAAAAAGGACGCAAAAATTTCCTAAAATAGCACCAACCCCTAAAATTGCACCATCTTATCCAAAAATGAAGAAAAATACATTAAAAGATGGTTTAGACGCAAAAAAAAGAAGCAAAAAGAGACGTTAATCATAGTGTTTTGTTGTAGTGAACCCACACACTAACACCTTAAAATGAAATAACTCCCCAATACACTAATTTTGAACAATCTAAATCCTTGATACACTATGAATCTAAACCCCAATGAACCTCAATGCAATATTCATGTTGATGTATTTGTAACTTCGGAATGTATTCACTTGTATATTCTATGTATTGTACCCCGATGCTTATTCCGAGAAGTATCTATAATGTAATTGAGTCATGTCATGCCTTGATGTTCCTATCGGGAGATTCAATAATGTAAACAAGTCATGTAAAGTCATAGAGGGTAACCCTCCTTATTGATCAAGGGTTAAATTCCCCGCAATTGTGGGGCCCTAGGGTTATTAGACTCTCCTAGAGAAGTCATCCCTAGTGAGTTATTGTCAAGTCGGGAATTAGTATAAATAGAGAGTGAGCCTCTCTATTTATCACACATTCACTCACACTCAATTGTAGTGCATAACTGAGAGAGAAAGAAGAAGCTGGGATAAGAGAGAGAGAAACTACTATTGTCGGGAGATCATCTTACTGTTTTTGGGTTTTACTTTTGGTGTTGACTCTATCTCTGTGGAAGTTGCGGGGTTTTCTCCTTTATGGTTTCCCAGAGGAAAATATTTGTGTCTATTGTCTCTTATGTTTGATTGTTGTGCTTGTTATTCTCTCAGTTAAATATCCTAAGATAATGCTAGCTTAAATGTTAAAAATCTAACATGGTATCAGAGCTAACCTAAGAAGAAGACACTGTGCAGCTGCGGAAGCTAGGGCTTCCTACTTTTTGGATATCTCTTCACATATTTTCAGCAAAAGGAGGTTGGACTAACTCTCTTCTCTAGGGCACATCTTTCTATCAAAACAGAATCTGATTCCGAGCATTTTTAGTTTTTGACCCTACACTGCTGCTGAAAATTAGGGCTTTCCACAGAAGTGGAATTTTTGAATAATCCCAAGCCTAGATTGATCTCCTCCCCAAAATCAAAGTTTAGATATCAAGATCAAATTTTTTGGTTGGGTATAACTCCAGGAAATTCAAACCTAATCTGCTAGAGAACCAGCTCTGCAGAAATTCAACTCCAGATCTAGTTCCAACATCTTAACCTGGTAAGATCTAAATATTTTGCATTTCCATTTGAGGTTCTCTGTTAAGATGTCTCATCATACCAATCTTGATCAAAAGCTTGAGGGATATGATAACTTCTGAGCCTGGAAGTATAGGATCTCCCTGGTCCTGGAAAAAAATGAGTTGGACTCTTACATCACTGAAGAGGTTCTAGTTCCAGAGGGAGATGAGGCTAAAGCCTTACACAAGAAGAACTTGGGCATGACTAAGAGGATTATTACTAATTCAATCAAGGATCACCTCATACCATAGGTGTCCTCCCTAAAGACACCTAAAGCAATGTTTGATGCCCTGACCAAACTATTTGAAGGAAAGAACATAAATCAAAAGATGACTTTGAGGAACCAGTTGAAGAATGTGAAGATCCAGAATGCGGAGACCATACAATCATACTTCACAAGGGTCTCCCAGATCAAAGAAAAACTTTAAGCAGTGGATGAAGAAGTTGAGAATGCAGAAATTGTGATGACCACCTTGAATGGTCTCCCTAGATCATGGGATTCCTTGATTCAAGGGATTTGTGCAAGGAAGAAGCTAGTCATGTTTAGTAGGCTGTGGGAAGAATGCTCACAAGAAGAAGCTCGAACAATAGCTTGAGAAGAAAAGATGGTAAGTGAATATCAAGCTCTCATAGTACAATCCAAGAAAAGCAAAACAGACTATCACAAAGGTAATCACTTCCATCAGAAAGATAACCCTAGAAAATCTAGCAGAAATTTACCTAAATTCAGATGCTATACATGTGATGAAAGAGGAAACCTTGCCAGAGATTGTCCTAGAAACAAAAATGGCTCTCACAAGAAGAAGGGAAACAAGAGAAGACATCATGCTCATGCTGCAAAGGATGATGAACCTTCCACAAAGAAAATCAAACAAGAAAGTGATGATTCTTCAAGTGAAGAAGAATATGTTCCGATTTCCACTCTCACAGGAACGATTACACATGGAAGCAATGATTGGCTTATAGACAATGGGGCTTCCAAACATATGACTAGATTCAAAGAATATTTTGGGAAACTGTCTAAACATGAGTCACCTCACAAGGTGAAACTTGGGGATGACTACCAGTATCCAATAAAAGGTAGTGGTGAATCCTCCTATAAGCTAGACTCTGGAAAGTCTATGAAGATGAAGGATGTCTTGTTTGTATCGGGACTAAAGAAGAACCTCCTCTCCATATCTACATTGGATGCAAAAGGCATGAGGGTTGCATTTGTAGATGGCCAAGTTCTTATGTGGCCAAAGGGAAAGACTATTGATTATGCAGTAGTGTTTGGGGAACAAGAAGGAGGTCTATACAAATTGAAGGGCCAACTAGAACAAGATTTGGTTCATAACCTAGTTGAGCCAAATGAACTTTGGCATAGAAGTCTTTCACATGTGCACTATAGAGAACTACCACTTGCAAGCAAAGTTGTTGAAGGTCTTCCAGAAATACAGAAAAAACATGACGGTGTCTGCAAAGGATGTGCGAAAGGAAAGATCAGAAAGAAGACATTTCCAAGTAGCGAGAGCAAGGAAAAAGGAATCTTGTAAATCATCCACTCTGATATATGTGGTTCGATGTCATCCAATTCATTAAAAGGGTATGTATACTATGTTTCTTTCATTGATGATTTTTCTAGGAATACATGGATATACTTCTTGAAGAACAAATATGAAGTATTCAGCAAGTTCAAGGAATTCAAAGCCTCGATCGAGATCCACACATAAAAGAAGATCAAGACCTTTCAATCAGACAATGGTGGAGAATTCACATGAAATGAATTCAAAGAGTTATGTAGAGATTCAGGGATTAAGAGGAAGTTAACCACTCCATATAATCCACAACAAAATGGGGTTGCAGAAAGGAAGAATAGAACAATCATGCAAGCTGTAAAGGAAATGCTTCATGATCAAGATATTCCCCTGCATCTATGGGCAGAAGCTGCCAGAACAGTGGTGTATGTACAGAACCGTACTCCAAACATAGTACTCGAGAACAAGACACCTGAAGAAGTCTTTTCCGGCAAGAAACCAAAAGTCTGCCATCTCAGAATATTCGGTTGTCCCATATACATACACATTCCAAAAGAAAAGAGGACAAAGTTAGAGCCTTCTTGAAAGAAGGGCATATTTGTGGCATACAGTGAAAGATCGAAAGCTTATAGAATATATTTCCCAGGATTCAAGAAGATCGACATAAGCAGAGATGTAACACTCGACGAAGATTCAGCTTACAACAAATACAGAAAAAGACCAGTTGAAGACTCTAAAGAAACAGAAGCACCCAGAATTCAAGATACAACTATGAATGATGCAAATCAAGATGAAGATCGAGAAATAGAAGAACCCTAGGAACCTGTAGATCCACCCCAAGAGAAGAATCTCACAAGAGGAAACCTGCATGGGTACGAGAGGCTATCCAAGGTGCAAAAAGAAATGGGGCTCTAGAAGAAATACACAGAGAGAGGAAAAGAACTAGGTCTTGCTTCGGTTATGTGGCCCTGCTATGTGACATTATTGATAAAGAACCTTCCAACTATGAAGAAGCGGCAGAGAATAAATAGTGGAAGGATGATATGATCGAGGAGTACCAGTCGATCATTAAGAATGATGTCTGGGATGTTGTCCCTAGACCAGAGGGGAAGTCTATCGTGACTTCCAAGTGGATATACAATATCAAGCATGTTGCAGATGGTAGCATAGAGAAATAAAAAGAAATATTTGTGGCTCATGGCTTCTCCCAGAAAGAAGGAATAGATTATGAAGAAACTTTTTCACCTAAAGCCAGGTACACTTCCATCAGAACAATACTTTCTCTGGCTACAGTGATGAAATGGAAGATACACCAGATGGATGTCAAGACTGCTTTCTTGAATGGTGTAGTGGAATAGGAAGTGTATGTGGAGCAGCCACTTGGTTTTGAGACACATGACAAGGAGACTCATGTGTGTAAATTGAAGAAATCCCTGTACGGTTTGAAACAGGCACCCAGGACATGGTACAGAAGCATTGAAAGCTTCCTATCGTCAGATGATTGGGTCCTTGATGTACCTGATGAATACAAGACCAGATATTTGCTATGTTGTGAACATATTGAGCCAGTTCCTGACAGATCCTAGACATTTTCAATTGATTGCTGCAAAGCATATTCTGAGGTACCTGAAGGGTACAGTTGATTATGGGATCAAGTATAAGGCTAAACGAAAGATTAACCTGGAAGGTTATGTTGATTCATATTGGGAAGGCAGTGCCATCGATAGAAAGAGCACTTTAGGGTGTTGCTTTAGTATGGGATCAGCTGTGATCTCTTGGTTTAGTAGGAAATAGTCTTGTGTGGCGCTGAGTACAGCTGAAGCAGAGTATGTCGCAACTTGTTCAGCTAGCTGTGAGGCAGTGTGGCTTAGGAAGCTACTATTTGATTTTTTTGATCTCCAGTTGGACAATACTTGTATATATTGCAACAACTAGAGTTGTGCGAAGTTGTCTGAGACCCTCGTGTTCCATGGCAAGTCGAAGCATATTGAGATCAAATATCACTATATCAAGGATATGGTGCAGAGGGGAGCAGTGAAGCTCCAGTATGTTGCGACAGACGAGCAGATAGCTAATGTGTTGACCAAGCCATTGGCCAGAGTGAAGTTTGAGTACTTCAGGGAGAAGCTTAGTGTTCTCTAGATCAAGGTTCCCTCCAAGGGGAGGTGATGAGTTCGAGAACCTTTCTGACATGGTAGGATTGGTTCCTTCCATGGTCAGATATAAGTGCAAGAGCCATTTTGATGTGACTGTGGGATGTGTTCCCACATGATCAGATGTAAGTGCAGAGCCATTCTGATGTGACTGAGGGATGTGTTCCCACATGATTAGATATAAGTGCATATCCTTTCTTACATGGTTGTTGGATGTGTTCCTACCATGGTAATATATAAGTGTTGAGCCTTTCTTACATGGTTGTTGGATGTGTTCCTCCCATGGTAAGATATAAGTGATGAGCCTTTCTTACAGGGTTGTTGGATGTGTTCCTCCCATGGTCAGATGTGAGTGCTGATTCTTTTTGACATAGTTGTTGGATGTGTTCCTCCCATGGTCATATTTAAGTGTAGATCCCTTCTTACATGGTTGTTGGATGTGTTCCTCCCATGGTAAGATATAAGTGTTGAGCCCTTCTTACATGGTTGTTGGATGTGTTCCTCCCATGGTAAGATATAAGTGTTGAATCCTTTCTGACATGGTTGTTGGATGTGTTCCTCCCATGGTTAGATGTGAGTGATGGGCCTTTCTGACATGGTTGTTGGATGTGTTCCTCCCATGGTCAGATGTGAGTGATGGGCATGCATTTCTAACATGGTTATTGGATGTGTTCCTCCCATGGTCAAATGTAAGTGTTAGGCGGGCCATTTTGACTAAGGGTCAGAGATAAGCGCTGAAGAAGACCTACATGGAGGATAGGCCTACAACCAGCATGAAAAAGGGTTGGATCTATAGAAATTCCTATGACGATGAGAATTGAGAAATAGCACCAATGATGATGATGCAGTGATGATCCAGATCCAGTGATGATGACCTATGATGATTCGGTGATGATCCAGATCCAGTAATGATCCAGACTTGAAGATGAAAATGACTTGAAGTTGAAGATGACTTAAATATGAAGATAACTTGATGATGATCCAGATGATACAGAGAAGAAATCTTGTGCTGATAAATTGTGTCGAGAGAATACCTTCCTAGTTAAGAGGGAGTGTTGATGTATTTGTAACTTTGGAATGTATTCGCTTGTATATTTTATGTATTGTACCCCGATGTTTATTCCAGGAAGTATCTATAATGTAATTGAGTCATGTCATGCCCCGATGTTCCTATTGGGAGATTCAATAATGTAAAAAATTCATGTAAAGTCATAGAGGTTAACCCTCCTTATTGATCAAGGATTAAAGTCCCCGCAGTTGTGAGGCCCTAGGGTTATTAGACTCTCCTAGAGAAGTCGTCCCTAGTGATTTATTGTCAAGTTGGGAATTAGTATAAATAGACAGTGAGCCTCTCTATTTATCACACATTCACTCACACTCAGTTGTAGTGCATATCTGAGAGAGAAAGAAGAAGCTAGGACAAGAGAGAGAGAGAGAGACTACTATTGTTGGGAGATCATCTTATTATTTTTGGGTTTTACTTTTGGTGTTGATTCTATCTCTAAGGAAGTTGTGGGGTTTTCTCCTTTATGATTTCCCCGAGGAAAATCTTTGTGTCTATTGTCTCTTATGTTTGATTGTTGTGCTTGTTATTCTCTTAGTTAAATATCCTAAGATAATTCTAGCTTAAATGTTAAAAATCTAACAATTCACCCCCTAATACATTATAACTTTGAACAAACTATAAACATATATACTAAATTAAACCCTAATCATTATGACTTGGGACATTATCTACTGTGTAATCCTTGTGAGACTTGGCAATATCACCCCTTGATCCATGATGTGACCTCAACAACACTAACCCTATAATAAACTTTGACCCCGAATACACTAAGCCCTAATTTATTTCCCTTAACCCCTTTTTACCCCCAATGGTGCAATCATCCATGAACTTCATCTCTTATGACTATGGTCATGTATGACCCCCCCTCAATACACTATGAATTGGAACACACTAATCCCCTTAATTCAATATAACCTTGAGCTCACACCAACACCCTAATAAATTGACCCTTTAATACACTATGAGCCTAAACAATCAATCCCCTTGATACATATACCCTTTAATACATTGTGACCCCAAAGATGCTAGTACCCAAATACAATTTGACAGAAAATTAACCACTATGATCCTTAATGTACTAAGGCCCCAACACAATAGGACTCTCAACCACTACAACCCATGATGTAATCACCCCTATAACAAATTACTCCTCCTAACACGTTAACCCTATGACCCCTCATGCAATCACCCCTTATTACATTATGACTTTGAATATGCTAACCTTAATACACTACAACCACTAATCATTATGACCCTAGACATAAAATCCACATAATTTTTAAGAGCCTTGTCAAAATCATGCACGAACAATTAAGCCTTAACATGCTATGACATCAAAGACATTATGCCCCTTAATACACTACGAATCCAGAACTAATCCTCAAAATACAATTTGAACCCTAACACTATGACCATAGACACCCTAAACACTATGACTATATGGTTCAAGTGAAAAGAATGTAAAATTCACTTAATTTAAAATAAGCATTTATCTCACCTCATAACAACCTCACTTAATTTTGTTAATGAAGCAAACTATTATGGAGTTAATGCGATTGGGAAAAGACCTTTTTCATCAACTACTGAGGCATATTGAAGATTCATAGGATTGGAGATTTGGGGTGGATTGGAGTTTTTATTTAACACCAAAGTTTGATCTAGTCCATAGTCTGGAAATTCAATTTAACAATAGAGTTCGATCTTGGCCATATCATGGAGATGTGTTTTCCACATGGGTTCATTCTTCTTTCATAATTCTCTCCATAAATATGTTAAAAGCTTCATTATCTGATGCAAGGTGGAAAAGGACTCACTCAAAATTCCTCTAATGTGTGGAAGATTAAACCTCATAGCTTATTAGGTCATATTTATTCGCCATTCACTCTGTTTTGTCCTAGTTCTATAGCCAAAATCACCACTTCTAACTAACATAGAACTGATATTATATGCTCCAATAACTATCGATCTTATTGAGCCTTAAACTAGAATTTTTTTTTTCACTTCTTAGAAACAACTTAAAATTTAATAATAAAAATAAACTAATCATAAATGACACCACTAACCCAAACTGAAGAATATAAATTCACACTAACTCAAAAATCTTCTCAAAAAAGAAAAATATATCTAATCTTTGACTTAGACAACAAAAAAAGACAGGAAGATTTTCCTTGGAACAAAACCCATATTTCTTGAAACAGTTCCTGGCATTTCCCTCCTTCCTAAGATTTCCTAAGAAGCCTAGCTCAAGTTTCTTTCTCTTACTACACCTTGTCCCGTGTCCCGAGACTTACTAAAAATCCTACCTCAAGTTTCCTTTTCTTACTGGACCCTTGTCTGACCTGTGAAAGAAGTTATATTTATGTTTAAATTGTAATATGGTTGAAAATGGGGATCGAGGGCCATGCCAACACCAAGGCCCCCATTCGAGGTTATATGTTTGAACCATATGTTAAACCATATCGGTGCAACTGAATCGACGTGGAGCCATACCATACCACCAAACCATTTGATAACCATACAACAACACCATATAAACTTATTCCAAATTAAACACGCCATCAAACTATAACATATAACGTGGATATATGTGTATGCGCCACTTTCCAAAACAACACCATATAAAAAAATTCCAAATTAAATGCGCCAACAAACTATAATATATAACGTGGATATATGTGTATATGCCTTTCAAAAAGGCACGTGGAGGGAAGACAGGCATGCAGTTTTTGACCCCAGTACCTCTCCCCTCATAACACCAACGTCTTTACCATTGGGCCACGGGCCCTATATAGATTTACAATGGCACGTTTTTATATTTGTGTTTAACAAGATAAGCCAAAACAGGGGCGCATGGTTCCTCCACGAGTGCATGTTTCAAGTATTTGAACCAGATCTTAAGCCATGGGATGAAGACAGGGTTCAGTAGTGAGCTCCAACCTTATGCACAAATCCCGAGAAGACGTACAGACCATTAATGTGCATAGCTCCCAAGGAGAGAAATTAAAGTCCGTACCATTGGGCCATGGGCCCTTAATTGATATTACAATTGCGTGTTTTATTTAAAACTTTGTTTGAGAAGATAATCCAAAAGAGGGGTACATGGCAGGGATCAAGATTGAAGGGCTGGTCTTAATTTCATATAGAAGGTTATATATTCATGCAGCCCTTCATTGATGAAGGGCTTTTAAAAAGCTCACATTTCAAATGACAGTAATAAATTAATTGTACATTTCATTTACTTGATGATGACAAAAATTAAAAACAAAAAATTAAATTGCAAAATGGGATTTGTCATTTTAATGGGGTTTGTAAAATTGCACAAGTGAATGTATATCCCTCACTACATTGTGTTCAATCTATTTGATTGGGGAATAAGTCTACAATTGCTCAGACGCTTTAAGGTTTATAATCAAAAAGGAACTCAGACAGATGGTCAAGCCTGATAGTACAATCTATGGCTATAAATTTGGAAATATGGATTGAGGACGAGAAAAGGTGCTCACTTAAGAGACCATTCTTGATGGCTTTGAAGGAATTCAAAACAAGAGGCAGCCTATGCTAGAACTCCGAAGCTTTAGTCATAAAATAAAATCTATAGGGGAAGCAGAAGCAACCAAAGCTGAATGTTTTGAGATTACTGAGAAATTGATAAACTATCAAAAAGATGCAGACCTGAAGAATAAACAATGGAGGTTTTTGCACAGTCATCATCTGAAAGTTTCACAGGGCCAATTCAGAGAATTATCCTCTGACAAATATAAAACTAAAGTCTTCAAAAAGTAATAGGTTGTCAACTAATTAACTTGTGTTTGAATGCATGCACATCTCCGCCTTACAGTAACAGGAAAGGCAAATTTATATAAATTACCTTGGCTGCCAGAGTTGGCCAATGAATCTAACGAGTTCTTCCTCAGCCGTTCATTGTGTCCCGCCAACCTTCTCCTGCAACTTCTCTTTGCGTCGTCAAATTCTGCTATGCCATGGAATCTACATAGGCACCACAACACCCAATTATTCATATGTATTATCAAATTATATACTTAATATGTATGGATCCATGTTGACCTACTCAGAAAAAAAAACAGTGAGGTGCAACCGTCTCCTGGTTAGTTACCTGCTACACTGCTAACAGAAGCGTTGCTCGGTACCAAGAACAATGACTTTGGGGACTTTGGAATGCATTTCACAGACTTTATGTCTCTTGTGATATTCTTTTGCAATGGCCAACACTACGTTGCATCCTTCCACTTGACAACGGGGAGGTTGCACGGTCAAAGCCGGCAAAGCCCTAGGCTTCTTATAAACGCAATCGCCAGCGCTATTACCAGTGACTGGATTAATTACCTTAGCTGGATTCGCAGCATCTCCAAAATGCTGCCGCTTTCCTAGCTTAAGGCATGTTAAGGAATCCCCTTGAACATCCTTGATGACATTAATGTTATCTCTCATGCAATCCTCGTTAGCACTCTGATAATTGTCATTCCTCCCGAGTCCCACCCAAGCCAACTACCACCATATTTCTCTGACCAGAATGGCTATACTCGGAACCCCCAAGAAAATTACCACCATTTGCAACCCCTTATACAAGCCAACCCTTCAATAATCCATTGCCTTCGCTTTTCACAGAACCCTCAGCCAAAGGATTCTGATGAATCTTGACATCCAGAGGAAACTGTGCCTTATGATTGCCTGAAAAACTCCCGCCGTTGATGACTTTAGTAAAATTACCAGCAACCATGAGAGGCTCAGACAGGGGCGAGGACTCATGAACCATGTTCGTCCCACGGAATAACTCCTTCCCAATATTATAACCCTCTTCTGAACAAACCCATTCAACCATGGGTAATCTCTCATACCTATCCCCGATCGTACTGTAAAGCCCTGTGCAACCTTCCCAGTCCCCAGGACTCTTTAAATGCCAATCCTGCATCTTAGAGGGCCAGCAATGATCATGGCTGCTGCTGCTGTTGTTACCACCATGATTTGCCATGGAATTTGAGTCTATATTCTTAAAAATGACTTCTTCTTCACAAGACCAAAACTAATCCAAGGAAAAATACAGATACACTTTCAGGCTCTTTTCACATGATGAATATTACCAAATCTAGCGATCCCATATTTGCTTCGATTTCCAAATCCGGGATGATTAAAATACTAACCTTGTTGTCTCAACAAAACTTCCATAAGAGCAATACTCCCCAGAGCCTCGTCCAACAGATCCGCATCAGAGAGCCCCTGAATCAAATTGATGTAGGTAAAAACATCTAGGGCCATCCCCTTCTCAACCATGAGAATCTGCATTTTCATGGAAAAATCGAGCTCGCCCATTTTACAGAGCCCATCAATCAAAGAAAGAGATGGAATTCACTTTGCGCAAGCATTAAACTACACTTATGCATTAGCATTGTACTACAATATACAAAGGAATAAGCCCATACTAGCAGCTCCAGAAGCAGACTTTTCTAGCTACAACGAGTAGATTTGTTTCACCACTATCTACTGCAGTAGACCTATGCATTCGCAATATACGACAGCGCACTTGTGAATAAGTCCGCACTAGCAGGCAGGCTCCAGAGGCATACTTGCCCAACTACGGATGCCACGGTAATAAACTTCACTCATAAAAAGCTCTGCCCAGCTTGGTTAAGCTCAGTTCTGACATTTCTCAGTATCAGGTTCAGTAGAAGCCTTTGCATCATTCAATGCTTTCATTCAGATTCATAAGTTTATTCAGTTGAAGCAAGACATCAACTTTGCCTTGGGATCATGCTTGGATTTACCTTCTTATGGGCAATTGGGCTTGTAAATGGGATTTGTGTCCACCTGTTGGTGCATCTGGCTATGGATGTACATGACAACATCGAGCTCGCAAACTATGGCCAACGACCCACCATCTTGTTCACAATAACAACTACTTCAGGAAATCTACGCTGCTGACAGAGCCCGTATAAGTGGATCTTCTCATTTAATATGATATGAAATATCTGGGAGGCTGGAGGTTGGTACAGGTCGAAATCACAAAAACTGTTGATGGGCAATTTTTATCTTGGCCCTTCTGATGTAATTTGAATTTAAAATCTTCATTTTTTATTAAAATGACAAAAATTAAAAACCCCATTTTAAATTACATGCAAATTTTAAATTCCCCTTCATTGACGGCCTGGGAGCCCTTTGACGAGCATTGACGGCTTGAATTTTGATCCCTGGTACATGGCTCCTCCACGAGCGCTCGTTTCAAGTGTTTAAACCAATGCTTAAGCCACGAGACGAAGACAGAGTTCAGTAGTGAGCACCAATCTTATGCACAAATATCGAGGAGACTTATACACCATTAATGTGCACAGTTCTCGAGGAAAGAAAGTGTAGTCTATATAGGTCTTACATGCAGGGCAAAGGGTGTTCTCGATATGTGTGCCAAAGGAGGATTCAAGCAAAGATATTCGAGTTTATATTAATTTTTCTTTATTTTTTCGAGAGGAACGAAGTGGTGCGGTCTGCTTCTGAGTTTGTCTGACAAAAATGAGAGGTGTTCCTAAAACTCATATTTTGTAATCTTTTTAAGACTAATAAGATCAACCTTCCCATTGGAATTTGCCAGGAGACATGCCCCATGAGGGGTGAACTCCGTTATCAGCTGTTGTCTTCATTTTATGGTTTGCATATCTCTTTTATTTTCTTATGTGGTTTATTTTAAGCATTAAATTTTCATCTTTAAAGACTATTTATGAGTAATTAGCATATTAATTTCACATGCAAATTAATGGTTAAAAATATCCTGAAGATTTTTAGATCAAGTTTGGTATCATAGCAGCTTAACCATTGCATTATGAGTTTATGTTAACAATATCTAGGCTAAAGCAAGGTGAAAGGGTACTTTAGGCTTTTAATTTAGAGATTGGGCGTGCACATCGAAGAGGGAAAATGATAGATGAAGACTACCATGGAGAAGATTAGAAGTCCTTCCGTAAGGATTTCTATCAGATGACAGGCAGAGTAGAAATTTTGTTTGCGGATTATCAAAAGAGGTTGGAAAAGAAGAAAATGAAGGAGCAAGCAAAGGAAAATTCTTGGGGAAAAGGAAAAGACCCTTCTGAACCTTCTTCTCCATCTTCTTCTTCTTCTTGTGAAAGCTCCAGTGATGCTTATTCAAATCCAAAGAAACAACCTGAGAAGGCTAAGTATGATTTACCTTTTTTAAAACTTGATATTAAGTTTGAATTTCCTACATATAATGGTGAACTTAACGCAAAAAACTAGATGATTGGATCAGGCAGATTGAGGTGTATTGCAGGATTCAGAAGCTTTCACATGATAAAGCAAAGATCCAACTGGATACTTTCTATCTTGGAGGTACCGTACTCATCTTGTGGGAAAGTAAGACGCGGGAAGACCTCCTTAGAAAAGGTAAAATTATTTCATCCTAGTATGAATTTATTGTTGCTTTAAAAAAATAATTTTATCCATTAGGATACATACAACAAGCCATGATGGATTGGGAAAAATTAAGGCAAGGTAAAGGTGAGAATGTACAAGAGTACACTCATGAATTTAAAAAAATAGCTTTGATTTTGGGCATACCTCTTTATTTACGTCATACATTACTCATGTTTAATCCTAGTAACCTTAACAAGGTATGTGTGCAAGCTATGCACATTGAATCCAAATGGAAGAGTGTTCATGGTGTTTCTTCAATTGAATCCAACAAGGCAAAATAAGGAAAGGAAAAAGTGAAAGGTAAGCATGCAGCTACAATGAGGAAAGGTGATGAGAGGCCTACATGCTCGCATTGTCAAAAGAAATGGAATGAAGAGGCAAAGTGTTGGAAGCTACATCCATAATTGAAACCAAAGTGGTTTAAGGAGAATAAAGGGAAGCAAAAGGCCACGGTTATTGTTGACCTTGGATCATATTCCAAGGATGAAACAAAGATAACAATTGTAGGCGTGAAACATAAAGCTATCGTTGGTAATAATTCTAACATTGGTCCTTTATGTGCTTCTACTTCTCAATATCATGCCAGTTCTAAGGATAAAAAGAGGAATGTATTGTTTCATATAAGGGTGATTACAAAACAAACTAATATCGACACACTCATAGATAGTGGATCCCAAGCTAATCTCATTTCAGAAGAAGTAGTTAAGCAAATGGGATTAACAACAACACCACACAAGAAACTTTATCCATTAAGTTGGGTGTGCAAAGATAAAAGATTACAAGTAACAAAGCAGTGTGATCTAAAGTTTGCAACTACATCTAAGTTTATAGATGAAGTTGAATTTGATGTGGTCCCATTAGATATCTATGGAATTGTGTTGGGTAGTATGTACTTATATGATCAAAAAACAATCTTCTATAGAGAACATAATCAGTATCACTTGTTTAAAGAAGTAATTGAGTACATATTCCATTCACATTCATTCAAAAATCACAAATCATTAGGCACTACACAACAATTAAAAAGGGTTGTTAATGCAAGACGAAATTTGGCACTTATGTCTATGCAATGGAAGGAGAAAAAGAATCCTAAGCATGAAAAGGAATTTTCATTTCACTACAATGCATCTGTTATGGTTGATAGCGTTTCTATGGTCAAAATTCAGCATGATATAGGTACAATATCTTTCACATGTTCAATGTTGATATTCAACTTATTATGAATTAACAGTATATGATTTGTTCCTACAATATTGAATGAAGATTTTGTGGAAACAAGGATTAGTGTACTTAACAATGTCAGTGCAATGATGATTATTTTTATGCTGACTCACATGTACAAGTTCTAGGAAGAATGGACGGGTGATACAGGACAAGTGAGACAAACATTTCCTCACTTGAATTTTAAATGATTCATGCTTTTGGTGGTCCAAAATCTTCCTAGTGGGAAGGTTTGATCCAGGAGGATCATCTCATAGTCGATTGGAATTAAATTCTTCAAAATGTAAATTAAATATTATATGGTAAAATATCTCGTTAATGTCTTTCCAACAGTGCTTGTTTCATTAAAAAAAGACCTCCAGATGAAGAAGTTTCCAGAAGTTGAAGTTTCGACAGGAATGGTTAAAAATGGTGAAAATGGCAAAAAAAAAAAATGGTCAAATGGTAAAAAAATGGTTTATATGTTCTATGGTAAAAGGTGGATGGATTCTATGGGATTCAAACCCAATACCTCCATAACCCACAAAATACTTTGCATTGATCCACTATCTAACATATTCCAAATTAAACGTGCCAACAAACTATCTTATATATCGTGGATATATGTGTATGTGGCACTTTACAAAACCAAACCATACAATAACACCATATTCCAAATTAAACGTGCCATCAAACTATCTTATATATCGTGGATATATGTGTATGTGGCACTTTACAAAAGCGCGTGGAGGGAGGGAAGGCCCATAGGTTTGAACCCAAGGCTTCTCCCAACATAAAACCAATGTCTTTACCATTGGGCCAAAGGCCCTCAATTGAGATCACAATGGCGCATTTTATTTAAAACTTTGTTTGACAAGATAAGCCAAAAACAAGGGTGCATGGCTCCTCCACAAGCACTCGTTTCAACTATTTAAACCAACGCTTAAGCCACGGGACGAAGACATTGTTCAGTAGTGAGTGCCAAACTTATGCATAGATCTCGAGGACACGTACAAACCATTAATGTGCATAGTTCCCTAGGTGGAAAAGTATTGTGCGTACAGGAGGAGCAAAGGGTGTTCTCGATATGCATTCTAGAGGAGGCTTTAGGAAAAGGGATTCAAGTTTATACTCATTTTTCTCAATTTTTAGAGAGGAACGCACTGGTGCAGTATTTTTCTGATTTTAATGGACGGAACTCAAAGGTGTTCCTGAAACTCATATTTTGTAAGATTTTGAATTCTAATAAGATCAACCATCCCATTGTAAGTGGCCCGGAGACGTAGCCCGGGAGGGGTGAACTCTATTATTAGTTGCTACCTTCATTTTATGGTTTTCATATCTCTTTTATTTTCCTATGTGATTGATTTTAAGTATTAAATTTTCATCATTTAAGCCTATTTATGAGTAATTAAAATATATATTCCACATGCAAATTGATGGTTAAAAAGATCCTGAAGATTTTTAGATCACTAATAAAGTGATTGGGTCACCAAATTTTAACTTAATGGATGATTTTATTGTGATGGAATAGTTAGCAACAGATTCTTCTAACCAAATTGTGGAATCCGCAGTAGTTTCTGGAAAACCATAAGTGCAATCACAAGGACCTATCGAAGTGAATATGGACCAAAATAGAAATTCTTTACCTATGATGGAGAAAAAATATGCTTTAGAAGTAGCCACTACAGAGGGAAATATAACTTCTAGTCATTGATAAACACATAACGTTTGACCGTCAACTTTCTATCTTAGAATTTGGTAATTTTTCAATGAGGTAGCCCTTTCGAGTCCTGAATAAATTTTGTGCATGATTTTGGATACTCATGCAAAAGGGAAAATTTTGGATGGAGTCTTTGAGAAGGTGAAAGCTGCTATTCCAAATTGACAACATTATGGTGCTAAAAAAATGAACAAAATAAAATAAGGGTTAACTTGTCTAAAAGTTTTAAACACTGATGGTTTAAACAATAGTTCTCTGATAGAAGTCATGTCATATCAGTTATCACCAATATATCTCTCTAAAGGAAATTATTTTCAAGATGAAATAGGTCCATTTACTTCTTCCAAATGGAACAAAAGGTCATCTCATTCTTCAAGATTAAATGCATCTATTTATAAAATAATGGGGTTTGTTGAAGTATTTTTCCTCTCAGGTTGTGTAAATATTGTTCATTCTGAGATTATGCCATTCACTAGTTATGGTTCTCTACTCTATGAAAAACTATACACATGTTCCAGGCTATACCATGTGTTTCCTCCAATGGTAGAATTCAGAATTGGATTCTGTCTTTCAAAGGCTTGTCAAGGTTTGCAGTAATCTCCTTTGAGGAAATGCTCAAATAGTAGAGTTTGTGGAACACGGGGGTTATGCATTGGACGGGCTTGTAAATATGTTTTTTCACTTCAATATGCATCAACCATGAGTGCCACAATCAATAAACAACTTAAACGAGATGATGAATCACACAGTGGCAGTGAATCAAAAGCTCCAGCTGAAAATGGCACAACATTTGTCAAGGAGAATTCTAGTAAGATTGAAAAAGAGAAATATGAAATTCAATCTTTAATTTCTACACTTGTTAATGGATCTAGTGAGTCAAAATTTGTTGCAAATGTATTTAACAAGTGTGGGGAGGGTCAAAATATCTCATTGGAAAAACAAACTCTTGATATCATACCATATGAAAAGTACGAGCTAGAAGGGATGTTTCAAATGGAAAACAACAAAATAGAAGCTCTCAAGGCTCAACTCCTACAATTAGATAAACAATTTGTATATTTATGGACATAACTTATTGCCACTAAGGATTTGAAGCAATCGAGGGATGAATCAGTTTAAATAAAAGTATACCTCATTACATGAAGAATTTGAAGATAAAGGCAGTTGTTTCTAGGAATTAGAGGCCATGTGTATTGACCTACAACTAGAGTAATAAAGGTGATGCTTTCCTTTATTGTAATTATCTAGCGATAGTCAGAATGTTTATGTTTACATATGATATGAATATCTATTATGTTATAATTTAATATGCTTACTATTCATCTCCAGTAAACACAAACCTGACACCTCTAGAGATGGAAAGATGACAACTTTACACTACTCTACTGAAGAGGATGAGATGTAAGAAAGAAAGGTAGTCTCTGAAGCAAGGCTAAGTGAACTATATAGCATCCATTAGAATTCCATATTGAAGTGACAAGATTAAATAAATCATAATAAACTATTATAAAAATATCTAGTTTGAATAGCATGAGTGAAATAGAACTGTGAGATTTGCAATGGAAGACATTTCACAGAACTTCCCCAATTAGTAAGACATTGTTCTAGTACTAGTAATGTCATATGGGAATGCTTAGTTCAAATATTTAATGTCACTAATCAAATTTTTAAACATGCCAAATTTCATTAATCAAATATACGTCTCTAATATGTATGTTGAAAAAATAGATACTTAATATACTTCATGTCCTCGGCAATGTGTTGGAAGCTAAGTTGGAATTGATGTCAAATAAGTTTGCAGCGACATTTGGTCAATAGATAGGATTGAACTAAGTCCTATATGCCATCTTGAAGAAGTATATGATAATGACAATCTACAGTAGGTAGATGTCATTAACTAGCGGTAGTTTGAAACATGTGCTAAGAAGATTCACAGGACAACACAATCAGCTTTATTAAGTATCTAATATGCTACTATCAATTAACTTGTTAGAGCATGAAAGTTCCCACACCTATAATAGGGATCGATTGCTACAATGTTTTATAAGAATGAGCATGACTAAGATGACTAAGCAGATTATGAACATGAATAAATCCCTAACATGAGTTTTGAGACATCATTCTCAGCCATGCCTTTTTTTTTAATTTGAAGGAATCCCTAAAATAATAATAGAAAAGAAAATCCAAGGATAAAGGAATAGATTCTCTGGACTCCCTTACCTTCATCACTTGATTCCATGGTATTACTCTCCTAAGGGTCTCTAGACCATGAAGTATGGAAGATAAAAGTCAAAATTTACAGGGTTACACTTCAAGATCATGCAGTTTGGAAGGGTTAACGACCCTTCTAATTCTATTAATTAGACATGGAATGAAAGGGTATTAAGTTCTTGAAATATGGACTTATAGGCACACCAAGACGACCCAATAGATATACAGTTGGAGAAAATGTGTGGGCGATTTAAATTTAAATTAGAATTATGTTAAAAAATGTTGAGACGACTCAGTTGTACACCTGAAAAGTAATAAGGGAAATTCGGCTTAATTATTAGGATGAGGCCTATAAATAACACATGGAAGAGGTTAGTTTGTGAGGATTGCACTTTGACATGATACTCCATGGATTCAGCACGGGTTAGAAGCTGATCTTAGAGCAATCCAAAGGTATATGTGGAAGTGTTGCTACCGCAACTACTTCCCCAAAATTTTATATTTTAGGGCCCCTCCTTATATTTTTGTTGTTTGGAAGCATACTTAAACCAATTTTTAACTCAAGGAAGGCAATATTGCATACTTAGTTTTTTCCATAAGTTTGAGCAAGAAGAAATTTTCGCTAAGTTAAAACTTACATTTCTCCGACGTGTCGGTGTAATTCTTCCAGTCTCCTTGAAATGGTCGGTTGAGATTAAAAAGAATTTTTTTCCATTTCGTCGTTTCGATGTAACTCAATGAAACTCACCCACACTATCAGGAGTGACTCACAAATCACCGTTGAAACGATCGAAGAGATTAACGAACGTGGCCAATGTTAAAGGTTGCCCAAGTTTTGGGGCATCTCAGAATTTTCGCTGACACGGTCACATACATAATGAAAGGGCCGATAGACTAAATGTCAATAAAGCCAATCAGAGGAATTAGGAAATTTTCCGTCGACACGGTAGGAATAGACTCAACGTTTCCCGCCGAAGCAGTCACGAGAGAAGGAGAAACGTCGTCGATATAATTGGAAGCTTTCGAGGAGTATCGCCGACACAGTCGACATTACTTTTTCATTTCACATCAATCGACAGTGTATTGTGCCAAACTTTGTTTTCCCACCCACCATATTTAATTCCCAACCACCGCATTCAATAACTCTGCGGCCGCATTAATGAAAAATCTTGTTAGTTTTTATATATAAATGAATGATTTTAGTTTAGTTGTATCCAATGAAACTCCGTTATCGAAAAAACTAGTCAAGGAAATACATTTGGAGCCATTCCTTTCATCCTAGCCAACGACAAATCAACATTTGACAGGTAGGCACCCCATTTTTTGTACCCTTGTGATTTTCTAAAGATTGAAGCTTTATTTGTGTGAGAAACTTGGGTAATATTTATTGTAGTTGTTTTCATTTTGAGATAGGGTATTTTCCTCTCTGTTTCACAGCCTTTGTATCTACACTCATAATATTGTTGACATAGTTTAGGATTAAAAAAAAATTGGTTTGCATGACTAAAAGCCACTAAGGTTGGCTTTTGAGTTGAGCTTGGCCTCATGGTTGTCTTCACTCCATAGCCAATAGAAAAATGAACCTCTTTAGGGCATACGTTTTTTTTTTAGACGATCATTTAGAAACAATGCACTCATAGCGTTTGGCCCATCCTTCATGGAGATTTTTCCTATAGTTTGTTCTTTTTCCTCATGGCTAGCTCAACGGGAAACTAGTTTCTTGTTCATGTTTCTTAGGGAGAAAATTTCCCGAGTTGGTTTATCAAATATATAACACATTTTTTTTATGAGGAAAGTTATATACCTTACTTTGCGCCAACTCCAGGCTAGAATGAAAATACCCGCCCAATCCAAAAAATTACTTAGCTCATCTTCGTTTCCCTGATTTTGGGGTTTACAGATTATGTTGAAACCTCTCTTCTCATGAGGAGGACATTTTCCAAAGCAATTATTGCACATACTGTTGATCCTAGATTTGTTATCATTTTTTGCAATTAAATTGCTCATTTAAACATCTGTTTTATTATCTTTTTGTATATTTTATGTCATGCAGATCACCATTCAGCTCAGGTATGTATGAATTTAAGGTTTATATAAAATCCATTTATTATTATCATTTTATGATTTTATTAATTAAAATTGACTTTATTAAAGCACATTTTATAGCCTGCAGGGGTGTAGACTGACTGGCAAGTGCCGTGTAAATGAAGGAATGTTGTAAAGGAGGTCTCAAGTTCAAATCTCACCCCGACTTATCCGTGCCCCATGCTTGCGGGCTATGTGGACACACCTGGGGTTATAGTGGCAGCCGACGAGAATGGACCCCGTGTCACACGAGTACCAGAACCGCCTAGTTACCGATTTCCCTAGTACCAAAAAAAAAACACATTTGATATATTAATTAATTTATATATTTGTTTGCAGATTATATTATCTTTTTAGGACAAATTAATAACAAGTACGCATTCATCTTGCCATGCGCATAGCACATCCATCTTGATGTCCAGCTTGTCATCTAGCTCATTACGTGAGACTCGTTGGTAGTTTGCCAAATGTTAAAATGTGTTGATGTAGAATGTAGTCCTGAATCACACCAGCAAATAGATACTTCATTCATCCTAGTTCTGCACCCAACATATCCAGCTCACAGTCCAGTTTGTTGTTCAGCTTTTCGTCAAGATCACTAACCATACTGCGCGCTGTTGAGAACTGATTTTAGGCATTAAAATGAGAAACAGTTTTGCAAACGACCTGTTTTCCATGCGTCTGGGTAATGGAGCTCGCGTTCTAGATAATCCACCAGCTTGCAGCCTCCTATATCAACACCTCACCTGCTGACCACATGTTGGGTTGTTGTATTAACCCACATTCTGGAAAACTCACCCGTGCATTCTGCTCTGCTCGCCACCAATTCATCTGCTGCGCTAAAGAAGGAGCCGTGTGCCACATCTGAACACCGTTGCAATAGAGAAGGAGCATGTGCGTACCCTGTCCAATGAAGAAGAACCGGACAATGCTCAAGAAGGGAAGATCCTTTGCGTTGGCCTACAATCTATTATACGTCTTTATAGTCTACTAAATTTAGAGAGCAATCGACCACTAAAGGATCGACTTGCTCATCCTTGTAAACATTGTATATAAACACCTCTTTATGCAGAGTTAGGGAGTTGATCATTTTATTTATTAGACAGTCATTTTTTGAGAAGAACGTTGTAACTCTGTTCCATCGTTTGAATAAATATGTGTATGCTTTGTTGTTGACAATTGCATTTGAGTAGAAGTTAGCCAGGCACCACCCCTGATTGCTGAGAGGGCCCCTCATCAACCAGAGGTTTCTTTCCTTTTCTTGTTTCATTCTTTTTTCTGTTGTAGTTAGTTTTGTTTCTAGTTAGTTGTATTATCTCATTTGTTTTCTGTAATGCATTTTATTTCCAAAATTAACTAACTAGATTGCGTGCATAGTTTGATTTTGAATCTATTTTGAGCCATTTTATTTCCAGTTTACTGTTCAGTATTTACAAGCAAATTGAATAGATTTCTTTTAAATTCAATTATGTTTATTTCCTTTCTGTTATAAATTATCAGTTATGCAATTTAAACTTCAGTTTGTTTATTAACATGCAATGGTTTCTTTATGTTCATGAATTTGTTAAAGTTCATTTCATGAGTAAATTTGCTTAATAAGTAGGTTTACTTATTGTATTTATGCATTAGATCTGCATCTGCCTGAATTTAGCTAAAGATTAGATCATTTAGGTTAATTTTTATTATTTTAACTGTGTAGACTGTCATTCGGATAGCCTGTTTAAACTGTCATTCAACCACCCCTTTCAGACCTACAGTTCAGTTTGTCATTCAGCCCTTGGTTTTGTTTTTAGTGTTTTTAATGTGTTTTGAGATTGTTTTCAGTTCTGTTTCTTGAATGTTTGAAGTATGCTTTGACTGAGATAGTTAGATACTAGTTTTATATGACATTGAAGTTAAAGTTAGATTGTTTTAGGTTATTTCTTAAAGTTTTATCATTTTCCTTACTTCTTTCCACCTTGAATATGTGTTAAGTTGTTTATGTTTTGTTGCTTGAATATTGGCTCTGATTTCTTTCCTGATGTATTATTTTGTGTTTATGTCTTTGGATTGATTTATCCTTTGCATGTAAATACAATGGTATATGTGTTACCCTTAGTATGTTTTTAGGTTGTTCCTTTTTCATTGTGTGATTAATGAAAGAGACTTGTAGGACAGAATTCAAAGACATTCCTATTAATTTTTCTACTTGTTTCTTTCTATTTAATTTTCTTTATTAATTTTTCTACTTGTTTCTTTCTATTTAATTTTATTTATTAAGTTTTCTACTTGCTTATTAATTAGGTTTTCCTTGCCTCTTAGTTTCCAATTTAAAGATTAGTTGTTAGTAGAATCATTTTCAATTTAATAAATTATCAATTATTTTAATATTTTGTCTTAGTTTAATTAACTTAATAGTTTAATTCTTAGGAGTTTGACTCGGTTTTTCATTTTGAAAGATTTTTAGATATTTTGTTTGTTGAAATACTTCCACGACACCACAGGAACCCCTCTACCTTCGCATAATTTTGTATCAACTCTAATCCTACCAACCCCGGTCGATAATTAAAGATTAGGTGAATTAATTTAGACATTATAACACCCAACACATAATTATGCTTTTTACTCTGCATATCACAATGATGAACCCGGATGAAGAATGACGAGCACCCTGTAAACTACACAGAGTAAAGAGGATACTGGGAATGTTACAAAAAAAAAATCGCTCGGTTTTATTTGATGAAACTAAAATGATTATAAGGTTTTCAAAGTTTTGAGAGTCTGCCTTCCAACACTATGAAATGAGCCATTGAAACAATGTGATGTTTTCACCTAGATCTATTTGCACAACTTTACCTTTGAATAATATTTGTGAGTAAAAATCCTTTTCCTCAACTTTTTTGAAGTTAATAAACAATGGGCTGGGAATCGAGCTTGTGAAATCCATTAACCTATATAAAAAAAAACAAATATTAATAAACTTGTAAGTGAAAATGCATAATAGAAAAAACAATAAGGTTCTTATTTACATCATTTTAAAATGAAAAAGGAGAATTGGATGGGTTGGAAACATGTTTATAGCTCACACAGCGACATATGCATATGTGTTGATAGGTTTTCATTTGAACTTTGTAATTGCTTGCACTTTTATTACACCACGATTTCATTAAATGATCAAGAAACTTCAAATGGAACACTTTTCTCTAGCCTACACAACTGCATTTTGAATGGATAGCAATGGATATGTAACTATGGTTTTTCTCCCAATTCTAATACTAGATAATGATTGCATGCTCCAATTTCGAGGTCCAACGTAGGTTTTTTCTGAGACCGATTATGCATGTAGTATTTTTTCTTTTTCAATATAGGATACCTCAGTACAATGATGCATTTGTTTATTCAAAATAGCTGTGGTATTAATAAGTCACTCCTAATTTTGCTCATATCTGTATATCTTAGGTTTCATCTTCACTAGGTAGGATTACCAAGCAGGACATATTTCAAAACAACGAATTCACACAATGCCTAAAATGGGTGGTAAGAAGAAGGAAAAGACAAGTGAGGTAGTCTCTGATGTGGAAATCATCTCCAGGATAGAAATTAAATTTGAAGATACTGAGGCTATCAAAGGAGCTTCTCCTGAATTCAAATGGGCATAACTTTATTAAATGATCAAAGATCATAACATCCCAAATGCTGGTATCAAAGATATGATCATCTACCAAAACATAATAAATCTAGGAATCACTAAAGCCGCTACTCACCCCGAGCTATTTCCTTGCTCAAAGGTTATCGGGTGGATTCTTTCGCAAACAAATCCTACCTCAACGATCATCTCTAATATTAAAGGGGAAGAATTTTCTTCATTTACTCCATCTTACATAACATTGTCCTATAAGATACACCTTGCATAGGTCACGATGACCAATGATTGGATCAAATGGATAAATATTGATCCTTTGGAATGTGCAAAGAAAATGATAATGCAATGGAAACCGTTGCGCCAAAAATCAAGTGGCAATTATGAGTCCCAAGGCCTACGAACCCCATTCAAAATCATAGCTTTGATGCTCACAGAATTTTCAGTCGAGCCGATCGAACCATGTTTAAATTGAGTTGGGTTTTTCTAATCTATTATATAGAATTTGAGGGCACAATCTTTAAGTAGGAGGACATAATATCAAACAGCCTGTTATCCTATGTAGCAGCTGCACAGGGAGGTATAACCGAGAATAGGTTTGAGTTTTATATGTCATATTACCTTATCGACTGCATTTTGTGCAGGAACCCTTTTTCTAAGCTTGGGTGCATTTGGACCCACACTGAGTCTCATGTTTATGTTTCTGATCAAATTCTATGGGCACATAAGTATGTGGGTTTTTACAAACTCATTTGTGAAGAATTTATGATGCCTCTTTACTGGTTAATTTTCCTCAAAGAACCAAACTTCCTATCTGATAATGGAATAGAGGTCATCAATGAGCATGGAGACTACTATTTCTCGCAAGAAGGAACATACCTTAGAATGTATGGATTTTCTAGAGATCCATCCCTACTTCCAAAGTATGCCACAGACTATGTAGTCCAAAAAGAGGCTGTGAGGCAAGTGTTCTTAAATGGAGTCGGTAACTTCCTACATGATATGAAAAAGGAAACCTTTCCCTCACTACCTTTATGTATTGGAGGATACAAATTCTACAAGGTAAAAGGTGTCTTTAATTTTGTGAAAGATTTGGAGAATTTTCATTTGGGGAGAAAATCTTTTAGAGAAATGAAACAGAGGAAAGGTCACAGAACATTGCGTGGCTGTTAATATACATTATGAATACTCAGATTTATTCAACAAGGATCGTCCACCGTTTGGTATGGGGAAGCTGCAGAAAAAGAAGGAATAATTTTTAAGGTTGCAGAAGGAAGAGGCAAAGAACAAACATAAAGAAGAGGCTGAAATAAGGAAAGAGGAAGAAGCCCAAAAGCGGCAAGAAGAAGAGATATTAAAGAAAGACCACAAAAGGAATCCGAACAAGCGACTGAAGAACTAATAAGAAAAGAATAAGAGGATAGGATTAGGGAAGCTTTGGATCAATAGGAATCCCAAAATGACCTAATGGACCCAGAACCTCCTGCTTCATCAAGGGGAACAATCACAGGTGGTCACATTATTTTTGTATATATTGGTATTAATGCATTTACTCCACCTAAGCAGCACATGGTAGCTCTCTTAGATACCATCATTTTTTATAAATCAAGGAACACCATCACAAGAAGGTCATAGAAGTAGTTAAAGATGGGAATGCAAGATGACGTGGTCATGGTCACCAAAGACACCATAATAAAGGGTACTCACAAAGACCCCAAATTCATGGCCTCAGTAAATATAGCATTTGCACAAGATAGTGTCGACAGCGTTGATCAATTGATGGAAGACATGGAGCGCAACAAGGAGAAGGTGTTTAAGCTGAAGGATAGTGGGTGAAACTACTAGGAGAGAGCATATATTTAAAAAGGAAGCATGATTCCATCCTATCCAAAAAGGAAATACTCTAAAGCGAGTATCATACTTTGGATACAGAGTAGAAAGAAATGAATTTCCAATTAGTAATAATGGAGGGAGAGAAATGATTTTGAAGCCAGAATCTCCCAACTGGAGTCGAGAGAATCCGAGGCAAGCCAACATGTTGAAGAACTGAAAACCCAAGTAGAATATTGGTGGAGCAAAAGAGATCTATGGAAAATCAACTAAAGATAACTAATGAGAAGAAGGAGGACATCACTCCTTTCGTGACCAAGCCTGTAAAATTTGAAGAAAGATACATCAGGGTCAAGTTAATCTCACGGGTAATGTTTATAAAGTAAGGCATGTAATGACAAGACTAAAGGTGATTGTAGTAGAATCACTGAATTTTAGAAAAGAACTCATTGAGGTCGGAGAAAAGGTCAAAATCCAGTTGACCTGGATAGAGGATAACTCAATGTTTCTGGAACATCTTCCACAAAAAATAGTCGAAGGAATAAAAATATAAATGACACTTATAGAGTTTTGCAGGAAAGCCTTTGTGAAGTTAAACAATGAAATTGCCAAAACTTTGGGAAAATGTGGGGACTTGTATAAAAAGGATACATCAAGTCCACGAGAAATGCCATTTTTCTTTGGTTGCAAATATCACCGATCTTCCAACCAAGGACTAACATATGGCACTTTTACAAGACAGACTACAAGAAGACATACAATATATCTAGAAAATAGAAGTTTTCAACGAAGAAGATATTAACACTTGGGTTGGGAAGGCTTCTGTCGGCGCTTACATTTTAGAATACATGTGTAGGTCCAACTCAAAAAGAGTGACACATGTAGAGACACAGCTGGTAATGCATGAAGTGATTGTGCAATTAATAGAGCCAATAAACTACAAAAATACTGTAGAAGAGGCTAACGCACGGGGAGAATATGTTTCCATCTTGGCAGGGCGCACTTGAAAGTTTTGTCTTTTATATATTTTTTCCATTCTCCTAATGTAAAGCACTAAAAGATGAATTTTGGAATCCCTAGGGTTAGGGTAATCGAAGAATCACTAGATGATGGATTGTAATTGTAATATAAATAGAGATATGGAGTACAGTAAAAGGACTTTTTGCTAGACAAAGAAGGGATGGACTATTTTGTAAGAAAACTCAATTTTCTACTAATAAAGAAGGACCTACTTGCAAGGAAAGACCTACACAGGAATTTTCTTGAGATGTGTGGAATTTTACAATGTGGAATTACTTCTTCTTATTTCCATACAACAGTGAGATCGTTCTAACTTCTTTGAATTACTTCTTTGGTTATGAATCATTTTTGCTTTCAATGTTAATGTATGTGTATGAAATGAGTAATGAATGTTTTATTCTATCAGATATTTCTTTGATAATATTTCTGCTGTGAATATGCATATGAAATTGAAACAACTATCTATGAGATTAGTATGAATAGTTACAGTACATTGCTCAAATTTTAAATCTACTCCCTACAAGGATAGAGTAAACTAGAATAGATTAGATTAGCTTAGCCTTAGGTTTAAAAGGTAATTGAGAAAGCAAGAATGATAAGATGGGAGCTAAGAACCTACCCATCACTGGTGAGGTTTATGTTTATCAATTACATGCATTTAGTTTAGGCATTTGCATTTCATCATTTAATTATTGAAAACAACATAAATGGTGAATTGGGATGTAACCGATAAAACATTTATAAACACATAAATTTACGATAGTTAGACCGTTCACCAGACAAATTCCCCATACCAAATGGTGGGCAATCTAATTGGGATCAATTACCGAGGAGAATCCCTATTATCAGTACCTAGGAAATTTCCAGGCATCAATAGAATTGGACCTAGAAGGAGGGCAGTCAGTGCATGGCTGGTAGAGGAAATCCGTTTGTGAGAAAAGATTCCACTGGAACTACATTTGACAAGACTTTCCCCAAACATTTATTTATTGAATCTAAAGAACAAGAAAGTGTAATTTCTGAAGAAGACAATTCAAAATCTTTATACGTTGTACCATTTGAAGAAGTTGATCATTTTCGAAGGCATACATGATCCTACGTTGATAATATTGGTGGGTTGAAAGTAATTCCTGCATTACCCAAGAGGAAAGCTCCCAAGAAAGCAGTCTCATACACTCGATATTCAATGCTTGTGGAAAATTTGGAAGAATTGATAGATTTTTCTCTCTAAGAAATCACCCAATCTCTTGATCATTTAAAACCTAAATCCCCTATGGCTCAAGCCTTTCCGCATTCTCCACCACAATCTCTGCTTCGAGTTATGACCACAACTATTAATCAACCTGCATGGAGAGGAAAGACACCATTCAAATTGGCTCCACCTTTACATGATTTACCTAAGTACCGAGAACGAGTGTTACCAAAGTTTTATCCTGGAAAGGGTGTCTCTGCTGAAGATCATCTGAAAAGTTTTTATCTCACACCAAGTATTCTCAACGTTGAGAGTGAAGATGTTGTCTGCAGACTATTCCCATATACTTTTGAGCCCAGAGCATCTTCATGGCATTTTAGTATACAGTCTAACTCAATAGAAAACCAAGATACTTTTTAAAGAATGGTTAGAAGTAAATTTGGAAACCAAAAAACTGTAGCCACACTCATGAACTAATTATTGTCTATGAAGATGGAAAAGAAAGAGAAGGTTCAAGATTTCAATCAAACGTTCACTAAACTTTTAAACAGTTTTAATGCTGGGACAAAACCAGTTGAGGAGTCTTTGGTAGAATATTATAATACAACACTATACCCACCTATAGCAATGTTTGTAAAAAGCGCAGTTAATCCCACACTGGTAGAAAATTATGAAGAATCCAAGAGGGTGGAAGCTGATATTGTAACACCCCAGTTTTGACCCCATTTGCATTAAATATATATGATGTAAATATTGTAATTAGTCATGGTGTGGAGCTAAAGGAAAAATCCCCACCATTGATATATCGTTTTATGTTTCAGCGATTAAAATCAATGCCGATGGTATTTTGTGCTAGCCAACACATTATAATTTTGGACATCATATAAATATGTGATTTAATTAAATACCCACAACCATCTATGTCAATGAAACAAATAATGAGACGGGGGCATGATTTCCCAAGGATGAGAGTGGGGGATGTTTAACCTTGATCCATTGGAGAAAATCCATGTGTAAAAGAAAACACCCAAAAACGTATGCACATTCCCTCATGCATTCACATTTTTATCTTCCCTCATGTTTTGGAGAGCGGTGAGAGGTTTTTTATCATCTATCCTTCACGTTTTCAGTTTTTTCCTCATGGTGCATACCCAATCCATAATCTAGCTCTCACTGAAACGTCGTGGTCCATTATGATCATTCTCTATTCCATTTTGTTCATGCACGTTGTGCGTTCGTCCTGTTTGCATAACTGTGTTTTTTTTGGGTTGATCGCATGTTGTTACCATCCTCAGTCGCGCAAAGGTGCAGGTTCTCCTTTGTTTGTTAAATGAATGAGCAGTGGAGATCACTCGATCTTATGAGAAAGAGTGGTCATCTATGGTTTCCTCTATCTTGTTGTGCAACGGTCTCCTCTGTCACAGAGTGAGTGGAAGCCTGTTTTGTTGTGTTGACATTGTGGTTTTCTGTGTGTGCCTATTTTTCTTTGGTCTGAACTAGTTTGGAGTAGAATTGGGTCTAAACTAGTTTAATAAATTTAGTGTAGGAAGGAACGTCACAAATAGATCTAGATGGGATAGTTTTCTTCTTTTCACACCCTAAAAAGCACTGGAATCGAAGGCATAACCTGAGGGACTGTGTAGCAGAGAAGGGGATGCTTCCTTGTGGTGGGTGTGTAGATGTTTTAGGAGCCAAGCCCAATCTAGTGCAGGTGTCCATAGCTCGGTGGTTGAGCTCACTAGATTAGCAGTTCAATATGTCCAGCTCCTTTGCAGCCTGATAAACCCATCTATTAGTTGGCTTGGTTGATTAGCCTAATAAACCAGCAGTATATTGGCTTGTTTGTTTGCAGCCTAATAAACCCAACTCTGTTGTCTTGGCTGAGTTTTGTTGTATCCTTGGCTATGTGTGAGTCTTCTAGTGTTCCTTATTCCTTGTGGGAATCATGCCCAACTCGGGGGTGGCAATGCTATTGAGAGATTGATGAGCGCACTGGCCTATGGTTGGGTGGAACGTTGCAGCAACGTAGCTGGTTACGAGACAAGATTCTTTCAAGATAATTATATCTTGTGTGTAATCTCTGCAACTGTATTTTGTTTAATGAATTGTGATGAACATGTTGAATGCTTGGATGAATTTATTTGCTTCTACTATATATTGCATGTTTTACACATCTATGTATGTTATTAAGTTCAATGCATTCTATATTACGTTATGGGGCTTAGATTGTCGGATTGTTGATGGCCTGAATGAAAAAATCTATCCAAGACTTCTATTAATAGGTTGAATTTCCTTCCACAACTTGTGGGATGCGGGATGCAGGATGCGGCTTCGTATATCTCTATTTCTGCAACTTTCCTTTACACGACGGTCTATTCCGCAACTTGCGGGATGCGGCTTTGTAGATCTCTATTTCTGCAACTTTCCTTTCTGCAACAGTCTATTCAGCATGCAGGATGCGGGATGCAGGATTGCAATTTTCATATTTCCTCAATTCTGCAAACTCAAGATTTCTACATCATTGATTCTTGTGGGTTGATTCTCATCCATTGATCTGTCTCCATATGCGGAACATACGATGAGCATCGATTTTCGTCGTGATAGAGTCTCCGCCCTTCGATCTCCTCTGAGATATTTCTTCGTAGATCGTCGAATTGATCACTGATGGGATCAATTTCTATGTTGTTGGGAAGTTGGATAATTTATCCATAGACTTGGATAGAGTGAACGCAATATGATTTCATGCTTCTATATATTTCTACAAAATTGGGAATCCATAAAAAATACATACAAAATTCAATGAACTTCGATCTATATTCTCCTGCAACAATCAGAGCGAGCAGTTATGGTCACATTCTATCTCTAGTGGATGGGAGGGGACATGACTATGTGGTATCAGAGCTGTGGGTTGCAGCGCTGGCCTTAAAGGGGCCAAGTTGAACAGTTAACAGAGCTGTGGGTTTCAATGCTGGGCCTAAATGGGCTAGAATGAGCAGATAACAGAGCTGTTGGTTATAGTATTGGGCCTGGATAGGATAGGTGATAGTAAGTAAATGGTTTTCACTTCTAAAATGGATATGCAAATAACAAATGATGTTGTTAACATATTTTGCAGAGTCATAGTGCATATTGAAAAAGTGGGTTTTTGGCGTAGCCATGAGAACCTACAACAAGTATGATGCTCAGAATACCTATGAGCACAAGGAAGATGCCATGGGTGAAAATGTTCAAATTGGAAATGTTGAGACAGATTCTAATGGGAGGAAGTTCAAGATACTCCCTTAGATTTTTTAGCCACCATGAGAAGCCTAAGCGTGGAGATGCAAAGTTACAGGGCAGATAATGAAAGATTGGTTAAGGCTCTGGAGGAGCAAAATCAGCTGAATGCATCCATGCTGCAAAGTTTGATAGACATTCAGAGGCAGATGAACTCTGAGGACCAAATAATGAGACCAGAAAGAAGTAAGAGCACTGCTAGAAGAAGAAATATATCTCCTAGTGGGTCATCTAACTCTGAAGGATCCACTGGTGGTTCAAGTTATTCTTCTCACAAGAATAAAAGAAAGAGGCGCTACTAGAACCATTCATGTGATGAATTTAAGAAGGCAAGGCCTCCTACCTTCAATGGTGAGATAAAGAATGGTCAAGAAGTTGAAGCTTTGCTTCTTGGGTTGATGAAATATTTCCAAGTACAAGACTACTTTGGAAATATGAAGGCTAGAGTAGCCATATTCAATTTGACTGGAAGAGAATCCATATGGTGGGAGCACTTCAGGAAAGTAAAAAAATTTAATGAAAGGAAGATTGTGTGGAAACAGTTCCATAAGTATTTCAAGAAGAAGTACATCTCTGACATGTACTATGATGATAAAATCAAAGAAGTCCATGAGCTAAGATTGGGACATCAGACCATGGAAGAGTATGTGAACAAGTTCTTGGAGTTCTTGAGGTATGTCAAGTACATCAAATATGAAAAGGTAAAAATACAACATTTCCTGAGTAGATTTCCTCAGTCTTACAAATACAGAATTGAGTTTTATGAACTTAGAACTCTAGAATAAGCAATAAGGAAAGCTAAGTATTGCTGTGAGAAAAGGAGAGGAAAACCTAATTATCATAAGACATGGAAGGACAAGAAGAATGAGAAGTCTGACCAAAGGAAGAAAGGTTTCAAACCTACTAACTTTAGGAATCAACAGAAGAAGCCATCCCAAGTTGAGAAGCAGACATGGTGGGAGAAAATCCAAGAGAACCACTCCAATGTTGGAAATGTATAGGACCCCACATGCGCAGGAAATTCCCACTTGAGAATGAGAATGCAAGGCCAGCTTACAACATTCAAGAGACAAAAACAGTGGGTCAAGTAGCAAGGGTCGTCCCTAGGATTTATACAGCAGTGGAGGACCGCCAAGAAGGTCACCAATCAACTGTGGTTGAAGTTGTAGGTTATATTGTTGAGCAATATGTTTCTATTTTGATTGACCCTAGTTCTAACCACAGTTACATTACTCCTAGCATAGTGGAGATTTGTGCTATTAAGAAAGTAAAGCATAGAAAATCTTGGTTAGTTCAGCTAGCCACTGATACTAAGATAAAGGTTAGTGAAGTGGTAGAGAAATGTCCATTGGTGATGAATGGATTGGTCACTTGTGTAGATCTTAATGTTCTACCACTTGGTTCCTATGATGTTCTCATTCGACTGGATTGGATAGAATCTCAAATTGTAAAGCTTGACTGTTATAATAAGACTTTTGAATGCATGGATGAATAAGGGAACCCAAGAGTTGTAAGAGGCGTTCCAAAGGTGATTTCTGTGAGGCATATTTCAGCAATGCAGTTGAAGAAGTTTTGTAGGAAATGTTTCCAGCTGTATGCAACTCATATTGTGGAGGCAACAGAGAATGAAACTCTGAGGTTGGAGGAATTTCATGTGTTACAGGAATTTAGGGATGTTTTTCTTGATGAGATTCCAGGGCTCCTCCAAAGAGATATTGATTTCACAATTAAGCTTGTGCCAAGAGAAGCACTAGTGTCCAAGGCACTCTACAGGATGAGTACACCAGAAATGCTAGAGCTGAAGATGCAACTACAAGATTTGTTGGAGAAGAAGTATATCAGGCCACATGTGTCCCCTTGGGGAGCACCAGTTCTATTTCTGAAGAAGAAATATGGTACACTCAAATTGTGTATTGATTACAGACAACTAAACAAAGTCACTATGAAGAAAAAATATCCTTTTCCTAGGATTGATGATCTCTTTTATCAAATAAGAGGAGCAAAGGTATTTTCCAAGATTGAATTGAGGTCTGGTTACCATCAGGTGAGAATCAAGGATGAAGACATTAATAAGAAAGCCTTCAAAACAAGGTATGGGAATTACGAGTTTGTAGTGGTGCCATTTGGTCTCACAAATGCACCAGCTACATTCATGTGCCTTATAGATAGTGTCTTCAGCAGGTATTTGGACAAGTTTGTTCTTATTTTCCTTGATGACATTCTTATTTATTCTAAGAATGAAGAAGAGCATGAAGAGCATCTGATATTGACATTACAATTGCTTGGGGAGGATCAGTTGTATGCAAAGTTGAGAAAGTGTGAATTCTATAAAAATAGAATTCAGTATTTGGGTCACATTATCTTAGAAGAGAGTATATCTGTGGACCTTGACAAGATTGAAGCCATTTTGAATTGGCCTACTCCAAGAAATGTGACAGATGTAATATCTTTTATGGGACTTGCAGGATACAACAGGATATTCATTGAAGGATTCTCCAAGGTTGCACATTCCATCACTTCTTTGCAAAGGAAGGGGATAAAGTGTGAATGGACATCAAGGAGTGAAGAAAGCTTCCAGCAGTTGAAGAATCTTCTCACAAGTGCACCAGTATTGAAAGTTGCAGACCCAGATAAATATTTTTTGGTATGTACCGATGCATGCAGTCAAGGACTTAGAGGAGTTCTTATGCAAGACAACCACGTAATATGTTGAGTCAAGAAAGTTGAAGGATCATGAGAAGAACTATGCCACTCATGATATGAAACTTGCAGCCATAGTACATGCTCTCAAAATGTGGAGGCATTACTTGATGGGCAGAATATTTGAGCTAAGGACATACCATTGTGGTCTGAAGTATTTGTTTGATCAGCCTACTCTAAATGTTAGGAAAGCTAGATGGTGGAGTTTTTATGTGAGTTTGATTTTGAAATCAAGCACATAAAGGGAAAAGAGAATAAGGTAGCCGATGCACTCACCAAGAAGGTGCAGGAAATGCATGTGGAATCCATTAGTAATTGCCAATCAGAGTTGAGGCAGCAGATTGTTAATCATGTTGCTGAAGATGAATTGTATGCCCAGGTCAAGGACAAGTTGCAGCAGCAAAGCATTTAAAAGAAGTATGAGGGATATAAATTAGAAGAAGATGTACTCCTTACTTATAAGAACAAAATTTATATTCCAAATGTAGTAGATTTGAGGAGGGTTTTTATGGATGAGATCCATCAAGCTCCATATTTTGGTCACCTAGGATATCAGAAGACAATTGCTACAACTAGAAAGCAGTGCTTTTGGCTAGGGATGGAAAAGGACATGGCTGAATATATTTCAAGGTTCATGAAATGTCAGCAGGTGAAGGTTGAGCACCAACACCTAGCAGGTTTGTTGCAGCCTTTTCCAGTTCTAGAATGGAAATGGGAAGTTATTTCCATGGATTTTATTACAAGATTGCAATGACTTGGAGACAACATGAATCCATCATGTTTGTGGTGGAAAAGTTAACAAAGGAAGCACATTTTATATTGGTTAAGTCTATGCAAGATTGATGACATTGCAAAGATATTAATGAAGGAGATTTTCAAATTGCATGGATTTCCTGAGGCAATAGTCTATGACAGAGATGTCAAGTTCACTTCCAATTTTTGGAAGGGACTATTTGCAGATTTGGGTACAAAGTTGAATTTCAACACTTCCTACCATCCTTAGACTGATGGGTAGATAGAGAGAGTAAATCAAGTGCTTTAAGACATGCTTCACATGTATGTGATGGACAAACCAACCAAGTGGGAAGATTATTTACACTTGGTAGAGTTTGCTTAAAACAATGGACAACGAGAATCCTTAGGGATGAGTCCCTATGAACCTTTGTATAGAAGTAGGTGTAGGACACCAGTGACTTGGGATAACCTAGTGAACAAGGTTGTGCTTGGTCCATAATTTCTCAAGGAGATGGAGAAAGAGGTGTAAAGATTCAGTAGAATCTAAAAGCAGCCCAGGATAGACAGAAAATATATGCAGATAAGCATAGGGTGAACAGAGAGTTCAGTGTTGGGGATCATGTTTACCTCAAAGTGAGGGAAAACAAGGGTTCCTTGAAGCTTGGAAGTTGTGCCAGGATGTCACCTAAATACTATGGGTCGTTTGAAGTGCTTGAAAGAATAGGTCTAGTTGCATATAGACTTGCATTACCTGCTAGCACTAGGGCTCATAATTTTTTTCATGTTTATTTATTTAAGAGATATGTACATGATCCTAACCATGTGATAAATTGGGATGTGATTCAGGTTGAACCCAAGGGAGAATTCCAAATCGATCCAATGCACATCCTCGACAAGAAGGTCAGAATGCTCCAAAACTAAGCCATAGGGTAGGTAGGTGAAGGTCCATTGGGAGCACTATGATCCTGAAGAGGCTACATGGGAGCTGGAGGATGCCATGCGATTGGCACATCCATTTTTGTTCAATTCTGCGGAGCACTAAGGCTGGTACCAATGTAGCATTTTTGTTCAATTTTGTAAAGCACTGAGAATAGTGCTATTGAAGGGGGAGGGGACTGTAACACCTCAGTATTGACCCCATTTGCATTAAATATATATGATGTAAATATTATAATTAATCATGGTGTGGAGATAAAGGCCAAATCCCCACCATTGATTTAGCATTTTATGTTTCGACGATTAAAATCGATGACGATGGTATTTTTTTCTAGCCAACACATTATAATTTTGGACATCATATAAATATGCAAGTTAATTAAAAACCCACAACCAGCTATGCCAATGCAACAAATAATGAGATGGGGGCATGATTTCCTAAGGATGAGGGGGGGAATGTTTAACCTTGAGCCATTGGGAAAATCCCATGTGTCAAAAGAAAACACCCAAAAATGTATGCCCATTCCCTCATACATTCACATTTTCATCTTCCCTCATGTTTTCTAGAGCGATGAGACATTTTTGATCATCCATCCTTCATATTTTCAGTTTTTTCCTCATGGTGCATGCAGAGTCCATCATCTAGCTCTCACTGAAACATTGTGGTCCTTTCTGATCATTCTTTATTCCATTCTATTCATGTGCATTGTGCATTCACCCTATTTGCATAACCATGTTTTATTCTGGGTTGATTGCCTATTTTTACCATCCTCATCCATGCAAAGGTTTGAGGTATCCTTTTTTTGTTGAACGAATGAGTAGTGGAGATCACTCGATTTTATGAGAAAGAGTGGTCATCTACAGTTTCCACAGTGTTGTTGTGCAATGGTCTCCTCTGTCACAGAGTGAGTGGAAGCCTGTTTTGTTGTGTTGACATTGTGGTCTGTTGTGTGTGCCTATTTTTCCTTGGTCTAAACTAGTTTGAAGTGGAATTGGGTCTGAACTAGCTTGATAAACCTAGTGTAGGAAGGAACCTCACAAATAGATCCAGAGGGGCTGGTTTTCTTCTTTGCACACCCTGAACAACACTAAAATGGAAGGCATATCCTAAGGGACTGTGTAGCGTAGAAGGGGATGCTTCCTTGTGTTGGGTGTGTAGATTTTTTAGAAGCCAAGCCCGATCTAGTATAGGTGTCCATAGCTCGGTAGTTGAGCTCACTAGCTTAGAAGTTCAAGCTTTCCAGCTCCTTTGCAGCCTAATAAATCCATCTGTTAGCTGGATTGGCTGGTCCTTAATGTGAATTTTGTCTTGGTTGATTAGCTTGATAAACCCAGTAGTATATTGGCTTGTTTGTTTGCAGCCTGATAAACCCAACTTTGTTGTCTTGGATGAGTTTTGTTGTATCCTTGGCTATGTTTGATCCTGCTAGTGTTCTTTATTCCTTGTGGGAATCATGCCCAGCTCGGGGGTGGCAGTGGTGTTGAGAGATTGATGAGTGCATTGGCCTGTGATTGGGTGGAACATTGCAGTGACGTAGCTGGTTGCAGGACAAGCTTCTTTCAAGATAAGTATTTCTTATGTGTAATCTCTGCACCTGTATTTTGTTTAAAGAATTGTGATGAACATGTTGAATGATTTGATGAATGTATTTGCTTCCACTATATATTGCATGTTGTACACATCTGTGTATGTTTTCAAGTTCAATGCATTCTATATTATGTTATGGGGCTTATATTGTCGGATTGGTGATGGCCTGAATGAACAAATATATCCAAGACTTCTGTTAACAGGTTGAATTTCCTTCTACAACTCTCCTTTGCACAACCTGCGGCATGCGGGATGTGGCTTCGCAGATCTCTATTTCCATAAATTTCCTTTACAAAATGGTCTATTCCACAACTTGCGGGATGAGGGATGTGGGATGTGGCTTCACAAATCTCTATTTTCGCAAATTTCCTTTCTGCAATGGTCTATTATGCATGCGGGATGCAGAATCACAATTTCCATATTTCCTTGATTCCGCAAACTCAAGATTTTCGCACAGTTGATTCTTGCAGGTTGATTCTCAGTCATTCATCTGTCTCCAAATGTGGAACAGATGATGACCGTCGATTTTTCGTCGCGATCTTTCTCCATTGTTCGATCTACTCTTAGATCTTTCTTCATAGATCATCGAATTGATCACTAACGGGATCAATTTCTCTGTTGTTAGGAAGTTGGATAATTTATCCACAGACTTGGATAGATTGAACTCAATATGAGTTCATGCTTCTATAGATCTCTGCAAATCGGGAATCCATAAAAAATACATACAGAATTCAATGAACTTCAACCTGGATGCTCCTGCAACAATCAGAGGGAGTAGTTATGATCGCTTTCTCTCTCTAATGGACAAGAGGAGACATAATAGATATTGATAGTATCGCGAGACATACTTCAAAACCAAAATTGAAAACAACAACTAGTAAAAAACCTTTTCTGTTAACTAGGCCTAAAAAGAACATTTGAATGAGTTAGAAAATGTGGTCAAAATGGTACAGAAATTATCAAACAAGATAGTAGACTTGGAAAAGGAGAAAGGATCTAGTTCATCGAGAAAGCCATTCAAGCCCTACTACAAGAAAAGAGAAGAAAATGGACAACCCCAACCACCTCTACTGAATTATGTTGTTTTTAATTCTAATGAAGTTGGCATGGAACATTTTTGTACATTTCATCTAGAACACCACTCCGAAAAAAAGCTGTCCATAATGGATAAATTCGATGGATTTGGTAATGAATCAACTATTACATGCTCAATTGACTGATCCAAAAGAAGAGGAAGACCAAACAAATGAGCCGAAAGAAACAAATGAAGAAACCACAATGGTGTTATGGGATTTGGCACCCACATTGGGATTGAATAAGGATGAGCAAGATAAGGAAGTACAAGTATCATAAGTTAACATTAAAACTAGGAGTAAAGTACTGGTGGTGGATCAAAGCTTAGTGCTTCCTAAAACAAATAAAATAAAGAAAACCATGAATAAAATTATCAGCACTAATCAAACACAACATAAGGTTAATTCGTAAAACATGAAAGAAACTATCCCAGTAATTAATAAACCTGGGAAAATCGTGGTAAAAAAAATACAAAATACTAAAGATTATAACATCAGATATGATATTGTGCAAGATATTAAGAAGAAAAAAAACAAATATCTCTTTATTTGAATTATGTAATCTTCCTCAGCAAAGAAAGTGTTAGCATTGGAATTGAACCAAAGGTTGCGGAAGGGCTCGCTTCTGGGTAACAGCAAAACCACTTTATGCTGCGCCTCTGGCCCTACGCAGTCAGAGAGGGATCTCTCATTCGTCACCGGAGTAGCTCCACATAAGGTTTTCAGTCTTGTGTGTCACCAGAATCTACTGCGCAAAGGATTTTCAATCAGCATAATCAGGGGGCTAGGATCCTGAATGGGGCAAAGTATGTTGAGGAAGGTGCATGGCGGGATTATCAAGGGATAAGGGACCATGGGAAAATGGAGTCAAAAACTGCACAAGAAACGATTACATAAAGAATGATGAAAGGTAGCAAACAGAGGCAAGATAGCTGCTGATTTCCTATTCATGAGATTTTAGTGAGCGTTTTAGAGGACAAGGAGGGACAGTCCATCACATGGAGCATCAGCGAGATGAATTCCATGTAACTTTAGAAGAACTATTGTTAATTCCTAGAACAGTAGTCGGAGCATAACAAGTATGAATTCTGAACCACTATACCTTATGTCACAAGCATGAAAAGCAATAAACAAAATGGAGTGAAGACAAGAAAACACAATTTACACATAAAAGGAAAGCACTTATTGGGAAAAACAACAACACAGGAATCTCTGCTGTGAATGACAATCTTCCACTGCAATTTATTCATACACAGGTATCAAGCTTTTACAAATCGGAGCCTCAGCCCATGATCGTTTCCCAATCCAATTCACTAACTCCTTTCTCCCTCTATCAGGAGTGTTTTTATACAATCCTAATGCTGAGACTACAAAATTAAAATTGTTACAAGTCACCATCCGGCATTAACAGTGCAAAGAGTGGACTATCGCCATGTTTTTACAATTATAAACAAGCATCATGGAGATGCGGCGTGTGATAATGCAGGCTGACATCGCAGAGCCTCGTACCACCCTGCTTCATGAAAATGACTCCCACGCTTGCAACCCGGGGGATGGTGCCACTGAACGAGACTTCCACCTCAGGTGTATTTTGAATGGAGTCAGAGGAATCAGCCAATCTGCAATGAGGCAGATTACACATTTGAATGCTGCCCCTCCAATGTTATTTCCACACTAGATGGGAGATCTGTACTTCAGGAGTCTTCTCAGCTGTCCGATCGAAGGAATATTTAACGTCCACCATCCACGTTCCATTCATCCTGGCACCAACCTTTCTCTTCTGAACACCTTGGGCAGTTTGGATCGTGATACGTCCTGAGCCGTCGATCGAGATCGACCCTCCTGTAGTGATCGATCAGAATGGACCCCGCCCTTTTTCACAATGGAGAACTCAAATATTTGTCCATGCTAGTTCTCCTTGTGAAATGAACCATAGCCATAGATCTATCCTCTTCTTCATCATAGTCGGTTATCTTTGCGACCTCTACCCCTTTTCGTGATTTGAGATTGTGGCTTTATCCGCACAAGTATGGAGTGAAAATTTATTGTAGGGCGTAGATCTGACTCAAATCTCATCTCGACCATAGAATATTTTTGACCTTTAACACATTTCACAATCTGGAAAGGAGGCTTTGGTCGAGCATGTCCACTCACGCGAAATGGTTTGGAGCCATTGATCCACCTTCGATCAATCGCAACCCTTGAATAGGGATCGTGCCCAATGTTTCAATACACCTGCTGCTTTCCTCGTTGAAGGATGGTCACATGAAGTTCGAGGGAATGGGACCCTCACCGAACTCCTGTCAGGCTCTTAGATCAACTGTTAAAAAATGGATTGTTAACAACTGGCTCCATGAGGGATGCTATCCTCCCAGTGAGGTAGCAAAGAACCCCCGTAGACCAAGTGCCGAAACCATTGGGTTGCCTTCAATTTTTCTCTGAAATCCTCAACCTGTACCGAATTGAACCACCAACTGAAACCATTCTACAAACAAATATCACTCTTTCAACCTCTTTCCTATCACCTGTCCACATTCTAAAAACTGAAGACAACTGTAACTGCACATCTGAACTTTAAAACCGAAACTGAAATTAAAACTGAAACTAAAACAAACTGAAAGCTGCTGAATGGAATGCTCGTCATGTCGAGCTTATTCATATTTACTTACCTACCCTAATTACTAAGCATCAATTCTCAATCACGTAACTTCTGACTTCCAATGAAGCCACTCAAGAAAATGATCCCATAAACAAACTTTCTCTTCATGCTTGATAAAAAATAGAACTGGAGGACCTAATGGCACAAAGTTATAATAAAGAAATTGATCTTTATAGTAGAGATATAACCAGCCATTACCACTGCCAAGATTCTCCATGTACTCTGCCACTGGATCATAAAAAACATGACAACCTTCAAAAAATTATGTCATTTGCTTACCATGAGAAGGCTGTCCCAACTGTAAATTCCCTTGCACGCTCTCAAACTGATCTTCAAAAGAAATATGAAATAAAAACACATGACAATTTCCAGGAGAGAAATCCACAACTTCATCTAAAATTTCTGATTTTAAAACTTCATATTCCTTATATACTTCAGTGGAAACATCATTCATTTCTTCAATAGGATCAAGCAAATAGATCCCTTCTTGACAAAAAATTTCTGAATTTAAAAAACAAAAAGAAACATCCATTTGAGAACCCCCATCTTCTTCTTCGTTATTCAACTCTTCATGGCATACTACTGGTTTTTCTAAAGGTTGGGATTGATTGCACAACTGTCCTTCTTGCTCATCATCCATTCCAAGAAAATTTATACATTCATCTACAATATCAAATTTATGTTTGTGATCTTCAACATGTCTAGTTTCCACTATGTTTTCATACTTTTGATCTTGGATTGCAGTGAAATTTTCTTCACCAATAGAAATAGTGACAGGATGATTGCATTCTTCAAAAAACAAATCAGTACACCCATCTCCTTTCAAACCACTAGGCTGATCATCTTCTTCAAGCAAAGAGAGCTTTATATATTCATGTAAATATTTAGGTGTAATATGAATTTGATCAACATGCAGAGGTCTTCATTCAACCACTATTTCAAAATCTGATTTATCTTTACTTTCATTTTCAGAAAATGAACATGTGGAGGGATCACAAGACTGATATTTTTCATAATTATCATCTTCTGTGTAATCAATCACACAAGCATTGTAACTTTCAAGAGATTATAGTTGTAAAAAGGAATTTTCTAATTGGGAAGGGGAGGTCTCTTCTTGTAACAAAAGTCTGGAAGTTGAATAATTTAAGGAAGGATTTTATTGATAGTCCCAACCTCTCTCTTGGTAACATAGAGAATGGCAAGAATGATGAGAATCATCATCAGTTTTAGGAAGAGACATATAACTAGTTGAATATGAGCTTTGCTCTATGTCAACTTCAGTCAAGGAAGACAGTACTAACTGCTAGGAAATTTCTTGAATATCATGGCAATTGGTTTGTCTTTATTTTTGAGATGAATATTCATGTAATATATCTAAAACCTCTTCATCCAAATACTGATCATTACCACACTCATCTTTCACATTTTCAATGAACTCTCTATCGTGTGTGCAACAATCTTGAAGTAACAACAAAGAAGGATAATGCCTTTCGAAATGCTCATGAAATATGGTATGAAAGTCTTTAAGGGAGGATAAACACCCTGCTGGAAATCCCTCATACCAAGACCTTACATATCCTTCTAAACTAAACATGAACAGTTTCATTAAAGAATCTTCATGCCATCCCATCCCCAGCTTATGTATATGCTTATGAAATTTAAATAAATGGATGGCAGCATCATCACCCTTTTCATCATTGAATCTTGGAAGATATGTTTGCCAATTTACCAAAGGTATTTTATTGGGATAACCAAGAATGGCAGCAAGATTCATAGGAGCATACCTTATAGCCCGAGAAGTCATCTTGATGGTGGAGAAACTGAATCAACTCCTCAAACTTTGCAACCTCCTTTGATAGTGGAGCTGCCATAGAACATTATGAAGAATGGATCCTTTGTAGATGGAGTCGCCAGGTGAAAATAGACATGAACTTCTTGGTGTCTGACCATTTTTCACCATCAATAGTCAGATCTAAATATTTCATTCGAATCAAGGGAAGGTTTGAGACCTCTCCCTGTCTCTGTCTTTCTGACCACCAGTCTTCCCAGTGGAGTCACCTTCCAGAATCTTTCAGTGGAGTCGCTAGGGAAAATGATACAAACTTTTTCACATGTAAGAATCTATGTTTGCCCATAGAAATCCTTTATCCTTTGAATCTTTGGCGTTCTTCCTAGGGATGATCTTCAATCTCATCCCCAGCAACGGCGTCGGTTTGTTAGCACCGGAATTGAACCATTAAAGGTTGTTGAAGGGCTCGCTTCTAGGTAACAGCAAAACAACTTTAGGCTGTGCCTCTGACCCTGTGTAGTCAAAGAGGGATCTCTCATTCGTCACCGGAGTAGCTCCACATAAGGTTGTCAGTATTGTGTGACACCAGAGTCTACTCTGCAAAGGATTTTCAATCAGCATAATCAGGGGGCTAGGATCCTGAATGCGGAAAAGTATGTTGAGGAAGGTGCATGGCGGGATTATCAGGGGATAAGGGACCATGGGAAAATGGAGTCAAAACCTGTGTAGGAAATGATTACAAATGAAATAATGACGAAAGGTAGTAAATGGTGGAAATATAGCTACTGATTTCCCAATCAGGAGATTTTAGCTGGCATTTTAGAGGACAAGGAGGGACAGTCCATCACATGGAGCATCGGTGAGATGAATTCCATGTAACTTTAGAAGAACCATTGTTAATGCTTGGAACAACAGTCAGAGCATAACAAGTATTAGTTCTAAACCACTATACCCTATGTCGCAGGCATGAAAAGCAATAAACAAAATGGAGTGAAGACAAGAAAACACAATTTAAACGTAAAAGGAAATCACTTATTGGGAAAAACAACAACATAGGAATCTCTGCTATGAATGACAGTCTTCCACTGCAATTTATTCATACACAGGTATCAAGCTTTTATATTAAATGGGAGCCTCAGACTGGGATTGTTTCCCAATCCAATTCTCTAACCCCTTTCTCCCTCTATCGGGAGCATTTTTATACAATCCTAATGCTGAGACTACAGAATCAAAACTATTACAAGTCGTCTTTCAGCATTAACAGTGCAGAGAGTGGACTATTGCCACATTTTTACAATTATAAACAAGCATCATGGAGATGCGGCATGTGATAATGCAGGCTGACAGCACAGATCCTCGTACCACCCTGCTTCATGAAAATGACTCCCATGCTTGCAACCCAAGGGATGGCGCCACTAGACAAGACTTCCACCTCAGGTGTATTCCAAATGGCATCGGAAGAATCAGCCAATTTGCGACGAGGCAGATTACACGTGTGAACACTCCTCCTCCACTGTCATTTCCACACTGGATGGGAGATATGTACTTCGGGAGTCTTCTCAGTCATCTGATCGAAGGAATCTTTAATTCCCACCATCCATGTTCCATTCATCCTACCGCCAACCTTTCTCTTCTGAACACCATGGGCAGTTTGGATCGCGATATGTCCTGAGCCATCGATCGAGATCAACCCTCCTGTAGCCGTCGATCAGAATGGGCCCTGCCCTTTTTCACAATGGAGAACTCAAATATTCATCCATGCTAGTTCACCTTGAGAAATGAACCATAGCCATAGATCTATCCTCTTATTCATCGTGGCCGTTGATCTTTGCGACCTCTACCCCTTTTCGCGATTTGAGATTGCAGCTTTATTCTCACAAGTATGGAGTGAGAAATTATTGTAGGCCGTAGATTTGACTTAGATCTCATCTCAACCATAGAATATTTCTGACCTTTAACACATTTCACAATCTAGAAAGGAGGCTTTGGTTGAGCATGTCCACTCGCGCGAAATGGTTTGGAGCCATTGATCCACCTTCGATCAATTGCAGCCCTTGAATAGGGATCATGCCCAATGCTTCAATACACCCGCCGCTTTCCTCGTTAAAGGATGGTCACATGAAGTTCGAGGGAATGGGACCCTCATCGAACTCCTGTCAGGCTCTTAGATCAACTGTTAAAAAATAAAGTGTTAACAGAAAGAAACTATTAGAATCTTTTGACCCACAACCAAGTACCTAAGGGGCTGAATTACATACTGAAATAAATGAAGCAAGCAATGGTGGTAAATCAAAATATTGGACTTTTCCTTTCCTGTTAACATTTGAAATTTTAAATCACAATGTACATAATTGTTTGGTAAATTCTGGAGCCTTGTCCAATGTTATGCCACTTTCTATTTGTAAGAATATTGATGCTCAATCGACACCATCCCCCTCTCATATTATTCAATTGGATAGGTCTATTGTTATGGTTATAAGGGGAGATGAAAGATGTGCTAATTAGATTGTATGCAGATCCTATAGTGTTATAGTTCATAGATGTTATGGTGGTAGATATACCTGAGGCTTATGGATTAATATTGAACAGGGACTGGTCAATGAAACTTAACAATTATTTTGTGATCGATTGGTCTCGCATGTGGTTGTCATACCAGAACATTCAAAATCAAATTAAGATATTGAGAGAACCACATATGAAACAAAATGTAACTCATTTGGAGGAAAATAACGAGCCAATAAATTTCTCATCTTTAGTTTTGGGAAACTACTATTTAGAACTTGAACCAGGGAATTACCAAGCTAAGGAAGACAGTTATGAATAATATACGCAGTTTGATCTCCTTCGATTTTTACGGACTTATGACATTGATTGTAACATAGTAAATTTAGTCACTAATGTAGGCAATGATGCTAACCAAATAGATTTAGAAGATACATTTTGGATTTTGTATTTTCATGGTTCTAAAACACAAGAGGGATCGAGAGCGGGTTGTATCCTGATTGGTTCTAGAAAGAATAAGCATTTTCTCTCTTGTCGGCTAGAGTTTGAATGCACAAATAATACCACTAAATATGAAGCTCTAGTCCAAGCTCTGAAAAAATCCATTGAATTAAATGTAAAAAATTAAATTTTTTTGGTTATTTTGAGATAGTTGTTAGGAAAATAAGAGACACCATTCATTGATTTTCTCCGCACCTTAAAGGGTACCAAGATTCATTATGGAATTTGATAGAACAATTTAATGCTTTTAATATAAACGCAATCCCTAGATTACATAATGTTGCAGCCGATTTATTAGCTACTTCTACTCCTAGGTTAGTGCCAACTAATAATAAGTGTTTTATTGAACTGATTTTCGGGCCATTGGTCCCTGGCAATATCACAAATCTGAGGGTGTTCGATGATGATGAGAAAATCATTAATTTTTGTACCAATGAAGAAGTTTCTAAAGAATCTGTGATTGATAAAGAAGAACATCAGGAAGATTTACAAAATGGAGATATGTTCAAAGAAAATTCCATGCCTAAAGGAGTATTAATGCTTGAAGGAATGTTTGATCTGCAAAACAAATTCAGAAAACCATCCAATGTTAAAACAAATAGTTCATCAATGCAATATGAGATGGTAAATTTAGGAACATAAGAAGAGCCCAAGTATGTAAATTTGGGAAAATGTTGCTTTCCTAAAGAAAGATGCGGGTTCATTAAATTGTTTCAACAATATAAAGATATCTTCTACTGGACATATGAAGATGTAAATACATATTATACACACATAATTCAGCATGCAATTTCGATTAAAATGGGTGTAAAACCATTTCAGAAACAACTCAGGAAAATGAATCCTAAGTTAGATCCTTTAATACAAAACGAAGTAAAGAAGCTACTAGATGTAAAGATTATCTTCATGGTTTGACACTCCAAATGGGTAGAAAATTTAGTTCCGGTGAAAAAGAAATCAGGAGAGATAAGGTTGTGTGTTAATTTCCAAAATTTGAATAGAACATCATACAAAGATAACTATCCAGTTCAACTGATGGAATAAATTCTACAAATGGCATCAAGCTCAGAATTGTTCTCCTTGTTATATGGGTTTTCAAGTTACAATCAAGTATTAGTGGACGAACAAGATCGACTTAAGACTACATTTCATACAAAGTGGGGAACATTCGCTTATAGGAGAATGCCTTTTGGCCTCATAAATGATGAAGCCACATTTCAGAGGGACATGGACATTGCATTCCAAGGATTAATCGACCACTATGTAGTAGTATACTTAGATGATGTGACATATTTCTCCAATAAAAGATAAGACCATGCTTTTCACCTAAAATGTATTTTTGACTGTTGTAGAAAATATGGCATATCCTTAAATCCAAAGAAAATAATTTTTGTGGTTCTAGAAGGAAAATTGTTGGGTCACATCATATCAAAGAAGGGAATCTCAATAGACCCGGAGAGAGTTGAATTTATATATCATATTCCCCTGCCCCATAATAAAAATTCTTTGCAATCATTTATTGGCACAATAAATTTTGTTCGAAGGTTTGTACCCAATTTCGCACAAATTGTAAAACCTTTGCAGCAAATGGTGAAACAAAGTGTTTAGTTCAAGTGGAATGACATTGAGAAGGTAGTGTTTAAAGACATAAAAACAACAATAGCTCATGCGCCTTCCTTAAGGAATCTGAATTTTGAAAATAATTTTATTATATACACCTTTGCTTCAGATAACTCTCTCACAACAATGCTCACTCAGAAAGGAGAATTGGGAAATTAATATCCAATATCATTTATGAGCATTGGATTACAAGGGGTTGAATTGAATTACCCAACTGTATAAAAACATGCATATGCAATAATCAAGTAAAACAATTCAGGACTTATATTTTGAAGAATAGAACAAAAGTTATCGTTCCTCATCCAACTGTCAGGTCCCTCTTTGTACAGAAAGAATTGGGTGAGTGAAGAGGAAATTGGGTGATAGGACTACAAGAATATGATTTGGAATTCAAGCCAACTACTATCATTAAAGGTCAAGGGTTGTGCAAGTTGCTTATGGAAATTCATGCTAATAAAGATTATGATTGGGAGAACGAAGATGAATTAAACTTAATTGATGTATGTCCCATTTTCAACACTCCTGAATCATGGTACATATATTTAGTGCATTATATTCATCAAGGGCATCTACTGAAACATTGGAACTATAAGCAGAGAAGAGCACTTCAATTGAATTCAGCCTCTTATAAGATAATCAATGGAGTACTTTTCAAGAAGAACTATGATGTATTATTTCTTAGATGTATTGAGAAAGAAGATGCATCCAAAGTAGTTGATTAATTGCATGACGGTCCTGGGGGAGGACATTTCTCTGGAGATACCACAACTCATAATATTCTTAGAGCTGGGTACTATTGGCCAACTCTATTCAAATATGCTCATGCTTACTCAAGAAAGTGTGATGTGTGCCAAAGGATTGGTGGCCGACTTTCGAAAGAAGTCGGACCATTACAACCAGATATTATTTTAGATCCATTTAAATAGTGGGGCATAGATATTATTGGATAAGATAACCCAAAATCTTTACTGCAACATCTATATATCCTTACGACTATGGATTATTTCGCACGATGGGTGGAAACGGTTCCATTGTGCAAAGTGAATGAGAATGCAGTCATCAACTTCCTACAAGAGAACATCATAACCAAGTTTGGGGTTCCAATTTATCTTGTTTTTTATAATGCATATTATTTCTCATCTATCAATATAACTAAAATTTTCTTGTGAAAAGGTAATAAAATTGCATTATTCAGTAAATTATTATCCACGGGGAAATGGGTTAGCAGAATCAACGAGTAAGAATCTCATTCGAATTTTGAAGAAAACTGTTATTGAGCGTCAAAGAAACTGGCACATAGCCCTTCCTAATGCACTATGGGAAGATAGGGTCACCCCAAAGACTTCCTTAGGAGTTTCTCCCTATACTCTAGTATATGGGAAGGAACCCATTTTACCCCCAAACATTCTTCTCCCATCCTTGCAGTTAGCTCAAGCTTCAAAAGGATCCAATAATGAAATATCACAAGCACAAATTAATACTATATCAAAACTTGAAGTATCGATACAAAATTCCTAAGATAGATTTAACCAACATCAGGACATTGTCAAGAGATGGTTTGACAAATGAAAAATCCTGGAAGGGGAAATTTTAAGTAAGAGACATAGTCTTAAAGTTCCCTCAACCACATGACGAGAAGGGATAACACACGAAATTTCAAGATTTATGGGTTGGCCCCTATCAAATTGTTGAGAAGCTTGGCCCCTCAACTTACAAGCTGAAATATTTACAAGGACGGGAAGAAAGGATTCCTATAAATGGCCTTGTTCTCAAACAGTACTTTACCATGAAGTTTGGACACTTTTGTACATAAATAAATATTCTCTTTTATTTTATTTTCTTGATTTTCTCTTGTTAGTTTTTCTTTTCTGATTTAATTTTATTTGTATTTTTTCTTATTATTTGCTTATAATAAACCAGCTCAATATTGGATGCTTGAAAATATAGGAATATGAATAATCTCAAAGGTATTTGAAAGTAAAGAACTACTTATGGGAAAACATGTGTGGTGAAATTTGATCAACTATGAGATTCTTTAATTATTGGCATATTATAGAAAGGGAAGCCAACTTCAATCCCACATTGGATTCACTATAAAACCTGTAAAATAAATAAGACTCGTGAGGTCTAGAGTACTATCTTGGGGCTCAATCCTTTCTCACATTAATATCTGTATTAGGAAACCTACCATGATAGGCCCACGGAAAGGAAGCAAGTTTTAACAGATGTATGACATTCAAAATTATCCCATGATACAAATCAAAATATAAATGGCTTATATTAAATAGTCAAAATTCCAAGACATAGAGTCTCCATCAAATAAACAATGCCGAAGGAATAAACCATTATATCAAAAGGGTTGCTTAAACAACAAATTTCAGGAAGGTTCTTCTCTGTTCGTGAGCTTGAAACAAATTTATCACTCACGCAAAATGACATTATGTATGGAAGAACCCATACCAAATTCTCAAATTGGAAGAAGCAATCAAGACTCAAAAGATAAGTATCATTAAAAAAATAAAGCATCAAAAGAATGCTAATAGCATGGGAATGAGGAAAAAACGAATGCATCTGTCTAACCTTGTTACGATCCTGTGGAATCATATCTAGTGGAAACCAAAAGTAAGAGGCAAAATGAATTCCATATTTTTTCCCCAGGAGAGTTATCAAGACTCCTAGTCTTGGTTACCCTACTCCCAAAAGATGACAATCAATGTGATGCACAAAAGTTACATTCCTGGATAAGTCTATTCTTTTAAAGGATCTCAGGAAATGCATTGAAGAAATTGTTGTATATTCACAATCTTGTACCTTGTAGAAGTATTGTTTTCCAAAGATAGTTTTGTCATATATTTGTGTTCTCCAGCTAGTCACTAATTGTTGTTGCTGCAACTGCTTCCCCAAAAAAACTATATTTTAGGGCCCCTCCTTATATTTTTGTTGTTTGAAAGCATACTTAAACTAGTTTTTAACTCAAGGAAGGAAATCTTGCATATTTGAATTTTCCCATAAGTTTGAGCAAGAAGAAATTTTGGCTAAGTTAAAACTTACATTTTCACTCCAACATATCGAAGTAACTAAGCCAGTTTCTCCGGCGTGTCGAAGTAAATCAACCAGTCGCTCCGAAACAGTCAGTTGATACCAAAAAGAAGGATTTCATATTTCGACGTTTCGACGTAACTCAATGAAACTCACCGACGATGTCAAGAGTTACTCACGAATCACTGTCGAAATGATCGGAGAGATCAACGAATGTGGTCGATGTTAAAGGTTTCCAAGTTTTCAAGGAAACTCAAAATTTTTTCCAATACGATCACATCCACAATGAAATGGTCAATAGACTGGACATCAACAAATCCAATCGAAGGAATTAGATGAGTTTCCACTAACACAGTTGGAAGAGACTCAATGTTTCCCGCTGAAATATCGTGAAAGAAGGCGAAGCGTCGCCAATATAATCATAAGGTTTCAGGGAATATTGTTGACGCAGTAAATGTTACTTTTTTGTTTTGTGATGATCGACAGTGTATCATGCCAAAAAATGTTTTTCCACCCACCGTATTTAATTCCCAACCACCACATCAATAACTCAGCGACCGCATGCACTTGGTAAATGGTGGTCTACTTACTTGTAGGTATAAGCACTTTCATGATTTTTTTATGAGGCACCTCCTTGTTCTACATTTTTATTATGTTGTTATGTACTTTGATGATAGATATTATGTACTCATGATGTTTGGAAGAATGCATATAAGAAAATGGGATCCTGGAATTCTCTTTCCTAACGGTATGGGTTGGAGAGCACTCTTAATTCTTGGAGTGCAATACAAGCAATGGGACCTTGGGATAGTTTTTAGTCCCATTGATTTCAAATTTTTTGGGAAACAAGTAGTATGGAGGATGGATTCCCCATTTAATAAAATGATTTTAATCAGACTAGTGCAACAACAAGCATGGTGGTTCCTCACTAAAATATTCATGGAATCTCAAAGAATCAAAGCTAGGCAATTCAATGGTAACTTCAAATAATCATACAGAAAGTAGGTTCTTCAACACCCATGTTTCAAATTGCTTGAGGACAAGCAATATTGGGAAGGGAGGATTTGTCATGTCCCAAATTTTGCATTGGGTCACAATGGCCAAATCAAATTTTCCATATTCATGAGAGTTTGTCAAATTGATGCTAAGGGTCAAATAATTTCCAAGGAGGAAAATTACTAGTTTCCTAGGTTGGGGGTGGAAGCTTTGGGATTTGGAATAAAGGAGGAAATAAATGATGTTTGAACATTATAATGGCATAATTATTTAATAAAGGATCAAAATAAATAAATACAAGGGAAAATCAAAGTGGAAATTGATCATGAATACACATGGAGGATGTGGGACCCACACAATCTAGATTTTCTATGCCATGAGTCAATTAAGGTTGAATTGGAGTGGAAGGGAAACTCCCATGGAAGAGGAAGAGGCATTTTGGAGCTAGTGAGACACTTGGACTAGATTTCCTAGCTCTATGACAACAATGATGAAGATGTTATGACACATATGACACAAATCAGATATGAAGTCTGAAATATGAAATATATATGTCAGGGCTAAAAATAGCTCCAAGAGGGCACTCAAGGGATTTAGGGCAGCTAAGATGCTTCCACATGTGATTTGGTGGAAGTGGGAAACTAGGAATTGTTGTACAAGTGGCATTCTTTTGAATCTCTTCCCAACTAGATTTGGTATGCATATCTTGGAAGGAATTACACCCATAGAGAGCTTGGAAACTTCATATATATCAAGAACAAAGAATTAAGGCAAATTTTTATCATTTGAGAAATTTTCATATGTGAAGAGAGAGAGCTAGTGGATGACTAGTTTCTTGCCTTAGCCAATTTCTAGGGTGAAAGATTCCCATCCAAGTTGGTGTTTGGAGAGGCCACTCAGGTATTTCATGGAGTCATAAGTTACAGGTGCAAGCTACAGGGCATCTTGTGGACTGTAGCAGGGATTTCTCCTTGCTACAGGGCAGGAATGGCTCCCTTCCATCTATAGGATGGAAGGGTAGGTTCCTGTGTGGAAATGCAGAAAAGAAAAGCGGGAATGAAACTAGACATAAATAAAAGAAAATATGGAGACCCCTCTGCACACAAGGTTATGGGTTAAAGACCTCTGAGATCCTGTATACAACAATGGAGACCTGAAAGAACATGTTAGTGTTAGTTTTTCAACATTAAGCTAGAATTATTAGGATCTTTAACTGAGAGAATAACAAGTACAGAAATCAAACGCAAGAGACAATGAACACAGTGTTTTTTCCTTGGGGAAACCATAAATGGAGAAAACCCCGCAACTTCCTCAGAGATAGAATCAACACCAAAACAGTAAAAGCCCAAAACAATAAGTGATCTCCCGATAGCAGTAATCTTCTTCTTGTCTAGCCCCAGTGTCTTCTCCTTCCTCAACTATGCGCTACACTTGAGTGTGTATGAGTTGTGTGATAAATAGAGACTCCAGTTCTCTATTTATACTAATCCCGACATGACTAAGACCATACCAGGGCCGACCTCTACTAGGAGAATCTAATAACCCTAGTGCCTCGGAACTGCGGGGACTTTAACCCTTAGACAATCGGAGGGTTACCCACAATGACTTGACATGACTTGTTTATATTATTGATCCTCCCGATCGGAACATCGGGGCATGACAACATGACTCAATTGCATTATAGATACATCACAGAATAAACATCAGGTTACAATACATAAGATACATAGATGAATAGATTCCGAAGTTACAAATACATCAACAGTTGGGCCATAAACATGCAAGCAAATAGATGTTAGGAAAACTCAAATAAACAAAACAAAACAAAAATTATACCTTCTTTTGGTGGAAATGGGCCACCATGCCTTAGCTTGGAGAAGCACCTCTCTTGGCAATGGGGGGAGCTATGGCTCAAAGGGAAGATGGATGAGAGGGAGTTTGGGTGGCTTGAGAGGCAAATGGTCTCAAGGAATCCACTCGGGAAGCATAACAGTATGCAAGGGAGGTGTGTATTAAAGTGACCCCCACCCGTCCTTTTATCGTTTTTTGGGGGACTTTTAGGGTTTTAAGCCCTGGGTTAGGGCTTTAGCCCCTTTTTTGGGATTTTAGCCCATTCTGCCCTAACTTTAGCTCCTTTTAGGGTTTTAGGCTCCTTTGAGGGGTTTTAGCCCCTTTTTGGAGCCTTTAGCCCCTATCAGAGTTATTTAGGCTCCTTTTTGGGGGTTTTAAGCCCTTTTACTCATTTTTAAGCCTTTTTTAGGGTGTGGGGGTCTAATGGGGTGTTACGAGGGTCGTGAATGGGTGTCCTTGGGTGGTGTAGGCCATCTAGAGCTGAGTGAGGGATTTTTTGGGTTAACAAATTGCCCCCTGATGTGTGAGGGCAAGAGCTCATTGTATGGTTGACAGACATCATAGGATTTCCTGCGTAGAGGTGGTGCTTCCAGGGCTGGGGCATGGTGGCTTTTGGTTTTTGTATTAATATGGTTCCCATCAATGGGTGAGATACAAATAATGTGTGACATGTATATGGACAAGGTGGGCATCCCCATGCTCGTGACAATGTCAAAAGAATAATTTGATCTATGCTCTAAAATACAAGAGTTGATCATATACAACTGATGATACAATAATGGTTGCCTCAATGTGAGGCTAAATACAATACTGATTTGGTACATTGGACCCATGGAATTCTCATGGAATGATATATATTCATGACTGATGGTCTATTGGATCTCGAACAATACATAGCTGTGTGGACTCGCTGATTGAGAGTCAGAGTCTCTGTGGCACAAGTATGCTGCATCAATCATAAAGGTATATCGAAGCATTGTTGGGGCTTCTGAACACTATCTCCAATGCAACCCGAAATTCACAAGGGACATAACCTGTTTAGGTCCCTTGAATAGACTCATCAATGTGCTAGAGTCAGGTGACATCTGGGGTCTTTGACCAAGTACTGTGCGGACCAAACCCTGTACGAATCTCAACGGTGCGATGATGTAGTTGGGGTCGAGCACGTGAGAAACAACCATCCCAAGAGGCACTAAGGACTCCTCTCAAGTGGTCCAAGGAACTCATCAATGAGGTTAATGAAACTAGGATACAGGGACCTCTGGGTCTATCCTCTGGAATATATGTGTTGTCATCGATAGAGGGAGACCTACCCCTAGACAAGGCAATGATGTTTCCTTGACCAGGAGCACGAGGGAAATAACTGAAAGGTGTGAGACAATATGTGGACTGACCCACTGAATGGTGGGGGGGGGGAGGGGGAGGGAAAGAATTGAACAGGGGCAGGTGGATTGTGGTAGACTCAAACTTCCTTTGTTCAGAGCATGATGGTATGGTGGACCAGGCAGCAAATGAAACTTAACTCATGGGAATGGGATAATGGCTGTAATACTTGGAATGTTACTGTAGATGGGAAATACTTGGAGGAGGTGGACACTTTTGATATTGATGGGATTCAAGGAAGACACATTGCAGAGTACTTTGAACAAAGGAGACCCAAAGGGGGAATGTTGCCAAACTGTTTTCTGTGGGGTGGTGTCTAGGGACACCGTTATGGTACGATCTCGTGGATTTTTGGCGACCCCGAGAAGGTAAATGCTCGATGGTGCTTTCAATTTTAGAGAGTCTGAAAGCACGAAGAAGACTCCAATGAGGGAAATTTTTAGTTGGTAGTCTCCTATGCCCGAAAAAGGATAAAAGTATACATAGGAGAGCTCGCCCATCCTGTAGGGGATGAGAGACTTCTTTACCGTTGGTAGTCCAATCAAGCCAGAAAAGGTTAAACCTATACTGATTGGACGGTCATTCAGATACTTTTATGAGCATGAACGAAACCAAGTTTGCTCAGTAATATTTTCTTGATGAGAAGGCTGGAAAAGAGCTTAACAACAACCCATGGTGAGCTTTTTCATAAAGTGCGGACCCTCTGCCCGAGAAAGCATAAAATTATGCAGAGGAGAACAGTCTTGGCTTGAGTGTGCCAAGGAAGTCCTTTTCAATTGATGGTATACATGGTTCACAAAAGGAGGTAAACGAGACGATGTAGACACCCTTTCCTATACTTTAGTGAGAGGAAAATGAAGCAGTTGTGCTTGGCTATCTTTTCATTATTTTAAGGAGTTAGAAAAGAGCTTAAACGAAAATCCAGTATGGTCAACTGATTGCGGTAGCACAAGTGGTGCCCCATGTCGGGACGGTGGATAGTGTTCCAAAGATCATCCATGCAGTATGGATGGAGCATAAGGCTCTCAAACATACCAATACATGCACGAGATAGATCGCGGCAGAGGCTCGCGAGTCGATACGGCAGAGGCATGCAAACCGAGGTGGCTCTCGAACAGAGGTCAGGAGAGCGTGTGTGTGTGTTGCGGTGGACTGACTTGACTACATGCGATGTGAGTGCAAGTCTGGGGGGAAGCTCTATGCCAAATACATGCAAGAAAAATAAATTGTTTTGTGGACAATGGTCCAGAGATCCACGTAAGGTGCGGTGGATAGAAAAGACAACTATGTGTTAAAATACAAAAAAAAAGTAAAAATGGCATTCCTTAACGGGCGATGGCCCGAACACTCGCATGAGTAACGGTCGGAAAGTGTGATACAAGTACAGGTCCATAGACACTTGCATCGACATGTCATGGCTCGTAAATCGAGGTGACTGGTGGGAACTAGTCCCGAAATTGATTTATTAAACATGAGAAAATGGTCTCATCAGGAGATGGAAATTTGAGACCGGAGGTGTGAGAGGTGTCTCAAACTAATTCCGGGTGACTTTGGACTAGCAACTGATGGTGTTGCCCCTGATTTTTGCTGAAAAATGTTGAAAAACAAGAAAAATAAAATGAAGGAACTCATTGGTGATGTTAAGCGTAAAATTTCTTAAGGTAGAGCCCATTGCGGGGGTTCTCCAAGAGTTGTCCATCAGAGTCAATGAGGGTGTATGCCCCTTTTCTGAGGCAACAGTGGATGACATATGGGCCATACCACATTGACTCAAACTTGCCTTTTCCCAATTTTTCATTGGGTTGGTCATAGACTAGAACCATATCGCCTTCGTTGAAGGTGCGAGGGTGGACATGGGAGTCATAGTGGATCTTTGATCATGTTTTTGCTACTTCAATGGATTGGAGGGAAGCTCGATGGTATTCTATGGTTTGCTCGAGTTGGAAGAGCCGTTATTCTAAAGGTGAAGTATTAGGGAGGAGTTCTACCACCGGGCAGAGGGATGGGATTTAGCACACTATAGGGAGTACTGATTCAACGCCATGTACTAGGCGGAAAGGAGTGAAACCGGTTGTGGTTTTTGTGGATGTGCAATAATCCCATAGGGCAGAGAATAACATGTGATTCCAGTTGCTTTTATGATTTCCTACCATCCTTTGGAGCATTGTTTTGATGATTGTGTTGGCTGCTTCAACTTGGCCGTTGCCCTGGGGGTAGTAGGATGATGAGTACTGGTGTTCGAATTTCAACATGGTTGACAATTCATCCCATACGGCGTCTTGAAAGTGTGCTCCATGGTCTGAAACTAATTTCTTAGGAACACCAAATCGTGAAATAACATGGTTAAAGAAGAAGCGTGCTGCGGTTTCAACTTTGCAATCAAATGTGGGCATGGCCTCTACCCACTTAGTGAAGTAATCGACTGCCATAATGATGTATTTATGACCATTAGTCGAGACGGGGTTGATTGTCATGAAGTTGATTGCCCACTTGCAAAAGGGGTCGACTGTGACTACGGGGTGTAATGGTGCAGGGGGGTTCTTTCCTTTGGGGAAAACAGATGACAGCTGCAGCAATGCTTGACTACCTCTATGCAATCAGCGAAAATGGAGGGCGAGAAATATCCAGTGCATAGAATTTTTTGGGTGGTTGCCAGGCCTGAAAGGTGGCCACCACAGGCTCCACTATGGCAGTCGTTGAGGATGGTTTTGGCCTCATCACAAGTGAGGCAACGAAATAAGATGGTATCAATGCCTCGACGATACAAAACATCTCTAATCAGCAAGTGGTGAATGGCTTGAAGTCAGATGCGTCGCCTATCCTCACGATTTAAGTGTGCTGCGAAATTTTGTGTTTATAAATAAAGATGTCCCCATACCATGGGTCGTCCGTGGATATGACGAATAGGAAATCATCAGGGAGATCATCCTTGGGGGGTGATGATACGGTTAATGGGGGCAGATCAGTCATGAGGGTGGCCACCTCGAGTGCCTTTGTGCTTTTCGGGGATACGAACTCTAAGTCAAATTCTTGGAGGATGACTACCCACTTGGCTACTCGACCTTGTAGAAGGCGGTGGCTTAAGAGGTACCACATTGGGTTTGAATCTACCACTACACGTGTATGGTTCACGATGATGTAGTGGCGTAACTTCTGGGCCAAGAAGACAATGGCAAGGGCCAATTTCTCCTCGGGTGAATATTGCAGTGGGGGTCCCATTAGCTTCTGACTGATGTAGTAAATCACATGCTCATGGCAAGCATCGTCTTCTTGGACCAAGACTCCTGCAATGGAATTGTCCGAGGCCGACACATAGAGAATGAAGTCCTGGGTGAAATCTGGTGCTGAAAGTAATGGTGCAAAAGCCAAAGCTTGTTTGAGTGCATCAAACGATTCTTGTGCTTGCTAATCCCAAACAAAAGGGATTTTTGTGCAGAGCAGGAAAAGGAATCCGTAAGCTTTTGTTGCGTACTCTGGTACAAAGTGGCAAAGGAAGTTGGCCTTGCCTTGGAGGCTCTATAGTTGGTGCCGAGTTTTTGGGGAAGGAAGATCAAGGATAGCTTGAACTTTGAGGGGATCTACCATTATCCCTTTGTGAGATATGATGAATCCAAGTAGACGACCTACTGGGACACAAAAAACGCACTTGAGGGGATTGAGGTGAATTTTGTACTTCCAGCAACATAAAAAGACTTGCCACAAGTCGTCTATATGTTGTGCTTGTTTCGGTGATTGAGCGGTAAGGTCGTCCAGGTAGACCAAGATGATGTGAATTAAATCATGGAAACAATATGTCATGGCGTGCTGGAAGGTGGCTCCAGCATTTTTCAGGCCAAAGGGCATGACTTGATAAGCGAATGTTCCCCATGGGGTTGTGAATGCCATCTTATAATGGTCTTCCTTCCAAATTTGGATTTGGTTATATCCGGAAAAACCATCCATGAAGGAAAATACTTCATGTCTAGAGCATGCATCGATGATCTTATCGATGAAGGGTGTGGGGAAGTTGTCTTTGGGACATGCACCATTGAGGTCATGGAAGTCTGTGCAAACATGAATGGTACCCTATTTTTTATTTGTGGGAACAAGATTAGAAACCCAAGTGGTGTACGCAATGGGCTAGATGAAGCTGGCAGTGCACAACTTCTCTATCTCAGCTTTCACTGCGGCCACTTTGGAAGGGTGGATGGGTCGTTGCTTTTGGCATATAGGAGCCACATCAAGCCATGTGTCGATGTGGTGTTCCATGATGGATGGATGTAGGCTGGGCATTTCGGTGTAAGACCAGGTGAAGATGTCGCAGAATTCTTGGAAGAGAGATTTGTAGGCATTGACCTCTTCTGAGGAGTAGGATGCCCCCAGCATGATTTCTTCAACAATCTCATAATTGGTTGAGATGTCGATTTTAATGGTTGGTGAAATGTTCACCATATTCCCTTCTTCGAAGGCATCTAGTGCTGGGATGGGGTTCTTGAACCAGTCGACCTTCCCATGGATGAAATCTTTGGTCTCCATGGAAAACTGGTTAGATTGCGACACAAGTTCTTCGGGGAGGAAGAACAAGTGATGATGCATGTCGTCCCATGGGTGTTCTAGGGTGGTCAAAGCTTCAGGTATCTCCTCATCGTTGCTGAAGCAACGAAGAGACAGGTCTGATGGACCGAAGTTGGGGGTGGAGATAAGCAGGTCAGTTGAACTGGATATCATGTAGATGGACATGGTGTCTGAAGAAGGCGGTGGGGGGTGAACTTCTTCAATCAAGGTGATTTCAGACTCAAGGGAATGTTGATGAAGGTCAGCTAGAGCCATTCGAAATTCAGGCAAGTCTTAGCAATGGTGAGAATAATGGCCATACAAGCCGCAAAGGACGCAAGCATGGTTTGTTCTCAATGCCTTTTTCTTGACTATCGGTGTGGTTGGGAGTTCAACCACGGGGATGTTTTCATTTGTATTCATGGCATCCAAATGCGCATGGATCATGGGGATTTCAGGGAAATTCTAAGTTGGATGGCCTTTTTGCTTACAGATGGCACAAGGTGGGACTTGTCACGGTTCTACAGTGGCTTTGGCATTCTTGCCCCTGGCCCTTTTTGGGTGGGACGGTGCGGGTGCAGGTGCAACGGTTGGATTTTGTGGGCCGGGTGGAGGGTGAGACTCCACCGTAATGGGTTGCACCAGGGTTAAAACAACCTGAGGCATTGGTGGTTGAGCTGGTGGATCAAGATACCATACCAGAATTCCCAATGTGAAGTTAGGTAGGCTTAAGGTGGCCATTATCGGCTTGCTCATGACCTTAGGTGGGGGAAAGAGGAAGGGAATCATGTGGACTGGCGATGAGCCCAGATAAGTCCCTGTTGGTTGCATGTGGGGATGCGGTTGTGGTTGTGGCTACGCAAAATGCTACTACTATGGATGATGTTGTGTCTACTATTGGTGTTGCAGCTGTAGACGGTGTTGGGGTTGGGGTTGGGGCTGTGGTTGCGCTTGTTGTTTGGGTGCAGCGGCGCTGGATGAGACCATGCATAAGTCCGCGGTCTCATTTTGTGTCAATGGCAGTGACACGAAGGGGAAAGGAGCCGTCATGGTGTGATCGGCAAACAACCCAGGGCCCACATTCAACAATGGGTAGGCTGGTGTGTTATCAACCATAGTGTTTATTGCGGGGATGACATTAGCATGTGTGGTCACCCCCTGTGGCTCAATGGTGGTGATGGTAGGGATAACATTGGCAGGTGTCGTTAACCCTTGCGGATCATGATAAGTGAGCTGATCAACTGTCACAATCTTCCCTTCGTGGGAGAACATCATGAGATGGAAGAAAGTTGATGCGACTGCTCTCATGGCATACATATAACTTCTCCCGAGGAGAAGGTTATAGTCCAGTTGAGCATTAACGACCTTTATGTCGATCAACACTGTCTTCCCAGCTGATGTGATGGGGACACGGGGGAGGATTCCTTGGGCTTTAGTGGGATGTCCATCATAAGCCCGCAGAGATGTGGAGGACGGTTGCAGAATTGATGATCCAATTTTCTGCCAAACCAAGGTAGACATAACACACGTGGATGCCCCCTCATCCACTATGCACCAGTGCACAACCAAATTCTGGATGGACACTGGGATTTGAAAGGCGATGGTCGATGGCATGCACTGTTATCCGTTCTTCGTGTCGAATGTGATCAACTTGGAGTCAGAGGGGTCTACTGCCCCAAGGGTGGCTAGTAAGGATTTTCGCTACATTGGGCACATTTTAAGTACCTCAAGAGCGGACATGGCGGTTGGTGTTTGGGCCAAATCATCCACAATGCTATAGCTGACTGCAACTCTAGTCGTGGCATTATTGGCAATTCTGCGTATGGGGGAGCATGGGAATGGGGGTAACCAAAGAGGTAGGTTGATTGTTTTGGACGTTGATGCCGCTGATGTGTCAGCGGGTTCAGTGGTGGTACCGTACTGATTCCATCTAGTTTGCTAGTTGACCTCTTCAACCATCATGGCTAGCAAGTGGTGAACACATGTTTCAGCCGTGGGAGGTGCCCCCGGAGCATTGGGATTGGGTTGGGGAGGGGGTGCGGAGCAGGGTTTGAAGAACCATAGGAGGAGGTCCTTGTAGTGCTGGGTTTGGTTGGGCTTGATTTGCAGTGTTAGCAGCCTGTTGAACTTCGTTTTGAATGGCCTGCTTAGCGTGACCCATGAGGGGACACTCGAATGTGTAGTGCCCATAAACATCATAGAGTGTGCACAGTTGGTTTGTGCACAACGGGGCATTGTGCCTTGGTGCATTTTGTCATGGGGGGTTTTGGGCGGGTCGGTTTCCTATGTCATTGTTGGGAGGGTTTGGTTGTTGACCACCTCCCTACAGTTGGTTATTGGCTTGGTTCTGAGGCTGATTATTCCTAGATTGCCCTTGTTGATTGTTGGGGGCATGCTAGTTTGGACGGTTTTGTTGTGCAAACACTTGTCCCAACGGAGTGAGTGGAGTGGGGGCTTGAACTGTTTGCACTGGTGGTGCATAGTAGATTTGTGGGGGTGGCGGTGCCACAAATGTGGGAATTTGCCTCGCATGCTGCTATGTTGGCCAAGCCATGGCCTGAGCCTATTGCGGTGGCACAGGATGTGCATTGGAAGTTGTTACTATGGACTGGGACATCATTCTTTCATAGTCCAAAGTTTGGTTTTGGCAAGTAACACTAGCAATGTTGCTTGGTTGTGGTGTAATGGCAGGTGGTGTCGGACGGTGCTGCGGCTGTTGGGAGACCAAGCCTATGATTTTGTCTGCCGCATGAGATGCTCCCGGTGTGTCATGGTAGGAGGTTCCTACACGGGGAGCATCTGGGATGACGGTGTACAGGTATCTAGACTGAGCATAGATAAGGTCAAACTGTTGAGCTTTCAGTATGGCCTCTTCTTCAGATTGGGGATGTTCAAATGTGATGTCCTTTGCTATGGGTGGGAGCAAGGTCTTAAGGAACCAATCCAAGAAGATCATGTTGTTAAGTTGGATTTTACATAGGCTACAACGTCGCCGCCACTCATGGATATGGTCAGTTATATGAGTGGCAGTGTTCTGATGGCAGGATAGCAGGATCTCCACCCCCTCATCATATCTGACAGGGAGTTGAAAATACTGTAGGAACATGAAAGCTAGGGAGTTGAAGTCCGGGTATTTGGCCTGCGGTAGCTCAATGTACCATTTGGCCGCGACACCTGTAAGGGTGCATTGGAATAGCCTCAGCCTGATGGAATTGTCTACGATGTTGTTGGATGAGCACCATAGATGGAATGTCATAATGTGGTTTTGGGGACATTCCCCTGCCTTGCCTTCAAACTTGGGGATGTCTGATGGCAGCTTAGTTGGCATTGGATGCCAAAAATCTTGATGGTGAATGGGGTCGATTGTTAATCAAGCCATATCAGGCAATTTAAGATGAGCCATGAAAGGTAGATTTGACCCCAGGTTGATATGAGATGGGGTAGTGATGGTGGTGGGGTTTGCAGGTGCGTAATGCATCTGCATGGCTGGGGGTCCTTGCGGTGGCACTATTGTGGATGGGCCAATGCCCCCAAGTGTGGTGGGAGGGACCGTGTGGGTGGAAGGGACATTTCCCCCATGTATGATAGTAAGGGCAATGTAAGTGGATGGTACACTGCCCCCCTATGTGGCAGGAGGGGCAGTGCATGTGGAGGGGCCACTACCCCCGTGTGTTGCAAGTGGGATAGCTTGGCTGGTCACTATATTTGGTGGCAGCTGACTAATGATATTTTGCATGACTGTGCTTGGGTCACCTGCAGGGTTATTAGTGACAGGTTGTGGTGTGGACATGGGTCCACTTTCTATGGAGATGCCGAAAAATGGATCCGAGTTAGCCATGGGCCTTGATGGTGCAGTATGGAGGTCTGGTTCAGATTGATATGGGTCTAAATGTGAATCAGAGGCTGTGTGGCCTTATGATGGTGTGGTAGATCGCTGAGAATGGTTTCGGTGGTGTCGATTGAGTGTTCCAAATTCTGGTGGTTCGCCTCTTAGGCATGAGGAAGAGTGTGAGGGATCAATTGTGTTAGATGTTTATCAAACTGATGGGAATGATGTTTGGACCCTGGTTTCAGTGGCTTCCTATTGGTTGTAGGTGGTCACTCGACCACCAAGACTATCAGAAGAAAGCACTTGGCTTTTTCCTCACAGGTGTTTCTAGTCAATCGGAAGGGGTCGTTACCCGTTTCGCTTGGCAATTCCTCTTAAAGACCAGCTACTTTGGGGTTCCTGCGGTACTCCTCACAATAAGCTTCTGGGAAGAGCCCAAGTACCATAGTTGAAGCAGTCAGGGACTTATGTCCTCAAAGACTTCAGATTGTTTGAACTTAGTGTAAATTGATAAATTTTAAGGCTCTCTCAGCGTCATGAACTAAGTTGGGTTGATTACTTGGTATGGTGTATTTGTTTGTCTGTCTTTCTGGTATTTGGTAGCTACAAATGGTTTATGACTTTGTCATATTTTGGTAGAGTTCATGTCATTATGTATGCAAGCATTGAATAATCAGAAATTTGTAAACAGATACAGTTTTTAACCCTGAATGTTGATGGCCTAACTAGATGACTACCTCACACTGATATTCCTCTTCAACCAAGAGAAGGTGTTGGGCTCTCAACACAATGGGACTAATCCCATCCGTAGATCCACAGGTTACCTCTTGGATGCAAGGTTGGTCAACAGGGATGACGCTTGGCGCCATGAGAATCCCTCCTTCTCTACCCCCTCTACCTTCCAGGTCATTCGGTTTTAATGGTTTAGAACAATATTCAATGAAGGGCCTAGGTCTATACAAGCTTTCCCTTCGTCGTATCCCAGAATACCCCGGAGGGTGATGAATGGGTAGAGGAGGAAGGGTAAGCAAGACAATTAGTTTTAGGTTGATTTTAGTTAAGCTGCATTCATTTAATTAAGCCATTAAAATTTACTTTGAATTTACACTTTGTTATGTAAATGAAATTGCAATAAAATAAAGTAGAAATAGAAATTAAATGGTTCATATGGACAAAGGTGGCTGAGCCGCACTGATAGTCCTGATAAAAGCAAACAGTGAAGCCCAAAAATGGGTCGCGCACCTGTAAAAGTCTTGTTTTTGCGAAGTGGATTTTGATCAAACCGTGAGGCATTACCTCAAACGATTGAAAACCCACTTCAAAAACGGGCCCTTTTACCCCTAAACTCAGGCATATTTGAAAATGGATCAATTATTTGTTTAGAAAATGAGCCCGAACACAAGTGAATTTTTAGAAATTCGATTCGGTCGTTTTTGCACAGTTAAGTGATTTGCAAATCATAGAATGGCCAAAATTAACTGGTACTGTGGCCAAATGGGCTTGGATTGGCCTTGAGGAGGCTCATCAATAACTTGAAATGTAAATAAACAAGAATCTAAGCTATATTTAACAGAAAACTAAACTAGGGAAAAAAACAAAACTAAAAACTAAAACTTTGAAAAATAAACCCAGGGATCCTGTGGGATCGACTTAGTATGGTCGCTAGTTCTGTAGCAGGGATTTCTCCTTGCTACAGGGTAGGAATGGCTCCCTTTTTTCTATAGGATATAAGGGTAGGTTCCTATGTGGGAATGCAGAAAAGAAAAGTGGAAATGAAACTAGACAAAAATAAAAGCAAAGATGGAGACCCCTCTGCACACAAGGTTATGGGTTAAAGACCTTCGAGACCCAGCATACAGCAATGGAGACCTGCAAGAACATGTTAGGCTATAAAACTGCAAGAAAATAGATGTTAGGAAAACTCAAATAAACAAAATAAAACAAAATTTATACCTCTTGGTGGAAATGGGCCACCATGCCCTAGCTTGGAGAAGCACCTTTCTCTTGGAAATGGGGGAGCTATGGCTCAAAGGGAAGATGGATGAGAGGGAGTGTGAGTGGCTTGAGAGGAAAATGGTCTCAAGGAATCCACTTGGGTAGCATAACAGTATGCAAGGGAGGTGTCTTTTAGAGTGACCCCCACCCCTCCTTTTATAGCTTTTTTGGGGACTTTTAGGGTTTTAAGCCCTTGGTCAGGGCTTTAGCCCCCTTTTTTGGGATTTTAGCCCCTTCTACCCTAACTTTAGCTCATTTTAGGGTTTTAGGCTCCTTTGAGGGGTTTTAGCCCCTTTTTGGAGCCTTTAGCTCCTAGGAGAGTTATTTAGGCTCCTTTTTGGGGGTTTTAAGCCCTTGTACTCATTTTTAAGCCTTTTTTAGGGTGTGGGGGTCTAATGGGGTGTTACGAGGGTCATGAATGGGTGTCATTGGGTGGTGTAGGCCATGTATAGCTGGGTGAGGGATTTTTTTGGTTAACATGGACATTTCAAGATCATCTTTTCTTACATCTATTCCAAGTTTTCTCATCATATTCCTGCTCTATGGATTGAGGCACACTTGGTGAGCTATTGATCTCTTTGGAGGAGTTTATAATGCCCCGTTATTTTATGTTCTGATTTAAATTATCTGTATTTCAAGCATATAATACTCTCAGGTTGAGATACCAAAATATTTCATGTATAAATGTTAAACAATGAAGAAACAGTGCCACTTCCCCACTGCCTTGTTGTGAACCAATGTAATGTTGATATATTTGAATGGATAAGTAAAATACTGATGGTTTATGGATGAATGGACTATTACTTATGTATTTAAATTTCATAATACTCTCAAGTCAAAATACCCAAAATATCTCATGTATAAATGTTAAACAATAAAGAAACGGTGTCATTTCCCCACTACCTTGTTGTGAACCAATGTAATGTTGATAGATTCAAATGGATAATAAAAATATTGATGGTTTATGGATGAATGGACTGTTATAGATGTATTATATGAGTTTAATTTTCATTACATAACCATTTGGAGTCATTTTGTTGAGTTTCATAGCATTTGGAGAAGATTGCCTATCATTTTCCCCAAGGTTGAAACTAGTCTTTTTGCATCTGATTTAAGGGAGTTATAGAAGATAGTAAAAGTATTATGGTGATTCATATGATTTCATTTTTTATGCCCTTTATATTTCCCCTACTTCCATTCATAAATTTGAGTTGGAATGAGTGCATTTGGGAAGCCATTTTCAATATTTATTATGGGGGAATTGGAACCCCAAATTGCTAGTAAAAACTCCATACATTGACCAGATTTCCAAAGTGAGTTGCAGAAGTAATTTGATGTTTTAAAGACACCTATAAAAATAATTTTTATGTATTAACATAATTCATACACCTTTTGGTGCAATTTGATATCATTTGGATATATTTGGATCCATCTACCATTGGGGGTTTGAGCCTCAAAATTACTAGTAAATTCCCTTAGTTCTCTTGGATACCTATTCGACCCAAAAACCACCTATAATGTTTCAAATATAATTTTATTAATGTATTATAACATATACAAGTCTCATACCAACAATTAGTGGATTTTTTACAGTGTTTGGAAGAGATTTGTTCCAAGACCCAAGGGGATTTCCACCATCACAAATTGACTAGTATTGCCCTGAAAATTCTTCCCTTGAAAATTAAAGACATTGGTTGGGTATATAAGTTGATTATATGTCTGATATATGTTTTAATCTATCCCATCTCCCCTCATGACCTTCCTCTCCAAGTTTTGAAGTAATTGGAGGAGTTTGGAATCAATTGTATCCATATACCTAGAGTTGAAATTTGGTGAATTTGAGCACATTGGGAAAATTAACAATGGACATTACAATTTCTCAGTGAACTATGTTTACCTTACAATGATAAATATCCATTATTCTCATACGAGCTCTGAAATTGCAAAAGTAGAGGGGTTTTGAACAGATGAGGTATTTGTTAAAGAGTTGGGCTTTCATTTCTTTATTTGGTTCCACGATTTATTAGATATTTTCCTACCTGCTCTTTGTTGAAGGTTCATATTTGACATTGCTCAATGCGTCTACAATGAGATTCCTATGAAGGGTTAAATTCTGTTGATGCGTGGAGTGTCTGCTTGGAGGAATATCAGTCCAGTAAGCCTTCTGCATTGCCATGTCTACTAAATTTTTTTGTTTCCAAAATATTTTATATAGTTAATACCAAATGCATTGTTGTGTAGAGTTTTTTAACCGAGTTAACTTCGTCTCTATGGACACACTACCTACCATTTCCTTTATTTTTACAAAAAATTGGTAAGTTATGATTTACCATTATCGTAGTTTTGGTTTTTGTTACAGTCCTTTGTCAACATTGTTGATTTTCTTGGTGGTTATAGCTGGTAGAGATTATTGTTACGGGACTTGGCAGCATGAGTATTAACCCTTGGTCATTCTCTCATGCCTAAGGAAGTTTTATTTTTGGGAAGTTCTTAAAAACCTACCGTATTCAATCCTAATGATTTTAAATATATGGCAAAGGGTAATGACTTCCTACGTATTGATATGTGCAGGAGGAAATGGTTGCGTATCCAATGCTTTGTGGTAATTTTTAATCTTTTGTTGTTGTGGTTGTTGTCTTCTAGAATTAAAAATAATTTCTCTAGTAAGATTTTGTTTACCCTCCTTCATGTTAATTCCAAAGCTCGTTCAAAGAATTGAACTAAAAACGTTTATTTGTTTTTCATGTGGGTCTTGGAATCTCTGCAAAATGGATATATACATGTTCCTCTATCCAAGTATGCATGATTCCCTCTTTATCATCCACATGTTCTGGTATATAACTACCTATGTCCAAGGGTTTGAACTGGAAGAAAGCTTCACGGCTTCTTAAGATTCGTTGAAATATTTAAATTAAGTTGTATGCGCTGATTTTTAGTGTGTGTAAAAGAATGCTAGATTGAAACTTTGTGATAAATGTTAAAGCCTAGCTGGACTTTTCTTAAATATATGAACTTCATATTTGCAATGTGACTGCTACTGTAAAAATTTGATATGGAATTCTTTCTTTCCCTCTCGACTTATTATATTTGATAACATATACAGTTTGAAGATTGAAGCATTTTTAGTTGATGGTTCTTGTTTGAATCGCAACTTGATTTGCAGTCTCGTTAGCGAATGATTTAAATTTTAATCCAAAAGATTGGACTCTTGTTTTTCATTGTTACTGTGTGAGTGTAATTTTAATTTATCCTCTTGGTTCATTTTATAGTGTATAAATTGTTTATAGTTTGTTGACATGGTTAGGTTTATAAATATTTATCTCTGGCCTTATTGGCATAATCATTGTTTATCTTTAAACTTGATAATCTTTGTAAAAAAGAAAAGAACCCTCTCGGCTCTATTGCTACTTATATGCATTGGTAATAGATACTATGTTTTATCAATTATAGATGTTTATTTTTAAGGTATTAATGTTTTTTATAGCATGATAATGATTATGTACAAAAAGATATTTTCTATTGCTATTTTCTTTGTGCATAAATATAAAAAGATGATAAAACAGAAATTAAGTATTTACTTAATGTATAATTTTTTGCATATAAACAGTATTAAGAAGCTAGCATGTTAATAATCATTTCGATAAATATAACTAACAATACTAAAACATAGGATTAATAGAATGGAACCTGTCACCGCTGATGGGGAATTCAAAACTAAAGTTTTTTGTATCTCCTAACCAATCTTCCAAAACAACCAAATTACTTGCTATGGAACTCCCAAATTACTTGCTATGGAACCCCCGATCCTATTTGATGAACCATAAGGAAAAAGACTGGTGACAATTCTTCCTCTACATAAGCTAGTTCGATCTCCCCTCCATCACAATCCTCCTACTTATTTGATGGGTTCAATACTTATAGTATTTTTTCCTAGGACTTGGTGGTTTATGAGCCACTTTCTCATTATTACTCCACAATGAGTCTCAACATGATTTTAGAGAGGATGCCTCTTGCATCACTTTAGCTTTCATTCAGCAGTTTTTCCACCTGGGATCTTCTTTTAACACTTTTCATTCCTCCTCGTGGGTCTCCAAACACTCTTCAATGACTACTTTAGATTTGATTCTCTCAGTTTTTAATTATTAAATAATTAATAATTATGTTCCATTTACTTTGACCTCACTTGGTCAAAATATCAAATAAATGAAAAATAAAGTCTTTAACAAATAATTAATATTCGGTGTGTTCAAATACACCTCCCCTTTAAAATTAACATTGTTCTCGGTGTTACCTTTAAAGTTCCTCTAAATCATTTTGAAATAGAATTGGATATCCTTCTCGTATATTGCTTTCCAATTCCCAAGCAAACTTTTCCGAACTAAGGTGCTTCCATTGCACCTTGACATATTCGATGGTACATTTCCGGAGTAAAAGTTCTCTCCTATCGAGAATACATTTTGGTCCCACTTAAAAGCCTCCTTTGGGTTCCACCTATATAAGATTCCATCCAACCACATGAGTAGCATCATAAACATATTTCTTTAAAATTGAAACATGAAAAACATTATGTACTTTTATAGTAGGTGGTAATGCTAGTTGATAAGATATCGATCCAACCTCTTCTAATATTTCAAAAAGTACACAATACCTAGGTACCAATTTTGCATATTTTCCCAATCTTAGGGAACTTTTTGGGGTTTCACTTTCACATAAACATGATCTCCTACCTGGAACTCTCATGGAGTTCTTTTTAAATCGCCATAACTTTTATGCCTATCCTGATCTACCTTCAAGTTATGTTGTACCTATTTCATTGTTAGTTCCATATCTTTCAATACCTTAGGACCTAGCATTAATCTATCAACTGGACTACTCCAAGAAATTGTAGTATTACAATTTCGTCCATAAAATATTTCAAATGGAATTAATATAGTTGAAGCTTGAAAATGGTTATTATATGCAAACTCTACGAGATGTAACTAATATTCCCATTTGCTTGGTTTATCCAAATGTACATTATAAGAATATCTTCCAAAATCCGATTTACCCTTTCAGTTCAACCATCGATCTAAGGATGATATGCGCTACTTAAATTTAATTGTGTATCTAAACCATTAAATAAAGATTTCCAAAAATTTCATGTAAACTTTGTATCTCTGTCAAAAAGTTACTACCTTGGGTACACCATGCAATCTAAAAATTTCCTTTATAAAAATATCAGCAATATTAATAGCTTTGTAAGTAGACTTAACTGGAGTAATGTGGGCTGCTCCACTAAGCTTATCAACCACGGCCATAATTGAGTCATTTTGTTTAGCATTTTTACGTAACCCTGTTATAAAATCCATAATGATAATCTCCCATTTCCATTCCAGAATAGGTAATGGAAATAACAATGTTGTTGGATGTTGATGTTCAGCATTTACTTTCTAACATTTAATACATCTAGCTAAGTATTCAGCAACTTCATTTTTCATGTTAGAGCAAAAGAATTATTTTCTTATCATGGTAATCATTTTCTAATATCCAGGATGCCCCGAATACAGTATTTTATGTAATTCATTCATAATGATTAGTTTAATTTCTTTTGATTTAGGTATATACAGTCTTCTTTTATGTAATAACAATCCCTTTTTATTTAAAGATAATTATGTTTTTACATGATTTACTTCATTTTCTGTTGTATTCTATTTTAATTTTTTATAATCGTTATCCAACTTTGTTGTGTTTCCAGTGTTATCCTCCAAATATGTCCGATATCTGCTACTTGCACTTACATATAACATATTTGCATGACAACTTAAAGAGTCCGCTACTTTATTTTTTTTTCCTTTAATAAGTTTTATCTCAAAGTCCTATTCACTTAAAAAGGATAACCACCTAGCATGTCTAGCATTAAGATTTTGTTGATCAAATAAATATTTTAAACTAATATTATCAAACATTAATAAAAATATTCTTCCTATAAGATAATGTGGCCACATATTAAGGGCATGAATGATAACAGCTAGTTCTAGATCATGTGTAGCATAATTCTTTTCATGTTCTTTAATATTTCTATATTCATAAGCTATAACATAATTTTCCTGAATTAATGCTCTTCCTAAGGCTTCTTTACATCCATCTGTACATACAACAAACTCTTTGTATGGATCAACATTTTTTTCAAGACAGGAGTTGTTGTTAATAAGTGTTTTAATTTATTCCCTCACAGAAGGTACCTTTCACAGTTTTCATGGGTGAAGTTCCTGAGCAATGGTTGGGGTTTTTACCTCCAGAAAATTTCCAAATTTTACTATTATTTTTAACTATTTACTGACATGATGGAAGGCGATGAGTAGATTGACTACTCCAATGGTCATTTGGAAGCTAGTGACATCTGGGTTCTGACAGGTGGAAGAGGGTTTAATGAGGTGGAGGTTCCCCCCCTCCTTAGGCTGAAGGATCCATTACGGTTGTCTATTCACATGTGCATCATGTGTAGGGATTCTCCCCTTCATATGTTATGCTTTCATCCCCACATCCATTTCAGTTTCTTGAGGGTTCTTAGTTGTTCGTAGGAGAGGGATCTGTCGAAGAGGCCCTGAATAGACAGCAGTGGAGTGAGGTCGATGCTCTCACCCCTTTGTCGAAAAGGGTTGGATTTGTTGGACTGGATATCGAACATGGTGAGGTGTTGGAGGGTGTAGCCTTTGGACTGGGAACAATGGTGGATTTTGAAGGAGGATTGAAACCCTTAGGGCTTACTGGTAAAATTCCTTTGCGGGAGGAAAAGCAAGGTTCCCTTGCTCGTTTCATTGGACCCCTTGAACAGTGGGGATTCCCTAATCCAATATGGGAAGGGGATTTTGGTTCAAGCTCCAGCATCGAGCCCGAAGGTAGGGTTGGAGGTAGGGGTGCTTATAAGATGAGCCATAAAAATTGGATTAAGTCTAAGAGGGATGGTTACAACTACATGTTGGGAGAGGAAATTGGTTGACATCAAGTTCTACAAATGGATAAGTGGACTTTGGTGCGATGATTCTTGGGTAGATATTTTTCTCTGCAGACTGTGATGTAGTGGGCAGCGGATAACTAGTTGGAGACCTTCAGCTCTATTCCAAAAGTGGTGGCCCTTACTAGAGGGTGGTTTTATTTCAACTTTCTACAACCTAAGAATATTCAATGGGTTTTAAATCGCAATTGGACTCTAGATCATACGTCTATGTTACTCAAACCATGGCATCCCCTCTTCAATGCTATCATAGAACAAGTATACATCGTTCCATTGTGGGTTCATCTTCCAGGGATCCCACTTCATTACTGAAAGGAGGAAAACCTTATAAACATTGGGAACATTATGGGGACTTTTTTAGAAGCATACCTCTCCTTCCTGGAGGCTAAATAGCGGAAGGTTTCCATAATATTGGTCATCCTAAACGTTCAAGAAGGTTTAGCAGAAGACATGAATTTGAGTTGGGAGCCCTATGTTATCAGGAATATTTTGGACTATGAAAATGTCCCTTTTCGATGTAGGAGTTGTCATTCTTATGGGAACCCAGTCTCAGATTGCAATCTCTTTGTGCGAACTCTCAATGGTCATCGACATCAAAAGGGTGCAAAGGAGGTTGGTGCAGTAGAGCGTTTTTTAGGACCACCTTCTTCTCATCCCTTGACGCCACTAGACCCTGTCAGTGATGAGGTGGAAGAAAGCAACCAAGAAGAGGAGGCATTAGTGCCCCTGTCAATATTGGAGGGAGGAAGAATGGTTGATGTCCAGATCTTGAAGGGGATTCCCTTCCTAGGTACTTCTTCTTTCACATTATCCCCTTCCTTAAATTTATTTGTAAATAATGTTACTCTCTCTCCTTTGGATTGGGTGGAGAGTTTAAAAAAATTGACTATCTCATTCTCGACTCACACCGGCCTCACTGCCCATCTCTGCTACTACTTTGGAGGAGTCTCCCCCACCTGTCGAACTTGATCCCTTCATTGATGACTTTAAGACTCCACTTTCCCCTTCTGACTCATCAAATTCAGGTTATTTCTTCCATTCTTTCTCTAAGGCGGCCTCAGGGGTTCTGGGAAAAGACACGAATTTGGTTTCTAAGGGAAGAGGAAGGAAATCCTTTATTGTTAAGGCACAATCCAAAGCTAAAAAGGATCTCTTCAAAGGGAACAAGATTTAATTGAGAGGGTGCTTAGAACGGTGCAAGCCCATAAGAAGGGTCGTAGCTAAAACTTATGTCCTTCAATTGTCGAGGTCTGGCTGGTCCCCATAAAATATCAGTGCTCAAGAAGGTGGTTGGATTGGAAGACTCTGATATTTTGTTGTTACAAGAAACTTTAGGATTAGGAGGAGTGGTTAAATCAAGGTTGGAAATTTGGTTTCCAGGGTGTATTTTGACACTCTGGATGTTATAGGTCAGTCTGGGGGACTGGAAATCAGGTGGAATGAAAGAATTGTCAAGGTTTTGAACCTATGGGGTATGGAATCGACACTTGGCTTGAAATTTATAGCACTATATCTCGAGGTCTCTTTAACAATTTTTAATATTTATGGTTTATATCTAAATAGGATCCCTGTCTGGGATTCCCTATTTAACAATCATATCTTAAGAGGAGATTTGGTGATTTTAGGGGGATATTTAAACTTTTCTTTGGGGCAAGCTAAGGTATGGGGGCTCATGCTCATGATGATTAATTGATGGATTATTTTACTCTAAAACTAGTAGAGAGGAAATTGTTAGACATTGAACCTATCAAACTTAAGCCTACATGGAAAAATAATAGTTGTGGAGAAGGGAGAGTGGCGGAGAGGTTGGATAGATTCTTGGTGGTTGAATAGGTGGTGGATATGATTCATCAACTCAGGAAGTGGGTGGGAAGTGGAGGATATTCATATCATTTCCCTATCTTCCTGGAACTAAATAATGGACCAACAAAACCTCCAATTCCTTTAAAGTTCAATAAGACTTGGTTAAATTATGAGTCCTTTAAATTATTGATCTCTTCTAGATGGCTTCCTTTTAATCCAAGACGCTTGAGAACTGCAGCATTTCAATTTGCAGCAAACATCAAAAGATTAAAGGAAGCTATTAAATATTGGTCTGTGGCAAAGAGACATCATGAGGATAGAGAATTGAAGCAAGTAGAAGAGTGCTCTCAAAGATCCTTAAGGAGGATGGGGGTTATGTTGAATCAGGAGGCCAAAGAAACTTTAATCGGGCTGGAAGGGAGAAGGAACATATTGATGTTAGAGAAGGAGGAGACCTGGATATTGAAGAGAAGGGCTATCTGGCTAGAATGTGGGGATGATAATACAAAAATATTTCATGCTTATGCAAGAGGGAGGAAAGCTACAAACACAATTTGGAGTCTACTAGATGAAAAAGGTGAAGCTCATTCTTCTTTTAAAGGAAATGCCAGAATTGGGGTTGAACATTTCAATAACCTTTTCAAAGCTCCAAACTAGGATTCTATTGCACAATTTATCAGAATAACTCAAATTTTCCCAAGGTTTGTTGAAGAGGAAAGCAATAGATTACTAATGGAGGAAGTTTCTGAAAAAGAGATCAAGGAATCTCTTCATGTTTTTCAGAAGGATAAAAGTTATGGACCTAATGGGTGGACGCTAGAATTATTTATGGATATTTATGATGTAATAATTTCCTTCTTAATCAGATTGAGGAGTTAGAACAATATTCACAAATGAAGTGTTTGACAAAATGTGTAAGAGAATCAACAAAGAGACATAAAATACATGGAATAGCACATGTGAATGGTGCTAATTTCTCATCATATAATTATCATACATATTGTAGATGTTATATTACACATTTATAATACATTGGACCAAATTTGAGTGGCTGTGGAATCCAATTGGGAAAGTGCAAGTGTCATGATGAGAATTGACCCCAAACCCCCCTAGGTGGACCAAAGGAGCTCCAAATAAGCCCAAACAATCATGAAACCTCATGTGAAGTTTGATGGGTCATTAATGGGTCCTAGGAAAGTGTGGGTGAGAAGATAGAGGTGCTCTAGGTGGCAATAAATGCTCTTGGGAAAGCTAAAACAGGCCAAATACACCCCTAGCGCACTTAGTCAAACTAGGGCCCCAAAAATCAAGGAGGTAGCACCCCAAGACATTAAATTAGGTGCACATGTGTTTGGTTGACTGACTAGGGTGCTGTTGTAGGTGTGAACAGGCTAAAATAACCAGTTATATTGCTGAATCAGCTCTCCTAAGTATTAAACCATAGGATATCATTGCCTAAGGTAAAAGCTATGTACTAAGAATGTATTAGTACTCCAACACTTGAGAGGAGATTTATTGAAATCAATAGAATATACCAGAAAATCGAGAAGGATACCTCCCTGTTTCAACTCAACCTTTATTGCTTTAATCCCTAAAGTTGACAATCCTTCCTCTTTGAATGACTTTAGACAAATTTTACTCTACAACTATATCTACAAGGTGGTATCTAAGGTTATAGCAAGAAGATTCAAGGATATTCTATAAAAACATGTCACAAAAGAACAATTTGGTTTCCTGGAAGGGAGACGGATCCATGAAGCAATTGGGGTTGCCCAGGAGGGACTACACAGCATAACAACAACAACAAAACTCAAAGGGGCTATACTAAAAATTGACTTTTCCAAAGCCTATGACAAAGTAAGTTGGTTACACATTCATATTCTTCTGACTCATCTTGGCTTTGGTATTGATTTTATCAAGTGGATCATGATTTGTATTACTACATTCACTTTTTCAGTTCTTATTAATGGGGTTGCCTCTCCTTTCTTCAATGCTAAGAGAGGTCTTCTCCAGGGATGTCCATTATCCCCTTTTCTTTTCTTGTTGGTAGATGAAGGATTGAGTATGGATTTAAGGGAAGCAAAGAAACAAGGCTCTTTGAAGGGCATACAAATATCACAGAATTTGCACATAACTCATCTCATGTTTGTGGATGATGTCCTAATTTTCTACACAGGAACGGTGAGGGATACAAACACTCTTTGAGAAATCTTGGACCTTTTCTCAAAAGCCACAGGGTTGGAGATAAATTCAAGGAAATCAACATTGTCTAATCACCTTTTGAATGCCGAACAGATACATGAACTCAGGAGTATTTTTCCCTTTAATTTGGCAGGGCTACATGTTGGTTTGAAGTATATAGGGGTTTTGCTTAAAACCTAATGATTATAGCAAATAGGATTGGAAGTGGCTTTTGGAAAAAATGGAAAAACACCTAAAGTTATGGAGCCATAAATGGATTTCTAGAGCAGGGAGGTTGGTGTTGGTAAAAGCAGTTTTGGAAGCAATTCATGTTTACTAGATGTCCCTTGCCTGGATCCCTAAAGGCATTTTGGAAGAGGCAAGAAGAATTTGTTTTTCTTTTCTCTGGAGTGGAAAGAAGGAAACCCAGGTGACTCCTTGGGTGCGCTGGGAGAATATTGTTGTACCTAAAGGCCTGGGGGGCTGGGGTCTTAAATATATATGAATGTTTTCAAAGTCACTAGCATCCAAGGGGGGATGGAGACTACTAAAGTTGGAAAGTCTTTAGACCCAAGTGATTTCACAAAAATACATATCCCCGCATCTATTGAAGACTAGATAAGGACTCCCAAGAAATACCATGCAGGAGGTTCAGTGATTTGGAAAGCAATGGTTCTATCCTTCCATGTCCTTGAATCCAACCTGGCGTGGAATTTGGGGAATGGAAGAAATTTAAGGATTGGTGAGGACCCATGGGAAGAAATCACTCAACAACATTTACTCCCAGGCCACATGGTGGAGGCTCTGAGATAGAGAGGGTTCTTTTATCTATTTCAACAAGCTACACCTGTTCAAAAGAATCCTTGGTTCTATTCTTGGAGGTAAGATTCTTTTTATGGGTTATCAGAGCCATATGAAAGAGAGCTGGAAGGATTCATTGGATAATTTATTAGAGCACAAATACAATTAACGGACAGGGAGGATGAGCTTATCTGGGATATAGACCTGCTTGGCATCTACACCCCCAAGGCTAGTTATGTAAAACTTAGTGCAAATGGCCTACAAAGGGATCCAGTCTGGTGGTGGAAGAAACTGTGGAAAATCAAAATTCCACCAAAATGTAGGCTCTTTATGTGGTGTGTTCTGGAGAACCAGGCTCCAACTTGGGACAATCTGCAGAAAAGGAGCTTTTAGGGGCCTGGATGGTGTATGCTATGCAATTCTGAAGGTGAGTTAGTTTCCCATCTTTTTTTGCAATGCATTTATATCAAAGAAGCCTGGAAAGAGTGTTGAAGGTATCTATGTTTTCCTATCATATGGGCAGGAAATTTGATTCTCCAAGCTTGCAAGAGTTGGAGGATGGTGGAAACTCATGAAAATTTGAAATATCTACCTCTGTTAATAATTTGGGGAGTTTGGTTTGCTAGAAACAATTTAATTTTTGTTGATAAAGCGTGCACACCTGAAATTACAACAGGTACCTCTTGTGGTATTCTTTCTACCTAACCCCAACATATCATAGAATCAAGACAGAGGGAATATTTTGAAGTGGAACTTGACAATTCGTTTCCCTGGGGTTTTTTTATGGATCAACACAAAATAATTCTTGTGGGGGAAGGGAACTTCTTTTTCTTTCAGAGACCATTTCTTTGAGCTAGTATTAGGTTTAGGGGAGGGCAATAACAATTATGCTAAACTTATGAGCCTCAAAATCCTCCTTATCTTTGAAACAAAGAAAGGGTGTAGAAACCTAAAAAAATTTGGAGAGTCAATGAATGTTATAAATTGGACAAAAGGGACTCAACAATGCAGAAATCTAAGACTTGCCAACATCTTAACAACTATAAAATAGGTTCTAAACTTTTTCGTTTTCTTTTCATGCCGACATGTTTACAGGGATAACAACAAAGAGGTGGACAAATCCTTGAAGGAGGGGTTGCAAATGGCCTTTGGGCTTTGGAAGATAAGAGAACATCGAGAGGGAAGAACTCAAGAATACTACCACGGGCCATTTATAGAATGAGTGGAATTATGTTTCTTATTACATCTATACAAAAAAATTCCTTATATTCTATGTACACAAAACAGGATATTTTGCACAGAGGACTGTTTTAGAACATTTTTCAAATCTCTATATTTTGAACAGGTTGCTATAGGTTGTCAAAGGAAATACCTTTTTTTGTAACATGACAACATACTTACAATAGCAATGTTACTGGTATTTTTGTTGTTTGTTATTTTGTGGGACTTTACAGAAGACTTACAAAGTCTTTTACTAAATGACCTATCAACTGAACAGAAATACACATTTATGTGTATCTACATAATGTAATTTTGTTCTCGTCAAACGAAATAAAATTACATTTTTTCCCAGGAAAAAATTTGTTTTAATTTATTAAAACTTTCTTCATATTCCTCATTCTGATCAAATTTCTTACCTTTCTTTTGTAATGAGGTTATAGGATATGCAATTTTAGAAAATCCTTCAATGAATTTATGATAATAACCAGTAATTCCCATAAAAGATCTTATCTCAGTTACGTTATTGGGAACAAGCCATTCCGTGATAGCTTTAATTTTGTCAAGATATTTGATATTCCTTCTTTAAGCACCACATGTTCTAAATATTGTATTATATCTTTAAATAAGTCACATTTTCTAAATTTGGCAAATAATTGGTGTTCTCTTAACACTTGTAAAATTATTTTTAAGTGTTCCTCGTATTCTTGTTTATTCTTAGAATAGATTAATATGTCGTCGATAAAGACGACTACAATATTTTTTTAAGTACTTACTTAATATATTTTTCATTAAACACATAAAGTTTGTCGATGCACTTGTCAACCCAAAGGGCATTACGCTAAATTCATAATGGTCGTATCTGGTTCTAAAAGTTGTTTTAAAGGTATCTTCATCTTTAATCCGTACTTGATGATATCCAAATCTCAAGTCTATTTTATAAAATATTGTTGCTCCTCAAAATTGATCAAATAGGTCATCAATACGAGGTAGGGGATATTTGTTTTTAATTGTCATTTTGTTTATTTATCTATAATCTATACATAACCGTAAAGTACCATCCTTTTTATTTACGAACAATATCGGTGCTCCCCATGGGGAAACACTTGGTCGGATGTACTTTTTATCAATCAATTCTTGTATTTATGATATTAACTCATTAAGTTCCAAAATATTCATACGATATGGAGCTTTTGATATTGGTATCGCTCTCGGTACCAAATCAATTATAAAATCTACATCTCTTTTTAAAGGTAATCCGGGAATCTCTTCTGGAAATACATCCTTAAAATATTTTAGAATTGGTATGTCATCCAATTTAACTTGATTTGTTTTCTCCCTATCATCTGTGATGTGAGCTACAAATACATTGCAACCTTTATGGATAGATATTTTCATTTGTAAAGCAGAGATTTCTCTTATAGTGATTTTCCTTGGAATTCCTTTTACGACAATAGCATTACTTACTTTATCTAAACATGAAATTGTTTTATCATAACAATTTAAAATCACTCTATGCCTCTCTAACCAATCCATTCCTATTAACATATCATAATATCCTAAGCGTAGAATATTCAAATCAGTTTGTGTCTTAAAACCATTCATATTAAATTCCCAATCTTTCACAAAACTAGTTACTGTTCGATTCATACCCATAGCAAGTTGAACTAACCAAGACTTTTCAAATTTATTTTGTTGTAGCTTGCATAACTCTACAATTCTTAGTGAAATATAACTTAAACTTACACCTAGATCAATCAATATAGAGATTGGTTCGTAATTTAACATACCTTATATTTATGTCATGGATGTTTGATGATCTACTTATTTGTTCTCCCAAGATGGATTGATTCTTGGTATAGTCCTTGCTATATCTCCCACAGTGGTATCTTCTTGAATTGTATGCACATTGTTAATATTTTTCCTTCTTATGGGACAATCTTTAAAATTATACAGTTCATTGCATTCCCAACATTTTAACGATTCCTTTTGTGTAGTATTTTATTATAAGCAGTGGGTACTTCTGTTTATTTCATTGTAGTAGGATTCTGTTGTTTATTATTTATAAAACTACTTCCCTGGTAATCTTCATAATTATTTCTAGATTTTTTATCAAATTTTGTACCTTTCTTTTTTTTGTTCAAAATTTTCATGTCTTTTATTTTTCCAATTAGGTATATTTTTTATTTTGTTTTTATTTTTCTCATAGCAGAATTTTGATTTTCTCGTAGCCTCTTCTAGGGTTTTTGGATTATCATATTCAATTCTCTCTTTAAACATAAGAGGAAAATAACTAAGAAAACATTAAATTTTTGGTTTTCACCAATAATATATGGTACATAAGTAATAAACCTCGAAACCTGCTGCATAATTCTCTCAACGTTATTGCGCCCAATCTCAACTCATAAAATTATTTAGCTTTTTCCTCATAATATTGTTCTGATAAATATCTTCTTAAAAAAATTCCATGTTAAATAACGTTCTTTAATGTTCTTTACCTTTTTGATGTCTTGCCACCAAATATCATATTTCCTAGTTAAATTGTAAATTGTCATTTCTGCTCTTAATTCGCCTGAATAATTATAGATATGAAAATACTTTTCATTCCTATTAGCCAAGCCTCTACTTCTTCTCCTTTTGCAATTTCTCCATTGAACATATGAGGCCTAATATGTTTAAATTCACTAGTAATTTCTTCATATGGCTTATATTTATTTTTCTATAGGTTACCATCGTTGCTTTCACTAGAATCTTTGTATTTTCCTTTACTCTGTTTAGTTGATTCTTCACTTGAATATTCGGTATCATTATTAGAAATTTTTAATTTTATTACCTTACGTTTATGACCCATGTCCTTGTTATTTCTAACCCATGTCCTTTATTCTTTTCTTCTTCGTGATCATGTATTTTAGTTAATAGAACAATATTTAATTCCTGTTGTGCTTTTAAGATGTGTTTATTATCTTCTTTAACACTTTTCAATTCTACTTCTAAATCATTTACTATTTGTAGGAGTTCAGATTGATTATCATTCCTACATTCATTTAAATTTACCTGTATATCACCATCTCTAATATTCCCTTCTTCTTTGTTTTATGGTTCTTTAGGATGGGATTCTCCTTTGACGGACATTCAACTTCTGTCATTTTTCCTGGAAAATCAAGGTTATTTTTCTCTTCCTATCTATAAAGACAATCAAACTGTAACATAAGTTAGTTTTCTGGTTTACTTATGTTTATGTGTTGAGCCTTTTCAGGCCGAGTGTTGTAACTATGCTCTGATACCATTATGTTACAACCCCAAAAATACCACAATAATAAATTATATATATATATATATATATATATAT
>LPNX010939316.1:161022-273491 GCA_001517045.1 Pseudotsuga menziesii
TATTTGGCAGAATCACTATATTAAAACTATTATATTGAATGGATTTGTGACTCAAGTTAGGGGATAGGCGCTTCTTGGTTTACATGCTTTTCACCATAACCGGGCCTAGACCTTATTTCAAAATTCATCATTTGGTATGTTTTATTTGTGTTTTAATGGCAGATTTAACAAGGTTATAGAATTTGGAAGGCTAACTATCTCGCATGTGGGTACCTCATCGAATTCATGCAAATATTTATCACTAAGGTTTATCCTCCAATATTCGAATTATGCTCAATCCAACCATAAGCATTTAATCTTGACCTTCGTAATGTTCACCATACGTGGCTTATATTTCTGCATTGAATGGTTTGGGTTGATCTAATGGCTTATGCGATACATGTTTTTACGTAGCATACTCACCATTTTCAAAGGTTTGAATTATGATTTAGCAAGGTCTGTGTTGTAACGCCCTTGGTTCTCTGTTTATAGTCAGTCCCATTCGTATCGTCATCCTTGAATCTGATCCACTTGATTGAGGGATGTTATGTCATCATTCAACACGTACGAAACTCTGTAACGACATTCAATTTCAGTACGAGTGTAGCGTCATGTCTTCCTGCCCATTGAACACCTGTGCTTCATTCAATTCGTGGTTGTATTTCGATTATGCCGAATAAATTATGGCAGAGCGAGGTTGTTCTGGAGACTTCACCATCTTTAGTCATTATTTTGATCACCTCTCTGTATAATCATTCATGTTTGCTCATGCTGATTTTACAGGGTTTCTGTGTGAGTTTATCCATGTCATATTTTCTTTATGAAGAATTCGGATTTCATTCTCCATGGTTTTTGCTTGGCTTGTGTTCCGAATGGTCTCTCTCCAGCGTTCTGGGTTATTGCAGTCCGTTGTATCTCCTCTATGCGCAACTGTGTGCATTTGCACTCGTAGCCATGGCCCCAGTCGTCAGGGTTGAACCTAATAATACCAAACTTCTTGATGAGGATCCGGAACTCCTAGCCAAAGTAGAAGCAGTCGGGTGGCTTCCCTTTTTCCGCAAATTTACAGACTCGAACCCTGAAGTTACCAGATTGTTTGCCCTCTCGTTGGTTGATGGCAAAGCCAAGGTGGCCGACCTTTAGTTCACAGTGGATGAGCGCACAGTTGCCTTGGCCATGGACCTACCTTTGTCAGGTGAATGCTGGTTTAAGTCTAAACAAATGAAATCCACCAAGTGGAGGCAAATCCTAAAAAACCCCGGTCGGGAAGTGTCTTTCAGGGCTGGTGTGTCGCGCAAGTATTTTACAAGGGAATGGAGACCTGTGTTGGAGGTCATTCACAGGTATGTTACTTGCGAGGACCATCTTTCTTCTATGTATGTTTATCACCTTAGTTTAATGACTGTATTTCTTTGTTGGCCTATCAATTTACCCCATTACTTAGTTCAAAGCATGACTAAAATGTCTGCGGCCATCAAGAAAGGGCCTAAGAATGTCGGTCGGAGTCTTTTCCATCATGTTCTTGTTAGAATGTTAGTGGAAATGGAGCTGTCCAAATGGAATCAGTCCTGGGATCATTTTCTTGAACAAAACGGTTTCACGGCATTTTTCCACTGCTAATTCGGCTGTGAAGAGGAATGTTCCAGGCATCAGCAGCCTTGTGAAATCCCAACTCCACCTGCACGTAATCCTCTGCAAAACCCTACTGACCATGTAAGCCCTAGTGTTCACAAGGGTTGTGCTCCCTCTCCTGTGCAAAGTCTCGGCTCTCCTATGCGGTCTAAGCGAAGGAGGGAATCTGTAAACCTTTCCTCGGTAACCCCGAACCGTGATGATAAACCCTGCGGACAGATGAGTAAGACGCCAAGTGTTAAGGTTATGGGCAGACTTACTAGGAGTATGGTGGCCAAAGCCAATGCTGTTAAATCCTCTGTGAAGAATAATAAAGACATAGAAACGGTTGTATTGGATGATGAGGAGAATGGACCTGTCCCGTATGATGGCCCTGATATGGAACCCGAGCCTATGACTCACCCAGTAGAACACAGCCCTCATATTTCTGATAAGGATCCCCAAATGGACTCTGTGCCAGATCCTCAAATCAAGGGCAAATCTATTGAAGGGAATCTACCTGGTTCATATCGAATTAGTGAAGCAATTCACCCACTATTCGTCAATTGCTTGCTTGATAAGATACGTCGAATGGATGTAGAAATGACGGAGATAGTGGCACGTAGTGATTCTATGAAGGCAGAGAATATGAGGTTGCAGGAGAAATCTGATTCAGCTGATAAATGCATCTTGTGTCTGAAAAGACACAAGAACAAGTTAATCCAGAGGGTTCTAAAACTTCAACATGAGAATCATAAAAATAAAGAAAGAGTTCGTGAGCTAAACGCTCAGGTCACTTTGATGCAGCTTAGAGGTCCCTCACAGGATCCATTTTCTCAAATTCTGGCGACTGGTGTGAACATACAGGTTTACAATACCCCTGTTAGACCATAGCATTTTGGGATACTCACTTTTTGTACAGATGTCTAGAAAATAATTTCAGGTTTGAAGTATGTAAGTAGAAGCAGCAAATGATATGAAGCTATTTTTTTCCAGGTATTGTTTTGAATTAATTATTGGATTATGTAATTTAGTTTAATTACCCTCGCATTTTGTGCTAATTCTTACTGTTTTGATGTTGCAGATGGTTTGGTTGGTTTTCTAGATGTGCCTGTCCTGGATTTTGATGATCACTCGTTTTCAGGATTATCTCCGAAGAATTATGAACGAATCAGTTGAAACCGTTTTCAATTGTGGATATGTTGTCTCCCAGGTGTCACTAATTTACTAGTGTCTTCATCATTTTTTGATCTAGCACTATAGGCTGAATCTTTTCCATTTCAAGATATCGTGACGTATATAGAAAATGACAATTTCATTTGTCATTTTTCTTTTTGGATGAAATTGGTTAAGATTACAATGATGTAGATTCCTGTTTTCTAGAACTATCTCTATACGAGATCGAATGTATTTAAGGAGACAAGGTTTACAGTATAAGGGGTCGATGATTCGTGAAAGGGACTGGACAGGATCAGGTCACTTTGACATTTCTCTGTAGCTAAGACAATTTCTTGTTAGTAGTTACAGCATCCTTTGAATGAAGATATTTATAAGCATATTTGCAGTATTTTTACTATGGAGATGTACTTGTAGTATCGGATGATCTTGTTATTTCTTTTATTAGTCTTTATGTTTTGTTACTTTTCTTTGAAGAAATGTGCAAACGCATCATGTTAAGTTGTCGATCTATGCTGGTTTAACTTGCAAATTCATGTCATATATTAAATTTTGATGTTATCATTTAAATATATGTAATATACTATTTCTGTGTGTTGTCTTGTTCTTTCTCAGAATTTCTTCTGAAGTTTTTCAAGATTGTCTGTATAGTATCATTAATCGCAAGTTGATTCCGGGATTAATATTATCATGCTCCTGATCAGGATAGGTTATATAGGATATGTGTGTGTTAGTTGTTCATTTAATTCATAGAAAATAGATTGAATCAGATTTTCATATTTGCACTCTATCAAATTATCATTTAAACCTTATCATGGATGTATATGTGTCTATATTGTAATTTATATGATTGGTTTAGTTTGTTAACATTTCCTTTATCATTTATTCCTATACGTGTATATTAATTGGTTTAACTAAACGCATTCTTAGTTATCATTTGTATAACATATGAACTAACTCAGTAACATTTTTTTAACATTTCTCTTTTTATATTCATAACTGTAGTATACATTCAGCTAACAAATATTGACTTTACTTTCTTTCCTTTGAGTCAGCTCCTGTAATTGGGACTGATTTAAGAGAAGGCAACGGGGCCTTAATCCCGTCAGAGACAGCTATCTAACGACTGAGAGCAGTCTTTAAAAGCTTTTGGATCGGGTTGTCTCTTAGTTGACTATTGTGCCAGTTCGGCCTGTCAACAGAGAGATAACCTTATCTTTAAAATCGTAACTACATAATCGTTTTAGTTTTCATACTTGCTTTCTATTTTCTGATTCTAACATATAGTGTAAAATGCATGTTGGCAGGGTATAGGCTTACCTCTTGGGGTCCTTAATCGACCAAGGTAAAAGAATCTTGCTTCCACTAGAGGTTCCCTAGAAATTTTATAGAGAGTTAAAGACTATGCTTAAATTGAGTCTTTAAGGTTAGGGCCTAAGGATTCAACCTTAGCCCTAAGCTTGGGTCATAGCATTAAATTAGTATGAAAATGTTTAAGCATGAAAAGATGTTTATTTGATAAGGTTTGTATCGAAGTTTAACTCTTTTAGCCTTGTTAGTGTTTATGATGATCTTAACTTTACTAAGGATTTTGGTTCCTTGATATAGTTTGGTTAAGGTATAAATGTCATCCATACAATGTATAAACTAAGCATTCAAATCATTATAACCTTGCGATAATAAATTAACTTAGGAGTTGGCATGATGCATGGAGGGGTCGTGGTAAGGTTTTTGGGAAACTACTCGTTTTTAAAACCATGCAGATGATTTTAATACCGCAATTTTTTGCTCGACTCGTGGCATGCGAGTTGACAGCACAGCTAGGGTGGTTGATTGTTTTTCTTACAGAGAAATAACTGCAATTCAAACCTAGTATTTTGTGGATGAAATTATGGCCATCGCTCTGAGTCGTTGGATGATTTTTTCTTGGTTTGGTTACGAATTAGAAATTTTTGACATTCATCATGTCGGGTTGTTCACTATTATTTGGCATTGGTAATTTCTTTCCACAAAGTTGGCTTAGGGTTTCTTGCTCTGTGATCTATGTTTACCTTACAATGATAAAGAGCCATGATGCTCATACGGGCTATGAACTTGCAAAATTATATAGGTTTTGAACAAGGATGAGGTGATTTTTAAAGAGCTAGGCTCTCCTTTCTTTATTCGATTCCACAATTTCTAAAGATTTTCCTACCTTCTCTTTGTGGAAGGTCTGGATTTGATGTTGCTTAGTGCATCTACGATGAGAGTCCTGTGAAGGGTTACATTTTGTTGATGCATGGAGTGTATGCATGGAGGGATATCAGTCTGGTAAGCCTTCTACATTGGCATGTCTTCTAAATTTTTATGTTTCCAAAATATTTTCCAGAGTCAATAACAAATGCATTGTTGTGTTGAGTTTTTGTAATCGAGTTTCTTTCGTCTATGTGGATACACCACCTATCATTTCCATTATTTTTACAAAACATTGGTAAGTTATGATTTACCATTATCTCAGGTTTGGTTGTTGTTATAGGCCTTTGTCAACATTGTTGAGTTTCTTAGTTGTTTATAAATGGTAGAGATTATTGTTGTAGGACTCGGGTGCATGAGTATTAACCTTCGACCATTCTCGTGGGCCTGAGTAAGTTTCCCTTTTGGTGGATGTGCAGGTGGAAATGTTGTTTTATCCAACACTCTATGGTAATTTTTAATCTTTTGTTGTGGTGGTTGTTGGCTTCAAGAGTTAGGAATAATTTCTCAAATAAAATTGTGTTTACCCTCCTTCATGTTAATTCCATATCTCGTTCAATGAAATTGAACTCAAAAAGTTTATTTGTTTGGCATGTGGGTCGTGGCATTGCTGCAAAATGGATATATACCTATTCCTATATCCAGGTATGCACGATGCCCTCTTTATCATCCACAAGTTCTCGTATATATCTACCTTTGTGCAAGGGTTTGAACTGGAAGAAATCTTCACAACTTCTTAAGATTCATTGAAATATTTAAATTAAGTTGTATGCGTTCATTTTTAGTGTGTGTAAAAGAATGCTAGGTTAAAACTATGTGATAAATGTTAAAGCCTAGTTGGACTTTTATTAAATCTGTGAACTTCATATTTGCGATATGAATGCTACTGTAAATTGTTTATTTGGAAGGCTTTATTTCCCTCTCGACTTAGTTATATTTGATAACATATATAGTTTGAAGTGTTTGAATCATTTTTAGTTGATGATTCTTGTTTGAATCGCAACTTGATTGCTGGTCTTGTTAGCGATTGATTTAACTTTTAATCCAAAATATTGGACTCTTATTGTTCATTGTTACTGTGTATGTGGAAATTTAATTTATCCTCTCAGTTCAATTTATAGTGTATGAATTGTTTACAGTTTGTTAACATAGTTATGTTTATAAATATTTATCTCTAGCCTTAATTCCATAATCATTGTTTAGCGGCTAACTTGATAATCTTTGTAAAAAAGAAAATAAGCCTCTCAACTCTATTGCTACTTCTATGCATTGTTAATAGATACTATTATTTATCAATTATAGATGTTTATTTAAGTTATTATTGATATGCTATGTTTTTTCTACCATGATAACGATTATGTATAAAAATATATTTTCGATTACTATTTTCTATGTGCATAAATATAAAAATATGATAAAACAGATAGTTAAGCATTTGCTTAATGTATACATTTTTGCATATAAACAATATTAAGAAGCTAGCATGTTAATAATCATTTCCAAAAATATAACTAACAAGACTAAAACATAGGATTAATAGAATGGAACTTGACCCCACTAATGGGGAATTCAAAACTAAAGGTTGTCGTTCCTCCCAACCAATCTTCCAGAACATCCAAGTTACTTCCTCTAGAACCCTCAATTCTTTTTGTTGAACCACAAGGACAAATACTGGTCACAATGCTTCCTCTGCATAAGCTAGTTCACTCTCCCCTCCATCACAAACCTCCTTCTTATTCGATGGGTTCAATACTTATAGTATTTTTCCTAGGACTTTGCCATTTATGATCCACCTGCTCATTATTACTCCACATTGAGTCTCGACCTAATTTTAGGGAGGATGCCTCCTGCATCACTTAAGCTTTCATTGAACAGTTTTCCACTTGGGCTCTTCTTTTAACACTTGTCATTCATCCTTGTGGGTCAGCAAACACTCTTCAACTGCTACTTCAATTTTGACTCTCTAAGCTTTTAATTATTAAACATTAATAATTCTTTTAGATTTATTTTGACCTCACTTGGTCAAAATCTCAAAAAAAAATTAAGTATTTAACAAATAATAAATATTCGGTTTGTTACATACAGTCCTACCTAGGAAATACACCTATAACATGTTTTTCATATCTTTCAATTATTACAGGACCAATAATTATTTGTGAAATGCTCCAAATGTGCTTTTGGGGTGACTAGGGTTGAATACTTGGTCCATATTGTGAGTAAGGATGAGGTATGAGTAAATTCCAAGAAAGTGGCGGTGATGAACAATTGGCCCTATCATATAACTGTCAAGATATTGAGAGGAATCCTTGGCCTTACTTGATACTACTTCAAGCTTTTGGTAAATTATGGGAAGATTACAGCTCCTCTTACAACCTTGCTAAAAAATAGTGTTTTCTCATGGGATGAGCTAGTGGAGCAGGCCTTCTTTGCAATAAAGGAGGCCACGTGTGCTACACTTATGATAGCCATGTCATATTTCACTAATTCATTCATTTTATGAATTAAATGTATCAATTAATGGCCTAGGAGAAGTTATCACAAGAAGGACATCCTTAGGACTTCACTAGTAAGAAACTATGTGATTGAAACTTGGGAAATCCACTTATGAGAAAGAAATGATGGCTATATTTCATGTAGTTGAGACATGGTGATGATATTTAATAGGGAAAATTTTCCATGTCAATACATACCATCATAGTCTTAAGTATTCCCTTAAACAACACATGTCCTAGTAGCAGCAATAAAAATGGGTCACTAATATGTTGGTTTGTGATTATGAAATCATATATAAGAAGGGTTGCGTCCATGTGGTGGTTGATGTTTTGTCTAGGAATTTTGAAGAGGTTAGTTCACTCTTCATGTTCTCCTTACCATTCCCAGGATGGATCTATGAAGCACGACATTCATGGTTGGTTCAGGACACAGTTTGACACCTCATTAAAAGGCTTCACAAAGACCTACACCCTCTGTTAGGGTATACATGGAACCAAAATATTTTGAGGTATAAGGAGTGCATATTTCTCACCTCAAATTTGGCCTTGATATTAAGAATATTAGAGGAATTACATTCATCACCCACAATAGTCACTCGGGATTTCATAAAACTTATAAAATAATTAAGTGCTCTTTCTTTTGGGAAGGCATGAAAAAATATATCGACAACTTTATTGTATCCTACGACACTTGACAACGACATTGTGACATTCCCCATCACTAAAACACCCAAAAATGCACCAAGATTATTTTTTTATTCAAGGGGGTATAAATAAAACTACATATATAGATGAAACGTTGCATATTGCATTTATTATGCATAACCTCCATTTGGTAGCAACCCCTTCAAAGTACAAAACATAAGCGCTACCAAAAATCATAGAATTTGGTAGCAATTTACCCAAAATGGAACACAGGGACACTACAAAATTTAAGAGTATTGTGTAGTGATTCTTATAAAAGGAAAATAGGGGCACTACCAAATATCATAGTATTCTGTAGCGACCCACCCAAGGTTTCAAACAACCTGGCATTAAAGGATTTCCATTTCATAAGGGTCCATCTTACTCTTGAATTCAATCTAATGTTCATGTTACAAAAGGAGGTTAATGCTATAAAGATCACTGTAACCATATATCTTATGCTAATACCCATATAATATTCAACTTTTGAGTTTAAGCATTATCAATTTCAAATTATGTCGTGAAATATTAACTTATTCTATTATTATCCAAGCTTGGTGGTTTCAACTTTACTATAATAATAATGCATATAAGAGAGGAAGTTGGATTTCCACATAATATCTAAATGGATCATGGGTACATGGGATACAAGTCTATGAGAAACAACAATTCCCAACAAGGTTTCTATTCCTTCAACACTTTGGTTATGAAGCCATTAACTAGGATATTCTAACCATGGAAAACTACCTACTACTTATAATATATGTAATTTCCATTTGCTAACTAATGAAGATGGATAGGGTTGGGCCCTTTCTCCACCGACATATACACAATATATGCATTTATTTCAAATACCAAAATAATACCAATTACCAATTAATCTAATACATACATTGTAAATGCAAATACCACTTAATTCCAACACATTGTATTTATATGCAACCCAATTCAAATATCACATGGTATTTATATGCAACCCAATTTAAATATCACATGGTATTTATATGCAACCCAATTCATTTAGGCCCATAGAGTATAAATATAGATACGACTCATTTCTGGCCCACGGTATTTATATGCAACCCAATGCAAATACCAGTCAATGTAATGCATAGTAAATATGGAATTACCAAGGCATAGCCTATACATAATTATCAACCAATGAAACATATGAAAACAAAATCCAAAGGAATTCCCAATGAATATCAACTTCAAAATCGACTTGGAAATTAACTCATGAATTTTTAATATTCCTAAAAAGATCTTATCATCTTTAGTTGGAGCCAAACTTGATTTTATTATTAAAGACTTGGGAATAATTAATAATTAATAATTAAATTGACCTACTTGGCTACACGAAAAATATATATATATATATATATATATATATATATATATATATATATATATATATACACACACACACACACACACACTAGAGGAATCAACAATGGCGTCGGTATCGTACTTGCGTGACACGGGGTCGAATCCTAACAGATGCCACTATAACCCCTAGGCAAGCCCAGTGAACCCCCCATGGCCTACTGGCAGGTTTTGTGACTAGTTTCGACCCGCAACCTACACAATGGCCCGCACGTCTTAGCAAAAAGTGTGGTGGCCAATTATCCTACCCCCTAGGGGAGCACTACTAGAAAATATTGATTTGGCATTCAATTACAAAATTCTCTTTCAATTTTGTTAATTAAAAAAAGACGATACCTAAGGTAATATCATACAAAATGGATACACCCTTGTTTGCAATATTATGTGACACACAACATAAACTTATGCCATGGGGAAAGTGCCCATGAAAAAAATACAAGCCACAAAAGATGCATTAAAATTGGAGTCAATTTCAAGTAAAAATTACCAAGCCAATTAGAAAAATGGATAATATATTAATAACAATTTAATTATGAATCATAATTTAGAGGAATTTCCAAAATTACTTGGCTTGAGGACTTAAGCTACATAAATATAGTTTCCAAGGGATCTCTTTGACACTTTTTGTCAATTAAAACTTGTATGCAAAGTTGGAAAATAAAATTCTAATACATAATTGCATTTCCATTATTGTATAGCTTTTTGAAGCAATATTATAAAATAAATTTTTATTCTAAACTATTTCATTTTCCAAAATTTAATACAATGAAAATTCAATTCATTTCCAAGCACATGGCCACTTCCAACCATACCATTATTCTTTCTAAATTATTTTTAACCATAAAAATAAACTCTTCAAAAAAAACAATTGTATTTTCAAAACTATTGAGTTCATAAATCGTTCCTTATATGTAATGCTACAAGAAATGTTATTTCCATATTAACAAATTCCATAACAAAATATTACTCTGTTCACTTGAGGAAAATAAATACCCATAAATTTATTTTTACTCTCAATTTAAACATAGACATTCATACCAACACATGGCTTCAAATTAGACATATGTATTTAGACAAACGCATGGCCTACATGGTCAAATAAAATTCCATAACAAAAACTTAACATAAAAACCATTGAATTCAAACCATAAATGGATTTCCATAGATAAGTTCGAGGTTTATAACACAAATGACCAACAATCATAAATTAAAATTCAATAACAAATACTTAGGCGATTTAATGAAATCTTGGCACAGATTGTGTGGCGTCCATGCTCCACCCAACTGTAGGCATTTCAAGTGACACCCCCTAGTCGGACTTCCTGAATTCACTAGTCTTAGCTTAGCCATTAACAATCAAGACTGATTTCCTCACAACTCACCCAATTCTATGCATTCCTCTAGCCAAAATTCCCAAGCATCTCTTAAGGAAAAAATCTACCTCATTCATCGACATTCTCTCAACTTTGGGAGTCAAACTACTAGTTTCTGGGCAGCTCATATGGTTGAACCAAAACAGGGTTGAATGGCTCCTTCTGCTTGGGTCGTACCCCCTCTTCCAGGCTTGAATCTCCCATTTTCTCTTGTATGAAAATTCTCCTTTCATCAAGACGTTTGGATCCATTTTATTAATTTAATTTTAAATTTTAATTTTAATATATTATTTAATTTTAATCTTGATCTTAACCTAATCCTTAAACAAGCTTAAGGATAATCTATGAGGTTTGAAAATTAAGCAAGAATTGATTTATCTTTTCCTTTTTAAACAAGGGTTAGGATCATATGTTAATGCCCCTGGGACAAACTCTAGCCCCCCTTAATCCTCACTGGTGAATTCATGTGTCATATATCTTTAATGTTCCGCCACACAGTTAATTGTTTTATATTATTATTATCAGTGTCCATTACACAATACATTATATTTTTTGGCCTTTAGCCATTATTGACTTAACTAACCGGGTAGTATAAACATTAGGGAAAAATAGAGAAGTCACTAGGTGCTTTGCAACCACTTCATATTCCCAACCATATGTGTATGGGAATCCCTATGGATTTCATTATGGAACTTCCTATGGAAACCAATATAATAGTCATCATGGTAATAGTAGATTTCTTAGCCAATTGCACCCACTTATGTGGCTTACCACCAACTTTTATACCCTCACAAGTGGCATGAGTTTTCTTGGAACAAGTTTTTATGCTCTATGGAATGCCCACTTGTGATGTTTCTAATTGTGAACCCAATTTTACCAACAAGTTTTGGTAAGAGTTGTTTAAACTTTAGGGCACATACTTGAATCCCAACATGGTATATCACCCCCTAACTAATTATTAAAGCAAAGTGGTCAATAAGTGCTTGGAAACCTACTTGTGATGCTTTCCCTTAGATAAGCCACAATAATGGACCCAATGGCTCCCTCTGGCTGAATAGTGGTATAATACCACTCATCACGGCTCCATAAATATGACACCGTATGAAGTGATGTACAACAAAAAAATCTTATCAATGATTTCCTATACACCAGTTACCTACTAGGTTTTGGCAGTGGATGACACACTTCGCACCAAAGATGGCATTCTTCACATCCTTAAAGATAATAATGTTGATGTATGTGTAACTTCGAAATGTATTCACTTGTATATTTTAAATTGTATTTCATTGTACCCATGCAGAGATGTTTGTTCCTCCGATCGGGAGAGTCATTAATATAATAAAGTCTTGTAAATTTCTTGAGGTTAACCCTTCATTGTAAACTGAGGAAATAGTCCCCACAGTTGAGGGGTATTAGGGTTATTAAACTCTTTTAGTGAAGTCGGCCCTATAGAGTAAATGTCAAGCGGAAAACAAGTATAAATAGAGAGTGAGACTCTCTATTTGAAACACACACACACTCAAATGTAGTGCATGAGTAAGAGAAGAGTAGCTCTCACAAGTGAGAGAGAGAACAACTGTCAGAGATCATCTTTGTGTTTTTGGGTTTTACTTTTTCTATTGGTGCTCATTCTATCTCTAAGGAAGTTATGGGTTTTTCTCCTTTATGGTTTCCCCAAGGAAAACTCTTTGTGTCTCTTGTCTCTTGTGATTATTGTTGTGCATGTTATTCTCTCAGATAAGATCCTATATCATATTGATTAAATGATAAAAATCTAACATGGTATCAAAGATAACCTAAGAAGAAGACATTGTGCAGATACAAAAGCTAGGGCTTCTTATTTTTGGGTCTCTCTCCATATATCATCAGTAAAAGGAGGCTAGGTTGACTCTACATTGAAGGGTGCATCTTTCTGTCGAAGCAGAATCTGATTCTGAGCATTTTCAGTTTTTTGACCTACCACTACAGCAGGAAATTAGGGCTTTTCATAGAAGTGGAATTTTTGAGTGAGCCCAACATAGGATTTCTCTCCTCCTCAAAATCAAATTTTAAAGACCAAGATTGAATTTTTTGGTTGGGTAGAACTCTAGGAAAGTCAAACCCTAATTTGCCTCTAATCCAGAAAACCGACACTACAGAAGATCAACTCCAGATCTAGTTCCGGCATCTCAAATTGGTAAGATCTAAATATTTTGTATTTCCATTTAAGGTTCTCATTTAATATGTCTCATCACACCAAGCTTGATGAAAATCTTAAAGGAGTTGAAAAATTCCAAGCATGGAAGTATAGGATATCACTGGTTCTTGAAGAAAATGAATTGGACACCTACATAAGTGGATAAGTTCTAGTTCCAAAGGGAGATGACGCTAAAGCCTTACATAAGAATAACTTGGTCAAGGACAAGAGGATTATTGTTGATTCTATCAAGGATCACCTTACACCATAGGTGTCTTCCCTAAAGACAACTAAAGAGATGTTTGATTCCTTAACCAAGATATTTGAAGGGAAGAACATAAATCGGAAGATGACTTCGAGAAACCAATTGAAGAATGTAAAGATCCAAAATGCAGAGACCATACAGTCATACTTTACAAGGGTCTCTAAAATCAAAGAACAACTTGAAGCAATAGAAGAAGAATTGGATAATGGATAAATTGTGATAACCACCTTGAATGGTCTCCCTAGATCATGGGACTCCTTTATTCAATGGATTTGTGCTAGAAGAAAGTTAATCACTTTCAGTAGGCTGTGGGAGGAATGCTCACAAGAGGAAGCTTGGACAGTAGCTCGAGAAGAAAAGATGGGAAGTGAAGATCGAGCTCTCACAGCACACACCAAGAAATTCAGAAAGGACCACCATCATCCCAAAGGTAAGCATTCTCACCAGAAAGATGTCCCTGGAAGATATAGAAAAGATCTATCTAAACTCAAATGTTATACCTGTGATGAGAAAGGACACTTTGCCAAAGAGTGTCCCAAAAATATAGGTAGCTCCCACAAGAAGAAGGACATAAAAAGAAAACATCATGCTCACACTACAGAGGATGATGAACCTCTAAGAAAGAGAGTAAAAGAAGAAAGTGAATATTCTTCAAGTGATGAAGAGTATGTTTTGATTTCTGCCCTCACGGGGACTGTTACACATGGAAGCAATGATTGGCTCATAGATAGTGGGGCTTCCAAACATATGATGGGATTCAAAAAATCCTTTGTGAAACTATCTGAACATGAGTCACCCCATAAAGTAAAACTTTGGGATGACTACCAGTATCCCATAAAAGGTAGTGGTGAATCCTCCTCTAAGCTAGACTCTGGAAAATCTATGAAGATCAAGGATGTTTTGTTTGTACCAGGACTAAAGAAGAATATTCTCTCCATATCTGTGTTGGATGCAAAAGGTATGAGGGTTGCATTTGCAGATTGCCAAGTCCTTATGTGTCCAAAGGGGAAGACTATAGATGATGCAATAGTGATTGGATAGCAAGAGGGAGGCTTATACAAATTAAAGGGCCAACCAGAACAAGCCTTTGTCCATGACTCAGTAGAGCCAAGTGAAATTTGGCATAGAAGGCTTGCACATGTGCACCATAGGGAACTACCACTTGCAAGCAAAGTTGTTGAAGGTCTTCCATAAATCCAAACAAAGCATGAAGGAATTTACAAAAGATGTGCAAAGGGAAAGAACACAAAGAAGACATTTCCAAGTAGTGAGAGAAAGGCAAAAGGAATCTTGGAAATCATCCACTCCGATTTATGCAGTTCAATGTCATCTAGTTCATTGAGTGGGTATGAATATTATGTTTCTTTCATTGATTATTTTTCTAGGAAGACATGGATATACTTCTTGAAAATCAAGGATGAAGTATTCAGTAAATTCAAGGAATTCAAAGCCTTGATAAAAAACCACACAGAGAAGAACATCAAGACCTTTCGATCAGACAATAGCAGAGAATTAACATCAAATGAATAAAGAATTATGCAGAGAGTCGGGGATTAAGAGGGAGTTGAGCACTCCATATAATCCACAACAGAATGGGGTTGCAGAAAGGAAGAATGTAATGGTTATGGAAGTAGCAAGGGAAATGCTTCATGATCAAGGTATTCCTATGCATCTATGGGAAAACGCTGTTAGGACAGCTATGTATGTACAGAACTGTACTCTGCATAGAGTACTTGAGAACAAGACACCAGAAGAAGTCTTCTCTGGTAAGAAACCATAAGTCAGCCATCTTTGAATATTTAGTTGTCTAGTGTACATACACATTCCAAAAGAAAAAAGGACGAATTTATATCCTTCAAGAAAGAAGGGTATATTTGTGGGATATAGTGAAAGCTCGAAATCTTACAGAATATATTTCCCAGGATTCAAGAAGATCAAAATATGCAAGGATGTTACTTTTGATGAAGACTCGACTTACAACAAATCTAGAAAGAGACCTATTGAAGACATTGAATAAACAGAAGTACCCAGGAACCAACTCCAGAAGAAGATCGAGAAATGGAAGAACCTCAAGAACCTGTAGATCCACCCCATGAGAAGAATCCTTACAAGAGGAAACTTGCATGGGTACGAGAGGCTATCCAAGGTGCAGAGGGATATTGGGTTTCAGAATAAATGCACAAAGAAAGGAAGAGAACTAGGTCCTACTCCAGTTATGTAGCCCTACTATGTGACATCATTGATAAAGAACCTTCCAACTATGAAGAAGCAGCAAAAAATAAAGAATGGAAGGATGCTACGATCGAGGAGTACCAGTCGATCATGAACAATGATGTATGGGTTGTGGTCCCGAGACCAGAAGGGAAGTCTATTTTAACTTCCAAATGGATCTACAAGATCAATCATGTTGTAGATGGTAGCATAGAGAAATATAAAGAAATATTTGTGGCACGTGGCCTCTCCCAGAAATAAGGGATAGATTATGAGGATACTTTTTCACCTGTAGCCAGATACACTTCCATCAGATCATTACTTTCTATGGTTGTAGTAATGAAATGGAAGATACACCAGATGGATTTCAAGACAAAGTTCTTGAATGGTGTAGTAGAAGAGGGAGTGTATGTGTGCAAATTGAAGAAGGCCCTGTACGGTTTGAAACAGGCACCCGGGACATGGTACGGCATAATTGACAGCTTCCTAACTCGCTTGCGATTTACCAAGAGTAAATCAGATTCCAACCTTTACTATCAGGTTGAGGAAGGGAACCCAATGATACTCCTACTATATGTGGATGACATGTTTGTGACAGGTGAGAATGGGTTGATTATTGACACGAAGAGGAAGCTTACTACCGAGTTCAAGATAAAGACTTGGGTATAATGCACTACTTTCTAGGCATGGAGGTGTGGTAGAATGTAGATGGAATCTCCCTGTGACAAGGGAAGTATGCAGTTGATATCATGAAGAGGTTTGGGATGATGGACAACAATGCCATGACCACACCTATGGAATTGAACCTGAAGTTATTGAGTGATGCTTCATCAAAGTCGGTTGATGCTACAATGTATTGTCAGATGATTGGGTCATTGATGTATGTGACAAACATAAGACCAGATATTTTCTTTGTTGTGAACACATTGAGCCTGTTCCTGAAATATCTGAGATATGTTCACATGATTTCTGTAGATCATATTTTGAGGTACTTGAAGGGTACATTGTTAGAAAACAGGATCGCAGAGCAATAATAGATATACAGTTAAATCAATAAACAAGATGCAAAAAACATTAAAACATTACAGAGAGACACAGATATAACGTGGTTCACCCAAACAATGGGCTACATCCACAAAGAAATTTGCCAGTCCTTTTATTACAGTCCAGAAAGATGAAGGGATACACCCTGCAGCAAAACCGTTGCACTTCCTCTTCACGCTCTCACAGTCTCTCTTCCAGTACAATACAATACCATATCCAGTCGATTTACAATGCTCTCTTTTATAGGGGAAATACCATGGGAAAAATTCTAGGGTTAACCCAATACCATGGGTCCGTAATACTTTTGGCCAACACACATCCAAAAAAAAAAAATTCGGGGGCTCCGCCCCCGAACCCCAAGGCAGGGGGAACGAGTGTACAGTACTCCTAGGTTACAATCACAACTGAATAATATCTCTGGATCTGGAAGATTGGGCTCCACAACCAACAATCTCCCACTTAGAGACTAATCACAGCAACTCTACCGCTACTACACTTGCTGGACCTTGGACTTGGCAAATTTCTTCTTTTCACCTTCATGCTTTAAGGCCAACAGAAACCGAGCAGGAACTCATTTTCTCTCTGGTTACTCCCTTTGTCAACATGTCTGCAGGATTCTGGCTAGTGTGAATCTTTTCCAGTTTTTACAGTTCTTCATCTAGAACAGATCTTATGAAGTGGTACTTGAGTTCTATATGTTTAGTCCTCAAATGAAAAATTGAGTTCTTTGCAAGATAAATGGCACTCTAGCTGTCACTGTACAGCCTACTATTCTCTTGTTTCTTACCCAATTCTTCCATGAACCTCTGCAACCAAATCATCTCCTTACTAGCCTCTGTAGCAGCAACATACTCTGCTTTCGTTGTTAAAAGTGCAACAACCTGTTGCAATTTTGAAATCCAAATTACTGTTGTTCCACCTACAGTGAACACATACCCTGTGGTTCTCCTCCTGCTATCTTTATCACCAGCCATATCTGCATCAACATATCCATGTAGAATAGTGTCTGAACCTCCAAAACATAATGCATGAGAAGTGGTACCTCTCAAATACCTTGGAATCCACTGTACTTCTTTCCAATGCTCTTTACCTGGATTATTCATATACCTGCTCACAACTCCCACTGCATGTGCAATATCTGGTCTTGTACACACCATGGCATACATCAAGCTCCCAACTGCTGATGAATAGGGAATCTTGGACATGTAATCTATCTCTTCCTGTGTCTCTGGACACATATGCTTGCTTAGTTTGAAATGGCTTGCCAAAGGTGTGTTGACTGGTTTTGCATTCTACATTCGAAACCTTTGCAACACCTTTTCTATGTACTCACCTTGAGACAATGTCAATTTGTTATTTTTCCTGTCTCTTGTTATTCTCATACCAAGGATTTGCTTTGCAGCACCCAAATCCTTCATCGCAAATGATTTAGCTAGTTTTCTTTTGAGCACATTTATATCCTGCATGTTAGACCCTGCAACAAGCATGTCATCCACATACAATAACAAGATAATATATCTTCCTTTATCTAGCCTCTTGAAATAAACACAGTGGTTAGAATGACATCTATCATAACCTTGATCTGTCATAAACTTATCAAATTTTAAATACCACTGCCTTGGAGCTTGCTTCAGGCCATATAAGCTCTTCTTCAACCTGCAAACCAAATTCTCCTTCCCTTTGACCTCATACCCTTGTGGCTGCGGCATATAAATCTCTTCCTCCAAATCCCCATGGAGAAAGGTCATTTTTACATCTAATTGTTCAAGATGCAAATATTCTACTGCCACTAGACTTAAAATAGTTCTAATTGAATTCATTTTAACAACAGGAGAAAATATTTCATCAAAGTCTATACCTTTCTTTTGTGCAAACCCCTTTACAACAAGTCTAGCCTTGTACCGCTTCTTTCCTCCATCTTCTTCCTTCAACCTGTAAACCCATTTATTCTGCAATACCCTTTTTTCTGCAGGCAACTTAACCAAATACCAAGTCTAGTTTCTTACCAATGAGTCCATCTCCTCATCCATGCCTTGCTCCCACTTCTTTCTAGTTTCTACCTGCATTGCTTCTTCAAAACATTCTGGCTCACCAGAATCAGTCATCAATAAATAATACAATGAAGGAGAGAATCGTTCAGGGGGTCTACTTAACCTGGCAGAGCTTCTTATAGTTGTAGGAGTTTCCGGTACCTGCTGCTGCTCTTGATTTTCTGGTGCTTTTGGGACTTCATTTTCTTTGATTTCATCAAGCACTGTGTACTCTGTGTTTTCTTTTTCTTCTTTCTTTCCCTGCAACTGATCTTTGTACATGACCTTTTCATTGAATACTACATCTCTACTCCTAATGATTTTGTGATTTTTAAGATCCCATAAGCGATAACCAAAATCATCAACCCCGTATCCAATAAAGGTACATTTCTTGGATTTAGCCTCAAGCTTTGTTCTATCATCTTTATCAATATGGACAAATGCTTCACAACCAAAAGTTCTCAGAAATGAGTATTTTACCTGTTTACCTGTCCATGACTCCTCTAGAATTCCACCATCCAAAGCGCTTGAAGGCCCTCTGTTTATTAAATAAAAAGCAGTGTTTACACCATCAGCCCAAAACTGTAAGGGAAACCCTGGATGCAATCTCATACACCTTGCACGCTCCATGATTGTTCTATTCATCCTTTCTGACACACCATTTTCTTGGGGTGTTCCAGGGACTGTCTTCTCTCTGCGAATCCCATTGTGTGAACAGTAACTGTCAAACTCCTTGCTGCAGTACTCGCCTCCATTATCAGATCTGAGACATTTCAACCTTTTTCCTATATCATTCTCAGCCAAATCTTTCCACTTCTTAAAAGTATCAAACACATTAGATTTCTATCTAATGCAATAAACCCAAGTTTTTCTAGTTGCATCATCAATAAAAGAAACATAATAACGAGAGCCACCAAGAGATTGTACCTAAGCTGGTCCCCATACATCTGTATGGACAAGCTCTAACTTTTCACTCTTCTTTTGTTTCCCAACCCTGAGAAATCTAACTCTCTTCTGTTTTTCATAAACACGGTTCTCACAAAATTCCAAACTTACCTGCTTCAGATCTGGAAGCAGTTTCCTTGAGTGGAGAATCTACATCCCCTTCTCACTCATGTGGCCAAGCCTATGATGCCACAACGCTGCACTTATTTCTGTGGAAGCTACAGAAATAGAATAATCAGTATTATGAGAACATAAATATAACGTACCTATCCTATCTCCTTTTGCAATTACCATTGATCCTTTAGTGACCTTCCACCACGTTTTTCCAAACGTAGACAAACAGCCGCCATCTCCCAACTGCTCTGTTGAGATCAGATTTCTTTTCATAGCAGGAATGTGCCTTACATCCTTTAGCAACCAGTCATTTCCATTATTTAGCTTAATCCGTACCTTACCCTTTCTAACAATTTTACATGGTTCATCATCCCCCAGTAACACATGCCCAAAATCACCTTGAACATAATCATAAAATAATTTCCTATGGGGTGTAGCATGACATGAAGCCCCTGAATCTACTACCCAGTAATAACTAGTATTATCTAATGCAAGAATCAAAGCATCTTGTAACACATCACCTGCTACATTAGCTTCCTGGGTAGTCTCTTGCTACCTCTCACCTTTATTCTTTGGTGCTCTGCAGTCTTTCTTTAGATGTCCTTTCTTACCACAGTTCCAGCATTCTATTTTTCTGAATCTGGACTTGGATCTTCCCTTTTTATACTTGTCGCGATTTCCTGGGCTCCTTCCTCTCTTGTTTTGTCTCCCTCTGCTATCCATGGTCAACGCATTACCTGATGTCTCACCTGTGCTTTTCCTTCATATTTCCTCGCTAAGAATAACACTAACAACATCATCAAACTTAAGAGTTCTTGAACTAGGGACAGAGTTACTTACAGCCATGACCAAGCTATTCCAGCTTTCTGGCAATGAGCACAAGATTAGAAGAGCCCTAACCTCATCATCAAAGTTCACTTTTATAGAACTTAACTGACTGGTAAGTGTATTAAACTCATTTAAATGGTCAGCAACAGATCCACCTTCCGACATCTTCATATTAAATAAACGCTTCATTAAAAATACCTTGTTAGAAGCCGAGGGTTTTTCATAGAGCTTACTCAATGCGCTCATCACACCCTCTGTTGTTTTTTCTTTCGAAATATTGAAGGCCACCGATGAATCCAGGCACAGCCATATTGTTCCTAGTGCCTTTCTGTCAAGAACCTCCCATTTTTCATCCTTCATAGCCGTCAGCTGTTTTGCTTTTTCGCCCAACGGAAAGTACAGATCTTTCTGGTACAGATAGTCCTCCATTTGCATCTTCCATAACTGATAGTTTTGGCCGTTAAATTTCTCGACCCTAAACTTTCCTTCTTCCGCCATTGCTCCCACTCTAACCAGGAACCCTTCTTTCCTGCGAGTTTAACAACCAAATGGACCTTTTGGCTCTGATACCAATTGTTAGAAAACAGGACCACAGAGCAATGACAGATATGCAGTTAAATCAATAAACAAGATGCAAAACACATTAAAACATTACAGAGAGACACAGATATAACGTGGTTCACCCAAACGATGGGCTACATCCACAAAGAAATTTGCCAATCCTTTTATTACAGTCCAGAAAGATGAAGGGATACACCCTGCAGCAAAACCGCTGCACTTCCTCTTCACGCTCTCACAGTCTCTCTTCCAGTACAATACAATACCATATCCAGTCGATTTACAATGCTCTCTTTTATAGGGTAAATACCATGGGAAAAATTCTAAGGTTAACCCAATACCATAGGTCCGCAATATTGTTGGCCAACACACATCTAAAAAGAAAAATGTGTGGGCTCCGCCCCCGAACCCCAAGGCAGGGGGAACAAGTGTACAGTACTCCTGGGTTACAATCACAACTGAATAATATCTCTGGATCTGGAATATTAGGCTCCACAACCAGCATACATTTGACTATGGGCTCAAATATGAAGTGAATCAAAAGATTAACCTGGAGGGTTATGTGGATTCAGATTGGACAGGAAGTGCCATTGATAGGAAGAGCACTTCGAGGTGTTGCTTCAGTATGGGATCAAGTGTGATCTCTTGGTTTATCAGGAAGCAGTCCTATGTGGCACTTAGTATAGCCGAAGTAGAGTATGTCACAGCTTGTTCGACTAGTTGTGAGGCAATGTGGCTAAGGAAGCTACTATCTGGTTTGTTTGATCTTCATTTGGATGGTAGTTGTATATATTGCAACAACCATAATTGTGTAAAGTTGTCAAATAACCTGATGTTCCATGACAATTCGAAGCACAACGAGATCAAATATCACTATATCAGGGATATGGTGCAGAGAGGAGCAGTGAAGCTCCAGTATGTTGCGACCGACGAGTAGATAGCTGATGTGTTGACCAAGCCATTAGCCAAAGTGAAGTTTGAGTACTTCAGAGAGAAGCTTTGTTTTCATCAGATCGAGGTTCCTTCCAAGGGAAGTGATGAGTCCAAAATACTTTCTGACATGGTGGCAGGATTGGTTCCTCCCATGGTCAGATGTAAGTGATGTGCCTTTCTGACATGGTGGTAGGATTGGTTCCTCCCAAGGTCATACATAGGTGTTGTGCCTTTCTGACATGGTGGCAGGATTGGTTCCTCCCAAGGTCATACATAGGTGTTGTGCCTTTCTGACATGGTGGTAGGATTGGTTCCTTCCATGGTTAGATGTAAGTGTTGTGCCTTTCTGACATGGTGGCAGGATTGGTTCCTCCCATGGTTAGATGTAAGTGTTGTTCCTTTCTAACATGGTGGTAGGTTTGGTTCCTCCCATGGTCAGATATGAGTGTTGTTCCTTTCTGACATGGTCCCAGGATTGGTTCCTCCCATGGTCAGATATAAGTGCTATGCCTTTCTGACATGGTGGTAGGATTGGTTCCTCCCATGGTCATATGTAAGTGTTGTGCCTTTCTGACATGGTGGCAGTATTGGTTCATCCCATGGTCAGGTATAAGTATTGTGCCTTTTTGATATGGTGGCAGGATTGGTTCCTCCCATGTTCAGATGTAACGGTTGTGCCGTTCTAACGTGGTGGAAAGATTGGTTCCTCCCATGGTTAGATGTAAGTGATGTCCCTTTCTAACATGGTGGTAGTATCGGTTCCTCCCATGGTCAGATGTGAGTGTTGTGCCTTTCTGACATGGTGGCAGGATCGGTTCCTTCCATGGTTAGATATAAGTGATGTTCCTTTCTGACATGGTGGTAGGATTGGTTCCTCCCATGGTCAAATATAAGTGTTGAATATGTGAAGACCTACGTGGAGGCTAGGCCTACATACAACAAGGATAGCTCTATAGAAATTCCTATGACAAGTAGAATTGAGAGATAGCACCATTTGGTCAAGATAGAGGAAGCACTAATGATGATGATCCAGCTTTGATGATGATCCAGTAATGAAGACTTGTGCTAATGAACTATGTCAAGAGAATACCTTCCTAGTTAAGAGGGAGTGTTGATGTATTTGTAACTTCGGAATGTATTCACTTGTATATTTTATATTGTATTTCTTTGTACCCCGATGGATATGTGTGTTCCTCCGATCAAGAGAGTCATTAATATAATAAATTCATATAAATTCATTGAGGTTAACCCTTCATTGTAATCTGGGGAAATAGTCCCCATAGTTGAGGGGTATTAGGGTTAATAGACTCTCCTAGTGACGTCGTCCATGTAGAGTAAATGTCAAGTGGAAAAAAAGTATAAATAGAGAGTGAGACTCTCTATTTGAAACACACACTCACTCAATTGTAGCACATGAATGAGAGTAGAGGAGCTCACACAAGTGAGAGAGATAACAATTGTCAAATATCATCTTTGTGTTTTTGGGTTTTACTTTTTCTATTGGTGCTCATTCTATCTCTCAGGAAGTTGTAGGGTTTTCTCCTTTATGGTTTCCCTGAGGAAAATTATTTGTGTCTCTTGTCTCTTGTGATTATTGTTGTGCATGTTATTCTCTCAGATAATATCCTAGATCATATTGATTAAATGATAAAAATCTAACAAATACGATTCTGGCTCAAAACAGAATGAAGAAACAAATGGATCAACATCACTCCTATTGCTTCTTTAAAGTTGGGTATTAGGTGTGTCTTTGACTCCAATTGTATAAACATGCATCTCTTAAGGCATGTATCTATCAAAATATTGCTTCAAAGTTATACGGACCCTACACCATCCTCCAATGCATTGGACATTGGCCTATAAGCTCGCTTTACCATACCACTCCAAGATTCACCTTGTCTTCCACATTGCTTACCTAAAAAAATTGGTGGGGTATAATTGTAAAGTAAATACCAATTTACTAGAACTTGATGAGAAAGGATTCACTTGGATTCAATAAACTATTGGATTCTAGTGAATGAAAATTGTAAAAGCACACAATCTAATAAATTTTCATCCACTAGAAATACATGTTGCTAGAAGATGCCACTTGGCAACCAACTGACATTTTATAGTAATTTTTGCACCTTCAACATTGAGGACAATGTTGTTGTTGAAGAGGGATGGCATGTTAGAGTCCTATGCTAACCTGCCTTACTCTAAGATTTAGTCATACATCATATAATTCCAAGTAAGTTAGTATCAATTGATCAATGTAAAAAGGGTCTCTTTATTAATTAAGACCCGTCATGAAGTTGTATTTTGATCATGCCAAGTAGTTAGCATTTTGGATATCTTTAGCCTATTTAAAGAGCTTCAAGGATATGAAGAGTTTTGTATATTATTCATGTACTATATTTTTCTCGAGTGAATGGTCACCCTACCAAAAAAGGCCCATGAACATTGTTTCTCATAACATATAAGCTCATTTCTTTCCACATTATATTTATGTTGTCTCGTGTTTTTGGTTCTTTTCTACATTATTTGGTTTATTGTGTCCTAATATTTCTATATTTTGTGTGATTTCTAAGTCTTAGGGGTAACAAATGCCACATATGACATCCTTCTCTTGGTCTAGCCATGATCTAGGAAGTGAACTCCCCAAATCATATTTCGAGACTCTTTTCCTCTCCTACATGAATAGATACCAATTCAAGGAAACCCTTTATCTTAATCTTTATCATGCCTCAATATATTAGAGCATTACCGATAAAGTCTCTCTCCTTCTTTATTTCTTCTATAGAAGAATTATTTAGATACTTGAGTTTCTTATTGAAGTAAATGACTATCTCTTCAAGGATTGGTTATGGCTACATGATAAGTAAGAAAAGTATATATACCTATTGTGTAATAGATATATCTCTTGGGATGGAAGATTGTTCCTCATCAAGAATGTGCTCAAAGCAATATCGATGTACTAGATATCTGGATAGTCTAACATTCCCAAAATGATGTTGAATAAGATTAAAAGGATTTTATTGCATTAATTATGGTATGGGATGGAAGAACATAATAGTATTCCTCTAGTCAAGTGAGAATTGATCTCCTGACTTAGGTCATAATGGGGTTGGGAGTTGAAGGACCTACATATCTTCTTCCAATTCATATGAGCAAAAGAGGTATGGATCCTCGTTACAAAAAAAGGGCTATGGAAACATATATTCTTTTAGGTATGTGTCTACCCAAAGTTGCCTCTATAATGAATTAGATCCACCTCAAAAAACCACACAAGAGATTGTACTTCTTGTAGGATTGCAATTTTTATTTTCCATGTTCTTGGGAATGATTTGGCATGGGAACTTGGGGATGGTTGGAATGTTCTAATAGGAAAAGATGTGGTGGTGGGAATTCATCTAAAAGTTCAACCATTGAATGAACTAGTTGTTAGACTAGAAGTAACGAGCATTACTTATCTGTTAGATGCATATATATATATATATATATATATATATATATATATATATAGGCCCCTCACTCACAATGGTCTTCGAGTTGGAAAACGAAAAAAAATATTGGGGTTGGAAGGGAAACAAGGAAACAATTGGACCCATTACAAACAAATGTTGATCACTGTTGCTACAATTATATCGGAGAAGAAGAATAGTTGGTGTGAGAAAAAAACATAAAAGGGGATTCCTACAAGATTAAGATGGGATACCAGGATTTAGTAGTTCATGAATCGTTCATGGAAATTAAGAGGTAAAAACTTAGTGGTGGAGCAAAATATAAAAAAATATAGGCTTTTCCAAAAGAAAAAATAATTGTTTGTAATGTCCCAAGTCTGGTGTACAAACCTAAACACTCTTCAATTCTGTAAATTATATTAAAATTTATGAACTTGAATTAATTTACATAATGACTTCTCGGATTGGGCAAATAAGGGGTTTATTCTGGGAAATTTTGCAGGAAAAAGGAGTGAGCAGTAGGCAGCAACCAAATAAAATCAGACATGTAATTTTCTCTCCCCTATCACATTTAGATCTAGTGCCATTTAGGTTTCAGAATCCGCTCCGCGGAAACCTACTACCACGCTTCTGGGCAACCAAACCCTAAAACTAAGGAGGGTAGTTCGGTTTGTTTTAACCAGGGGCTTCTAGAAACTTGAAAAGGGTTGTTACAGCCTTAATATAGCATAACTAAAGGTTTTATATATTTTTCAGAGATTCTGGAAGTTTTGAGAAGTTTTGGATGAATTTGGGGTTTCACGGTAGTTTTGGCCAAGGAAAACCCTGCGCATAGGAGGATCCAAAAAGGTGGTACATACTCAAATAAAAATGGTTCTAGAGTTTTATATGGTAATTTTTTCCTATTATTGAACCATGGGAGTTGACATAGCTCATATTGAGTTAACAGAAATGGTTTTACATCAATTTTACCAAAACTAGTTATTAAAAGCTAGTAATCTAGCTAGGGTCTAAAAAAAACAGTTAAATCATCTCAAATGAATTTATGTAAAAGATGAGAACTATAACAGAGGTAAATATCAGTTAATTTAATATGTAAACTCCCTTCAATTACTTCCCCAACCTGACATATTCCTTATAGCACTCATTTTTATTCAATTTCCCCGATACATTGCTAAAATAGGCCTTTTAGGTAAAAATGAAGACAAGAATCTTTATGGGCAGAGATGTTTCGACCTGATACACATAATTTGAAGAATATTATGACCCTATAGAACATAAATTACATCATTTAATGACCATTACAAGGATACTCCAAAAACAAGGGGTAGGAGGCCCGGATCATGACTAACAAAGGCTATGAGCATAAGTGAAACTAGGGCTTCATTGGATATGGACCTGAACTTGATGGAGGCTGCAAATAACTCTATAAATCCTTCAATTCCTTCAATCTAGCTCTCCACACCTACAATGGAAGGAAAGGGGATGGAAGGAGAGGGGAATGGAAGGCTGGGGCTCATCTCCCAGTAGTCTGAGGCACAACACTCAGAAATAATGATCACATAAGCATTCAGCAATCAAATCATCGAGCAAACTTAAGAAATGGGTTCAAATTTATCTTTTATAGACTTATGGATGAGCTGCTTAGTAAGTTGAGGCCAATGTTGACCTGTGAGAGCAAGTCAACCCCATGGGTGACCTAACCCTAGCCACAAAAGCACCCCCTTTGGGAAATTAGGCAAGTAGGACCATGTGGAATTGTTTCCAATTCCAAATCATCCTTCACAATTAGAAACTGCAACCTCCCTTAGTCAAAAGCTGCCTCTTTTGGGTTATGACAGCTTTCTGCTTTTCCTGGGTCATAAGGAAACTCTTTCTTTCCTTAAAAAACCTTCCTGCTTTTCTCTTACAGCTTTTCTGAGCTCCATAAGAGGAAATTGTGCCCTCCCCTTTGAAATACTTTCCTGCTTTTACCTCTGTCTGCTTTTTCTTCTTTTAAGAAACTTCCCTTTATTCTCTTGCTTGCTCTTGTTATGGACTTTCTTATTTTTACCAAGGAAAGTTGACTAGCTTTCCCCAATGCACCCTCCTGACATGGCAGCCTTAATTCCACATCATTATTGTGCATAATAAATAAAATTGCTCAAATAAAATTAAATGCATGCCTTAGAACAATTATTAGTAAAAATTTATCCTAGGATGAATAATTAATAACAACTTGAGCCCCTAGGAACTTAGCATGGTCAACACTTTTAATGGTCAATTTGAGGGAACATGACATTCCTCCCCTCCCAAATCTACTTGTCCTCAAGCAGAAGCACCACAGATTGTTGCAAATTTTTCCACCATGTTTTTGCTGCACCACTCTAATCATAGCCATTTTTATGATGCCACTTCCTTTAGCGAAATTTCCAACCTAATTAAAGTAACTGAGTAGAATTCCCAGATCCCACTGCCTCCTCTGCAAGGACGCAAATTTTTCTACCACCTTTTGAACTCTATCATTCCTAAGAATGCTTGGATCCCATGGTTTTATCTACCTCCTTCCACCCATCAATAAAAACAACAAAATTTTATCATTGTAGAGGAGGAAAATGAGGTTATGAAAATCATACCACCATACTGGGAGCTCATCTCTCCCCATGCCAAACTGAACATTTTTTAAACTCTCCCACCAAATATGGAATTCCTTAATGTGGGACCAAATCATCTTGAGCCTCTCTAAAGTATGAAAATCCATGTGCAAGCTAGCACTGGAACTCACATCACTGTTGTTATGAATACATAGGAGGTTATCCCATGCCCCTCCCTGTATACTAAAAGCATCATATAGAAGCCATACATGCTCATTCCATTGCTCATACAATTGCTTTGATGTGTCCAATGTATCTCCATTGATGCAAACAAGATTTTTACCCTCCAGTGCACACATCTCAATCATGTGTCTAGCCACCCAATCAATGGATGGACAAAATTTCATGCTAAATGATTCAGGTGGGAATAATTCAGCTACTACTAATGCACTTTTCAAACCACATGGTTTGACCATCAATACCTCAACTGGAAGAGTGAAAGTATCATGCTCCTCTTGTGGCATCAACAGAAAAAATCTTTTCACCCAATATTCATCCCCACATGATGTGGCTGAAATAGAAGTGTGGGGTGAAGAATTGTGAGCCAAATCCCTACAATGCTCATCAATCAAGATAATGGATCCACAAATTCCTCCATTAGTTTTATGAGTGACAGTGTGATCATGTTCCTCCTCCAAAATTGTACAACATTTTCCTAGAGGCAACTCATAATCTCTTAGGAACCATGCAAGTGCTTAATCTTCATATTGCTTGACCTCAAACTCCTCAAGCACATGCAAATCGGAATGCACCTCATGTGCATGTGTGTGGGAGGTATATAATAGCTTCAAAATAAGTCTTTGTTTATGTCACATATTGTCAAGACAATGTTAGTCGCAACAAAAGAATTATTGCAGAAATAAATAAAAAGTTCCCTCCCAAGGTCTTCATTCCAAGTATGTCTCTATGGAACTCAACGAGTGCTCCCCTCTTCATCCAATGGCTCAACTCTCTGCCATTGATCCAAGGGTGCAAAAATCCATCAATTGACCCACACATTGAAAGTATGTGTAGATTTGATGCCTTCTTTTCAAAAGTGGCTGCACACACATGCCTTTTCTACTGCTTGTAAATCATAGAAAAATCAGCAATATTAAAAACAATTTTCATGCAACAAGACATAAAAATTTTACCTTCCATATTTTCCTCTTCAGTGATTCCTCTATACAACCATCCAGTGGATGAATCAAAGATATTTATTGCTGATTTATATGATCTATAATTATCCATCTCTTCTACAATAGGATCTATCTCCCATGGGGACAAATCATGATCCCCCTGTTGTGCATGCAACGCAAACCAGAAAAATTTCTTCACCCATTGTTCATCCCCCATTGTTGTTTCTGAATCTAGGACATGTGGGAAAGAACTGTGAACCTTTTTTGCATTTTTGCAACCTTCAGTAATCATACTTATGGATGCGAATTTTTCATTATTGGCTGACCCAAATTGGGTGCTCTCATCCCACTCTTCCATGGGAGAGTGTCTGTCTTCAAGGAACAACTCAAGTTTCCTTGGAAAGAAATCAAGTGCTTGGTTCTCATAAAACTGTTCTGCACACTCTTTAAGTGCATACCGAATAGAATGCTCCTCATGGTCCACCCAATCATGAGGTTCCTCCATGCCATTTACCCAAAAGGGATGACTCTCAGGAAAGATTGAGGATTCAGTCAATTCTTTCCACTCTTGTTGGAATTGTTCTATCTTCATTTGTGATTCTAAGAGGGCACTTTGAGTGTATCTCAAACAATCTTGGGTGGCCAACAAATCACCTTTGAGATTGTATTTATCTTCTTCATATATGCAAATACCTTATTCATCATATAGTGATGCTTCCCGCAATAACTCAACAAGCTCAAACATGTCATTTTTATCTGAAAGCAATTGTGAGAAATTACCTTTGATTGTGGACATTGCTTTCTGGATATTCTCCATGGCTTCAAAGGAAGATTGGTCTTCCATTAAAGAAGCTTCCCAACACATCTTTGACACTTAATCATGAGTGTCATGGAGAATTTTCAAGGCCTCTTGGATCTTCTGTTCATCCATCTTCAATGACCCTGCAAGAAGATGAGGTTCTTGTAGATGTTCCTTCTCTTCATTTTCCATCACCGGATCAACTTCATGCAGTGCACTCGAGGTTTTGAAATCTGATACATATGTTGTTTTTGCAATATATTCATATTTTAAGTCCTCAAAAAAATAATTTGTGCTGCAAATTAAGTACTCATTCATCCTTGGTGCACCAGAAAGATATTCTCTCAAAGTTTCATCCTTCATATTGCATTCATTTTTGACACTAGAATTCTAAACCTTGTCACTAGGGGGCTCAACCATTCTGAAATCTTCACTGGAAGTGGCTGACATATCAAACTTACAAAATGACACATAAAAATCATAATTTACTAACTCTCTGTGTGTTATGTTCTCCTCCTTATGTGGTGGAATTATGATGGCTTGTTCACCCACCCATTTCTCTGCTTCACACCCTACTGAGATGTGCTCAATTTTTGCTCCCTTGTGAGGCTCAAGGGGTGACTGTAAATATGAATTGTGTTTCTCTTTTGGATTAGTTCCAAAATATATCTCACCATAATCAATATGCCCCATCTCTTTTGCACTTATCTTGAAATCAACCACAAAGAAATTTGAAGTCATTTCACCTTCCACATTACCAACAACTAGATGTTGGACTGTTAGATCTTTAGTTGTGCATGGATATTCTCCAAATCCTTCTGACGAATGATTTGGTGACTCATCATCCTCATGGATGCTGCAAATAGGCTGATATCTCTCTAGGGAAAACCCAAATAATCTCTCAAATAAACCATGTACAGATGGCTCTAATGAATCTTCACTTTTGGTCCTCTTTTCTTCCCCTTTACTTTGAGAAGTGGAACAACTTAGTTCATTTCTTGATGGATTATTGGTATTAAAAGAACCTAAATGTGTTAATTTTTTTGAAAACATAGAATCTCCATATTTATTTCCTTCATGCTGAGAGACACTACTACTCCCTTTTCCATGTTTGCTTTCCAACTGCTTGGCAAGGAATTCTCTAGTCTCTTGATCTGACTGAATGAAGCTTTAGGATACATATTTCAGTCCTTTAAATGTTCTTTGCATCAAAATTATTAAATCTTATTGATCATCCATTTTTGAATGCTCTTCTTCATACAGCTCAAATTATAAATCTCCCATGAATGGAACTAATTCCACAACTGCAACTTGAAGATATTACTGAGCTACTTTTCCACTGAGAGTTACTTTCAACAGGATGAGCCAAGGAAAGTGCTTTGATATCACTGTAATGTCCCAAGTCTGGTTTACAGACCTGAACACTCTTCAATTCTGTAAGTTATATTAAAATTTATGAACTTGAATTAATTTACACAATGACTTCTCGGATTGGCAAAATAAGGGGTTTATTCTGGGAAATTTTGCAGGCAAAAGGAGTGAGCAGCAGGCAGAAACCAAAGAAAATCAGACATGGAATTACCTCTCCCCTATAAAATTTATATTTTGCGCCATTTAGGTTTCAAAATCCGCTCCGCGAAAACCTACTACCACGCTTCTAGGCAGCCAAACCGTGAAACTAAGGAGGGTAGTTCGGTCTGTTTTAACCAAGGGATTTTGGAAACTTGAAAAGGTTTGTTCCAGCCTTAATATATAATAACTAAATTTTTTATATATTTTTCAAATATTCTGGAATATTTGAGAAGTTTTGGATGAATTTGGGGTTTTACGGCAGTTTTGGGCAAGGAAAACCTTGCGCAGAGGAGGATCCAAAAAGGTGGTACATACTCAAATAAAAATGGTTATGGAATTTTATATGGGAATTTGGGCCTTTTAGTGACCCACATGAATTTACAGATCTCATATTGAGTTAACAAAAATGGTTTTACATCAATTTTACCAAAACTAGTTATTAAAAGCTAGTAATCTAGCTAGGGTCTAAAAAAAATAGTTAAATCATCTCAAATGAATTTCTGTAAAACATGAGCACTATAACAGGGGTAAATATTAGTTCATTGAATATGTAAAATCCCTTCAATTACTTCCCCAACCTGACATATTCCTTACAGCACTCATTTTTATTCAATTTCCCCCATACATTGTTAAAATAGGCCTTTTAGGCAAAAATGAAGACAAGACAATTTATGGGCAGAGATGTTTCAACCTGATACATGTAATTTTTAGAATATTATGACCCTATAGAACATAAATTACATCATTTACTGACCATTACAAGGATGCTCCAAAAACAAGGGGCAGGAGGCCCGGATCATGACTAGCAAGGGCTATGAGCATAAGTGAAGCTAGGGCTTCATTGGATATGGACCGAACTTGATGGAGGCTGCAAATAACTCTGTAAATCCTTCAATTCCTACAATCTATCTCTCCACACCTACAATGGAAGAAAAGGGGATGGAAGGAGAGGGTAATGGAAGGCTGGGGCTCATCTCCCAGTAGTCTGAGGCACAACACTCAGAAATAATGCTCACATAAGCATTCAACAATCAAATCATCAACCAAACTGAAGTGATGGGTTTGAATTTATCTTTTATATACTTATGGATGACCTACTTAGTAAGTTGAGGCCAATGGTGACCTGTGAGAGCAAGCCAACCCCATGGGTGACCTAACCCTAGCCACAAAAGCGCCCGCTTTGGGAAATTAGGCAAGTAGGACCATGTGGAATTGTTTCCAATTCCAAATCATCCTTCACAATTAGAAACTGCACCCTCCCTTAGTCAAAAGCTACCTCTTTTGAGTTATGACAGCTTTCTGCTTTTCCTGGGTCATAAGGAAACTCTTTCTTTACTTAAAAAACTTTCATGCTTTTCTCTTACAGCTTTTCTAAGCTCCATAAGAGGAAATTGCGCCCTCCATTTTGAAATACTTTCCTGCTTTTACCTTTGTCTACTTTTTTTGCTTTTAGGAAACTTCCCTTTATTCTCTTGCTTGCTTTTGTTATGGACTTTCTTATTTTTACCAAGGAAAGTTGACTAGCTTTCCCCAATGCACCCTCCTAACATGGCAGCCTTAATTCCACATCATTATTGTGCATAATAAATAAAATTGCTCAAATAAAATTAAACACATGCCTTAGAACAATTATTAGTAAAAATTTATCCTAGGAGGGATAATTAATAACAACTTGAGCCCCTAGGAACTTAGCATGGTCAACACATTTAATGGTCAATTTGAGGGAACATGACATTGTTTGTATGGATTTTCACAAGCGTGTTCTTACATACAATAACATCCTTAAAAGAAGTAAGGAAGGGCCCAATTTATGTTTCCTCTATAAGGAGAATGGAGAATCTATTTATCATCTTTTAGTGGATTTCCAATTCGCAAATAAAGTATGTAGTGTGGCTAAATATTTTGGAATATGCCTAGAAGGGGATGGAGTTGCATTAGAGAAATATTGGAATTCTTGCTTTCAAGCATGTGGAAATTTCCAAGATATTATCTCTCTTCCTTTGCACATCATGGGGGTTTATTGGTCACTCAAAATGCTACAATATTTAGAATAAAGTTCCCTATGCAATTGTGCTCCTATATTGAGTAAAGTTTCTCTTTTGGTGAGGAAATATAGTGAAGATCCTTCCATGGATAAAAGGGTCATCTAGTTTTATATTAATCATATTCTCCCACGTTGCCTCTAGATTGAGACTCTAGAGGAAATCTAATTAAATTGGGGCTCAAGGAATCATACACTACAATGGATGTGATTTAAAATTCTAAATGGGAATATGCCTTAATTACCTCGTCATCTCAAGAATGGTGGATAAGTAGCATTCTATGTAGTGACCCTTTCAATTGGCCTCTATCACTCATATCTACATGAATCAAACTGAACAACAAATATTTAGGTGAAGGAGGCCCATGAGTTAAAAGAGGGGAAGTTTATCCTAGCTTCCATAGATGCACTTAGTCATATCTCCAAGAGAGATCCACACATCACATAATCATATCTTTTTGTAATTTTTTAATTCATTGGTTTTGTTGGGATCCAAGACTACATGCACTTTGTCTATACATTAATCTCTATATGGAAATTTTAAGGTTAAGACATAAATGACTCCCTCACATGTTTCTTTTTTGGATTTATATATGTTTTTCCATTAGTGGTAATAATATTTGTTTAATATTGGGAATAAAAATCATGTAAGCACAAACAAAGCCAGAAATATTGATGACTCAATTTGAAAAGGATAGCACTAGCTGTAATTTTTCACAATGTGATGGAATAAAATTAATGATATTTTTCTCTAGTTAAAATGTTGTCCCCACCCATGATCAATTCCCATGCTCTGAACAAAACACATGAGCGTTAGGTTCCTACAAGTAGCCCAAAGTTTGAGTTCAGTTGGTGCCCTTCGCACATGGATCCTCCTCTAGGTTCCCCCTAGAGGAGAGAAGACACATTTTGGATGACGCCTTCAAGGCTTTGGTTGAATCTTCGCCTCCCTCAGCCTCCGAGATCCATGCGTCTAGCTTTGTGAGGTGAGATGTTTCTCCTCACATTCAGATCATTTCAGATGCTTCAAGAATGAAGGCCCTTGCCCTGAGTGAGAAGGGACTAATAAGTCAATTCACGGGGATTTGGCCCTCACCGAAAACCATGGAGTATTGGATCTCAAAGAACTAGATGCCTTTGATCTCCAGAGGCTTGCAACATTGCTTCTGTGGAAAATGGTTTTTTTTTTTTTTGTTCGAGAACAGAGATGACAAGGATCTCATATTTAGAAGTGGGCCTTACTTCATGGGGACGAGAGGCCTGTATCTAAACCTTTGGAGTTTATATTTTGATCTTGAGAAGTACATTCCCTTAGCAATGTCAGTTTAGGCTCGTCTTCCTCATCTCCCTTTGCACTTCTAGAACGATGAGGCCCTTCAAGCTATTGGAAATAACCTTGGGAAACATATCGAAAAGGTAGAGCCAAAGAGACCATTATTCTCATGCGCAAGGATATGTGTGGAAGTCAATTTAGATAAATGTTTACTAGAAGAAGTAAATTTTTTCATGGATGGATGGGAACATCTGCAAAAGGTCAATTATGAGAAAATTCCATTCAAATGCATAAATTTCCATGAATACGGTCACTTTTTCAAAATATATCCTAAAGAAGCGCCATAGGGTCTTGGAAAAAATCAAGAATAAGGATGGAAACAGGTTAAAAGAGGGAAAAAGGCGCCCTACATTCCTCCTAATGCTAACAACAACTCACAACCAGAAAAAATTGAGCATGCCCCAATTGCCAAGGGAACGACCACCAACAATCAATACCTGGCTCTTCATATAGAAGAGGGAAATTCCCTCAACCTATATCACTCCTGGGGGCGACGAAATAGAATAATATGGGGATCTAACACCTAACACATTTCCAAATGCAAGTGAATATGGACAGAGAAAACACCCGCAGGATCTTCATCCCCGGGAGGATCTTAGGAAAAAATGGTAAAGAAAATTATATCCAATATGATGGTAGACTCCCTAAGCCATTCCTCTTCGCAAGGATCACAAGAAATACCATATTAAGATCCACCACCATCCACAAGGGCAAGAAAAACTCACAGGAATCACAGGGAACAGGAAGTGGAAAGAGAACTTGAACTTGGGAGGTAGGTGAGCATTTAGGAAACTAAGCTTCTACAAAACACCAAAAGTTTTGGAGGATCAAGAGCGGATAACAGGTCTTGAGAAGGACCTCAAACAACAAAGAAATAATGATAGTTATCTCTTGGAACTGCAGAGGCTTCAGAGCTCAATCAAAGCGGAAGTTATTAAAAATATTATCAAATTAGAGAGACTGGACATTATGATGATTCAAGGGACAAAAATGGCTAAAGAAGAGGTAATGGTTGTATCTCGTCTTCACTGGAAACACTATCGCAGGAAAGTTGTCAGCTCCAGAGGAGATTCTGGAGGAATTGCAACCTTTTATAATTCAAAAAAATATGCAGTGAAATCAGTAAAGCAAACCAATCGTTGGCTTCTAACAGAGCTGCAATGCAAAGAAAAGCAAGAGTTAATCTTTGTTTGTAATGTATACGGTCCAAGCCATTACAGGGATAAGATGGTCTTTTGTGGTGTGCTAATATCCAGAATTTGAAAAAAAAGAGGGATTGAAGGGCCTTCGGCTTGTGTCCTCTCCAAAGAGTCAGAAGAGACTGTACAACATATTTTTCTGGACTTCCAGATTTCCCAAGAAGTTTGTGTAATATACCTCAAAATTCAAATATAAAAAAAAAATTCTATAACCATATATCTTTAGACATATTAATAAAATACCTAACTACTATGATAAAATATAAACAAAAATACACCCTGGCCATATGCAATGGTCCTTATTGTCTTAACCTTAGAAACCACAATGTTACATACCCATACCCCGAGTATCATGCATAATAAATTAAAACTTATCTTTACTATCTCTTTCAACACAATCATGGGTCATGTTCATCTTTGTACATTCATTCTCAGGCTTAGAGACCACTTTAACAATCATTCTACCATCGACAGATCCACTATGCAACCAGAAAAGTCATTTTCGCACTAAAATGACTTTTTCGCCTTCTACCTTCTGTTGCAGAACTCGGAAATGAGAAAACCAACAAATCGATACCTTCATTTGAACACATTCCACCTTCCACATTCCACATATGCTTTACGCACCGTTGATCCTTGCAGAATCAACCCCGAATGTCGATATTGATTTGATGCGGAATTTGGATCTCGAAAACTCCAAGTTCTGTTAACTTAATCCTTAGCATTTTGTGTTTTGCTTTTCACACTGTTGATCCTTGTGGAATCAACCTTGACCGTTGATATTGATTTGATGCAGAAATCAAATCTTGGAAACTCTAAGTTTCGTTAACTTAATCCTTGACTTTCTGTGTTTTGCATTCCGCGTATGCTTTCTGCACCATTGATCCTTGTGGAATCGACCTTAACCGTGATCTTAATTTGATGCAGAAATCGAACTTCAGAAACTTCAATTTTCGTTTACTTATTTCTTGACTTTTCAAGTTCCGCATTATGCCTTTCCACTATGGGACTAGAGAATCGAAAAGTCAACATTATGCCTTGTATTTTTTCTTGTTTTCTACCTTCTCCATTCCGCTTTTCCGTTGCAGAACTCGAGAATCAAAAACTCAACATCCTGCCTTGTCTTTTTTCCTATTTTTTGCCTTCTGCATTATGCCTTTCCCTTATAGAACTCAAGAATTGGGAACTCAACATTATGCCTTTCATTTTTCCTTGTTTTCCTCCTTTCGCATTTTTCCCTTCCGCTTCGGAACTCAGGAATCGGAAACTCAACATTTTGCCTTGTCTTTTTCCTATTTTTCGCCTTTAAACTTTTCGAAACTAAACTTCTGCAAATTCGTCTTCTGCACTTCTGTGAGCCGTTAATCTCGTTGCGGATTAGATCTGGACCATTGATCTTCTAATCTTGTGGATCAACTTTCAACTTTGTGGATTCAAGGGTTTCTGGTCTGATTTGGGGTTTTATTTTACTATAAGTTAAATCGATCTAAAGATTAACTTGATAATTAACCCTTCTTTGATTCCATCTTCTTTGTTCATAATTTTAATAGTCAAGCCTTGACTACGCTACGGTGATTAGGGATTCAGACAACAAAATTTAAGGAAATACAGATCTACACTATAACAACATTGCGGATTCAATCCACATTCCAATAAGCATAATTAAGTTGAGCGGAAATGATATGAACAGACAATTCCCACTTAAATGTAGGAATACATGGTACATTTTAAAAAGAAACAAATGATTCAATCCATTATATACATAATCATGAGTTCTAAATTCTTCAAGTATTGGATTTGAAACTATATCCACATCAACAACAACCAGTTCTACCAACTTATGCTCATAATGAATTATTAATCACTACAGTAATAACGTTGCACATATCTAATATGCTTCAGAGAAACATGGATATTTGTTCTACAGAAATGCATAACCCTACTTCCTAGAGATGTAGCTGCAATCAAACATTTCAAATACACATCCTACTGTAACTAGAATTAATCATAAGAAAATAGAGTAGGAACCTGGAACCAATGTTGGGAAAAAAAAGTGGAGAAGTTGTTCCTTCCAACCAACTCCCAAAGCAACCAAATTACTTGCTCCAAAACCCCCGAGCCTGTTCGTTAAACCACAAGAGAAAAATATCTCAATGTGCCATCTCTTGCATTATACATATGTTAATCCCCATCCAATGCTAGCCTCCTATTGCTCATGGACATACTATTAAATAGTAGTTTTCCTAGGACTTCGTCATTTATGAGCCTCCTTCTCTTTAGCAACTCAAATAAGAGTGCAGACCTGATTTTTGGCAATGCTTCCTCCCGCATCTCAAGTTCTCACTCAGTGGACTCTTCCACTTGTCATTTCCCTGTTGTGGGTTAGCGAACACTCTTTCAACAGCTATTTCCACTTTTGTTCCCCTTCGACATATTTTATCATAAGAAATGTTTCATTATAAAATGTTCTATTCTTGACCTTCATGTAAAAGAATAATAAAATAACAATCAAGGCATTTTCCAACATAATTATTAATTATTAATTTGGGGGGTATTACATACACCTCCCCTTAAAATATAACACTATCCTCGGTGTTATAACTTTTTCTTTTATTCATCTATGTCAACCTCTTGGAATAATCCTAGATAGACCTCCTGCATATTACTTTCCGGCTCCCAAGTAGCTTCTTCCGGACTAAGGTGCTTCCATTGCACCTTTACCTGTCTGATGGTACGTTTCCGAAGAAAAAGTTGTCTCCTATCGAGAATGCATTTTGGTCCCACTTGGAAATCTCCCTAGGGTTCCAACTGGATTACATTCCAATCAATCACATGAGAAACATCATGAACATATTTTTTCAATATAGAAATGTGAAACACATTATGTACTTTAATATTGGGTGGTAGGGCTAACTGGTATGCAACCGACCCTAGTTTAGCTAGAATTTCAAATGGCATGCAATACCTTGGTGCCAATTTCTTGTACTTGTCGAATCTCAAGGTACTTTTCTTAGGCTTTACCTTTATGTATACATGATCACCCACCAGGAACTCTCTAGGAGTTCTTTTAAAGTCAGCATAACTTTTCTGCCTGTCTTGGGAAGCCTTCAAGTTTTGTTGTACATGTTTCACGGTTAGTTCCATATCTTCTAAAAAATCTGGTCCTAACATTAATCTATCAACAGGGCTACTCCATGATATTTGAGTATTACACTTACACCCATAAAATTTCAAATGGACTCATACCTGCTGAAACTTGGATATTGTTGTTATAAGCAAATTCAACTAAGTATAGGTAGTATTCCCATTTACCTGGTTTGTCCATAACAAAAATTCATAGCATGTCCTCTAGAACCTAGTTTACCCTTTCAGTTTGCCCATCCATTTGTGGATGATATACAGTACTGAAATTTAACTAGGTACCCAAGCCTTTAAATAAGGCTTTCCAGAAGTTGCATGCAAACTTCATGTCTCTATCCAAGACTATTACCTTCGGTACGCCATGCAACCTGAATATTTCTTTCATGAATATGTCTACAATATTAACAGCTTTGCAGGTAGATTTGACAGGTATAAAATGAGCTGCTTTGCTTAAGTTTCCAACCACAACCATGATGGAATCATGCTGTCTGAAATTCTTGGGCAATCCGGTGATGAAATCGATACTGGTGGTCTCCCACTTCCATTCTGGAATGGGTAGTGGCTGCAACAATCCTATGGGATGTTGATGCTCTGCTTTAACTTGCTGAAATTCAAGGTAGGGAGCTAAGTATTCAACCACTTCCTTTTTGATGTTTGGCCAAAAGAAGTCCTTTCTGATCATGGTAATCATTTTTTATATCTCAAGTTCCCCGAGTATGGTCTTTTATGTAGTTAATCCATGACTATCAATTTAATTTCTCTTATGTTAGGTATATATAGCATGTCTTTATACAACAATAGTCCTTGTTGGTTTAGGATAAAGTCTGTTTTTACTTGTTCTTGTTCATTTTTAGCAGTCTTTTCTTTTAAACTCTGATATTCCCCATCAAAATTTCTAGTGCTTAAAATTTGATCTCCTAGATCATATGTGTAGATGTTGCTTGCACATAGTAAATTCGCATGACAAATTAAAGCATCTACTGCTTTATTTTCCTTTCCCTTTATATGTTTTATTTCGAATTCATATTAGCTTAGACAAGACAACCATCTGGCTTGTCTTGGGTTCAAATTTTGTTGATCAAATAAATATTTAAGGCTTATGTTGTCTGACATAAGTAAAAAATTTCCTCCAGTTAAATAATGTCACCACATTTTTAAGGCGTGAATTATAGCCGTGAGTTCTAGATCATGTGTTGCATAATTCTTCTCATTATCTTTTAGTTTTTTGGATTCATAAGCTACAACATAATTGTCTTGTAGTAAAAATCCACCTAACCCTTCATTGCAAGCATCTGTACATACAACGAAATCCTTGAATGGATCATCAATTTTTAAGATTGGGGTGGTGGTTAATAGGTGTTTTAATTTATTAAAACTTTCTTCGCACTTTTTAATCCACTCAAACTTTTTCCTTTCTTTTGTAAGGAATCTATGGGGTAGGCAATCTTAGAAAATCCTTCTATGAACTTTCGGTAGTATCCTGTAATTTCCAAAATGATCTGATGTCATATACATTTTTAGGAACCAGTCATGCCATGATGGTCTTTACCTTATCTGGGTCAACTGAGATTCCATCCTTGGACACAACGTGTCCGAGGTACTGAATCTTGTCTTTGAAAAAGTCACACTTAATAAACTTTTCATCAAGTTGTTGTTCTCTTAATACTTGCAAAACTATTTTTTCAGATTTTCTTCATGTTCTTGTTCATTCTTAGAGTAGATTAATATGTCATCAATGAAGACAACCACAAATTTATCTAGATAGTTACTTAATATGATCTTCATTAAACACATGAACGCAGCAGGTATTTTTGTCAACCCAAAGGGCATTACGACAAACTCATAGTGACCGTAACGAGTCTTAAATGTTGTTTTAAAAATATCTTCATCTTTTATTCGCACTTGATGATAACCCGACATTAAATCTATATTTGAAAAGATAGTTTCTCTACGGAACTGATCGAACAGATCATCCATCCGAGGGAGTGGGTATCAGTTTTCAATATTCATTTTATTTAGTTGCATGTAATCTATACATACTCTTAGTGTACCGTATTTCTTTTTCCCAATCAAGAGCAGTGCTCCCCAAGGAGACACACTTGGTCGAATGTATTTTTTATCAATTAGTTCTTGTAATTGTGATTTTAGTTCTGTGAGTTTGATTATGTTCATTCGATGTGGATCTTTCGATGTTGGTACTACTCCAGGTATCATATCGATTGTGAAGTATATATCCATTTATGGAGGAAGTCTAGGGACTTCTTCCGGAAAGATATCTTCAAACTCCTTTAAAAAAGGTATGTCTTCCAATCTAGGTTTCATATCGTTTTCCTTATCATTCATTATATACACCGTGAATACCTTACATCCTTTTCTTACTAATCTCTTCATTTGCAGAGCAGATATTTCTCTGATGGTTAACTTCCTAGGAATTCCTTTCACTTTTATATTATTTCCATTATTATCAATACATGTAAATGTTTTATCAAAACAAATTAGCAAAACTTTATGCTCTTCAAACCAATCCATTCCTATTAACAGATCATAAGATCCTAAAGGCAATATATTTACATTCATGTGTGTAAGGAAATCATTCAACATTATCTTACAATTTCTAACAATACTAGTATTGACTCTTGAACTCCTTGGTGATCCAACAACCAACAACCATAACTCCTTTATGAAGGATGGTTCCTCCCATTTCTTCTCATCTCCTAATGATGTACTCGACTTAGATGTTTGAAACGCACGTAGAGTACAAAAAAATCACACATGTTTCCATATCAATTTGACTCAAGATGTATCTCACCTGTGAAAACAATAATATAAATTACAATACTAGTAACCTTTCTTTTTGTACCTGTGGCTAACTGTACTAGCCACGACTTATCAAACTTTTCAGGTGTCAAATTGCATAAATCAACTACTCTAGGTGAAATATAACTCAGGCTTGCGCCTGGATCAATTAAGATAGAGATAGGTTGATTGTTTATCATACCTTCAATTTTGACTATGGAAGTTTGGTGGCCTGCTTGTCGATTTTCTAGTGCAACGCATATTCTGGGGATGCTTCTAGCCATATCCCCAACTGTAACTACTTCCTAGATAAAATGTGCATTAAACTTTTGTTTCCTTGCTAGACACCCTTTAAAGTAGTGTGGCTTTTCACACTCCCAACAGTTTAAGATTTCTTTTTCTGTTGGGTTTTTATTAGGAACAATTGAGGATACTGCGGAATCTTGACGTTTAAAACCTTTGGAATTATTACCCGGACACCCTCTCTGATTATTCCCCATGCTTTTATGGAACTTATTTTGTTTTCTTTTAGAATCAAAATTATTTGGCCTTTGATTTTTCCAAGCTAGTATACTTTCTCTTTTATTCTTGTTTTAATCATAACAGAAGTTGACCTTCCTCATCGCTTCCTATAGTGTCTTTGGATTGCCATACTCAATATTTTCTTTAAACATGAGGGCACGCAGCTAAGGAACCGATGTATCTTGGGATTCTCATCAATTATGTAGGGGACATAGTGAAGTAAGCTTAAGAACTTACTACATAGTTATTTCATTGTCATGGCCCCTAACCTTAGCTCATAAAACTCCTTGGATTTTTCTTCATAATATTGTTCAGATAAATATTTTCTTTTAAAAATTTTATTAGAAGTTTTCCAAGTAACATACCTTTCTTTTATACCCTTAACTTTCTTTATGTCCTACCACCATATATCTGCCTTTTCGATCAGATTATAAATGGCCATTTTTTCTTTCAAATCATCTGAGTAATTATATATCTGGAAGTACTTTTTCATACCGGACAGCCAGGCCTCTACCTCCCCTCCCTTCTCGATTTCCCCATTAAACATGGGTGGTTTAATTTTCTTGAACTCCCTAGAGATTTCCTCATAGCGTCTGTACTTTTCTTCTTTTTATTTCCGTCACTGCTTTTGCCTGACTCTTGAGTTTTTCTATGATGTTCAACTAACTCTTCACTTAAAGTGTCGGGGTTATGGCTAGAAAATTCCAGCTTCCTACCCTTACTTTTATTGTATGAGGTATTTTTAGGCGGTTCTTGATCGAAATCCTTATTGTTATATTTTTCTTCATTATGCATTTTTTCTAACAAGATAGTGTTCTGTTCTTCTTGAGCCTTCAGAAGTCACTCATTATCTTCCTTAACCTTTCTTAATTCAGATATTAGTTCATCCACAGTCATTTTTAATTCAGATTTATTGCCTTGAATTTCATTTAGATCTACCCAGAACTCTCCATCCCTTAGATTACCCTCTTCGTTATTTAAAGGTTGTTACGAGCGACGTTCCTCTTCTACAGACATTCCTACATCTGCCATATTTCCTGCAAAATATATTTGTACTTCTCTTTTTTGTGTGTAAAAGACATTTCAAACAAAATAAATATGAGTTGGTTTGTTTTTTTCTATAGCAGTTTTGTGTTGAGCCTATTCAAGCCTAGTGCTGAAACCATATTCTGATACCATATGTAACATACCTCAAAATTCAAATATAAAAAAAAAAATCTATAACCATATATCTTCAGACGTATTAATAAAAGACCTAATTGGTATGAGAAAATACAAACAAAAAGACACCTTGGCCATATGGAATGATCCTCATTGCCTTAACCTTAGAAACCACAATGTCACGTACCCATACCCTGAGTATCAGGCAGAATAAATTAAAACTTCTATTTATTATCTCTTTCAACACAACCATGGGTCATGTTCATCTTTATACATTCATTCTGAGGCTTAGAGACCACTGTAACAGTCATTTTTCCATTGACAGATCCACTCTACAACCAGAAAAGTCATTTATGCATTGAACTAACTTTTTTGCCTTATGTCCTCCGCTACGAAAATCGAAAATCGAAGAACCAACAAATCGATACCTTCATTTGACCCCTTTCCAGCTTCCCCATTCCACATATGCTTTCCACACCGTTGATCCTTGTGTAATCAACCCTGACCATCGATCTTGATTCGATGCAAAAATTGCATCTCAAAAAATCCAAGTTCTGTTAACTTAATCCTTGATGTTCCACGTTCTACATTATGCATATTCTTTTTGCACAGTTGATCCTTGTGGAATCAACCTTGACCTTCGATTTTGATTTGATGCGAAAATCGAATCTCTGAAAATCTAAGTTCCGTCAACTTAATCCTTGACTTTTAATGTTCTGCATTCAGTATATACTTTATGCATCATTGATCCTTGCGGAATCGACCTTAACCATCAATCTTGATTTGTTGTGAAAATCAGACTTCGGAAACTTCAAGTTCTGTTAACTTAATTCTTGACTTTCTGTGTTTTGCATTTTGCCTTTTCGCTGTGGAACTCGGGAATTTGAAACTCAACATTCTGCCTTGTCTTTTTTCTTGGTTTCCACCTTCCGCATTCCACCTTTTCATTGTGGAACTCAGGAATCAGAAACTCAACATCCTGCTTTTTCTTTTTTCATGTTTTCCGCCTTCCACATTATGCCTTTCCGCTACGGAAATCGAGAATCAAAAACTCAACATTTTTCCTTGTATTTTTTCCTATTTTCCACCTTCCGCATTCCCCCTTTCTACTGCGGAACTTAGGAATTAAAAACTTAACATTTTTCCTTGTCTTTTTCCTATTTTCTGCCTTTCAACTTTTCGAAACTAAACTTCCGCAAATCTGTCTTCCGCACTTATGTGAATCGTCGATCTCATTGTGGATTAGATCTGGACTGTTGATCTTCTAATCTTGTGTATCAACATTCAAATTTGTGGATTCAAGGGTTTCTTGTTTGATTTGGGGTTTTGATTTACTGTAGGTTAAATCGATCTGAATATTAACTTGATACTTAACCTTTCTTTGATTATGTCTTCTTTGTTCATAATTTTAAAATTCAAGCCCTAAATACGTTAAGTTGATTAGGGATTCAGACATCAAAATTTTAAGGTAATACAGATCTACACTATAACAACATTACAGATTCAATCCACATTCCAGTAAGCATAATTAGGTTGAGCAGAAACAATACGAACAGACAATGCCTAGTTAAATGTAGGAATACACGGTACATTTTAAAATGAAACAGAGGATTCAATCCATTATAAACATAATCATGAGTTCTAAATTCTTCAAGTATTGGATTCGAAACTATATCCACATCAACAACAGGGCCAATTCTACCAACTTATGCTCAGAACGAGTTAATAACTACTATAGTAATAATGTTGCACAGATCTAATATACTTAAGAGAAACAGGGATATTTTTTCTACATAAATGCATAACCCTACTTCCTGGATATGTAACTGCAATCAAACATTTCACATACACATCCTACTGTAGCTAGAATTAGTCATAAGAAAATAGAGTAGGAACCTGGCACCAATGATGGGTAAACAAAAGTGGAGAATTTGTTCCTCCCAACCAACTCCTAGAGCATCCAAATAACCCACTCTAGAACCCTCGAGCCTGTTCGCAGAACCACAAGAGCAAAATATCTCAATGTGCCATCTCTTGCATTATACAGATGTTAATCCTCATCCAATTCTAGCCTCCTTCTGCTCATGGACATACTATTAAATAGTATTTTTCCTAGGACTTGGTCATTTATGAGCCTCCTTCTCTTTAGTAACTCAACTAGGAGTGACATGGTTTTTGGGGATGATTCCTCATGCATCTCGAGTTCTCACTCGATGGTCTCTGCCACTTGTAATTTCCCTCTTGTGGGTCAGCGAACACTCTTTCAATAGATATTTCCACTTTTGTTCCCCTTTAGCATATTTTATTAATAAGGAATGTTTTATTAGAAAATGTTCTATTCTTGACCTTCCTGTCAAAGAATAATAAAATTATAATCAAGGTATTTTCCAACATAATTATTAATTATTAATTCAAGGGGTGTTATAGTTTGGTCTCAGGATCTACAAGAGATTCATATAAATATGATCCTTCCAACAAATTGGAGTGACCTCTTTGCCTGATAGAAATATTATTACCAAGGTTCCCTTCTCCAAAAACCAGATCTCACAAGGGCTTGGGTCGCCCTCCCAAAACACATCTGCTGGAATATATGGGCAGCTAGAAATAAAGATATTTTTTAAGGGGAGCCTCCAGTCCAGGGAAACTAATGTATGCTTCAAAATCATTGTGGGTGGAAGCTTTAGTAACAACGGGGGTGACCCATATCTATAAGGACCTTTGAATATTGACGAAAGAGCATGCAAAATTGATTTTCGGTCACCTGTTACGAATAATTGGCATACGGTTGTTCAAAGACCCAACTATTTAAAATGGCAGTTGAGCATGAGCTATGAATATTTTGCTAAATGGTGGTTGAATCTTGGCTATAAATCCCTTTTCTTTGACAGGGCTTCCAAAATATATTTGGGGCTAGCAGGCGCAGGAGGAGTCTTTTTTTACTTAGGAGGGAATAAGCAGAAGGATTATGCCTGGGGAATGGGCAAGAAATCCAAGAATGGGGCTGAGTGTCTTGCGTTAATCAAGGGACTAGAGATAGAAAGCAGTTGCAAAATGGAGGAGTTAGCAGTTTTTTGTGACTCTCTCATGGTCATAAGGGAAGCAAGAAAGTTGAATAAGAACTACAAGAGTCCAGCAATCAAACTGCATTACGTCCTTATATGTTTAGGAAGGGAGTTCAAATATCTCAATTTCTTTCATATTCTGAGAGCAAATAATAAGCATACAGGCTTAATGGATAACAAAGGAGTTCTATTATAATATGGAGATTTATTCAGCAATGAAGAAAGGCACGGAAGAAGCTGGATCCCATGAACTCGAATTTATTCCTAAAAAGGATGAGTCTTTATCTCCCATAAGCTTGGCTTTATCTCAATTGAGAGGTATGCATTGCATCTTAAACAGGGATTGGGAAGTCTCAATGTGTTTCAATAACACCTCAATTGCACTTGAATGTGTTTCAATTACACCTCATTAGCACAAAAGTATTAGGAGGATGGATAGCAATAATGCCATAACTAGTATGCTCAAATCAATTATGAATCAATCTATTTGACAACTTGTTGGGTTGGCACGTGATCCGGCTGGAGTACACCTAGTGACCCTATGTAGAGGGAAACTTCAACCGATCTTGGTCATAGGAAATGAATACTATGAAGACGGCAATAATCAAGCATTTTGGAGGGCAAACTTCATGGGATCATGAGGGCAACATAAAGTGAGTTGGAAGGAAGCATGCATACAAGGCAATAGTATTTTCCTACATGTTTATAGAACAATAAAAAACAATCATTTTAATATCTAGTAGATGTCAACAATAGGTGACAACAACAACGATCCTCTGAGTTCGGTGAGCACTTCCACTAATAGGATGTGATTTGGCATTGGGGTAAGACAAAGGGTAGGAAGATGGGCAAAGTTTTGGAAATGGGTTGATGAGGATGAGAGGTGTCAACCGGTTTCAGCAAGAAAGCATTCAAAAATTCTAGTTTATGGTTTTAGTATGAATGTAATTTATGTAACATCCCTAAAATTTGTAAATAAAAAAAAATAAACTAATGGTCTAACTGTAATTTATAAGGATGAAATAAACTAAACCATATATCAGTTTACTTTGTGACATAAAGGATATAGTTGCGATACATTAAAGAGTGAATTAATCTACAACTAAAATCATGTGATCCTTATAATGATTTTTTTACTCCTTTTTCCCATTCAAAACATAAGTGTCTCTTTACGATGATATAGTGATATGATTTATTATTACCGATACTACTTTTTTGTCATCAAATTTATGAAGAAGAAGTCATTTTATTTTATGTCGGTGAAAGTTGTTGTGCTTGCTGGTTATGTTCTTTTGTATGTCACTTGACCCTTTCCAAAAGCTAGGAAAATATGGGTTCCAGGTCTTACTTAGCGTACATAGCTAATGAATACCTTTTGTAACTTGTGTGCATGTGTTGATTCAAGAAGTCTTTCAACAACCCTGTTTCCACCAAGAGTCCTAAGCTAAAACATAAACACTCCTAAGCAAGGGCTTAAGAAAATGGAAAATGGAAACATAACTTACCTTATTCATAAAACATGAGTACATGCATAACCTAAGGTATTAAAACATCGATCCAAAGGGATAGTCTTGGAACTATATGGTTTTGGTATAAGCGTATATACCATATGGCAATTAACGTTCATGTGAAAGTGTAAATACTCCAATTTTTTATCACTTGGTATGTCAACTCGTAAAACATTGGGTTCAATGCACCTCGTAGAAATTGTTTTCCTTATCGATGAAGTTCTGCAATGGGTTATTTTGTTCTCTATTTATCCCAACCGATCTATGTCTGCTCGACTGGGTAGCACCACTGTGTAATACATGTTATAGCTGATTTTACCACACATGGTTGATCACATATTTATGTCCTTCCCTATCCCTCTGCAGACTCTTTAGACCCCATGGACTAATATTACACTTTGATGTTTCCAAGTTCATCCCTAAAAAACACCTTTTTATTGTTGTATGTGACTTTTAATCCCATACTCGCATGTACATGCGACTTTTGACCTCAAACCTGCATACGTCGGGATGTGTGCATAAATCCAAATATTTTTGGAGTTTTCCTTAATGTGTGTCCAAACCACTTGACTCTTGGCCTTCCATATGCCTCAATATCACTCAGATTTGACCCTCCATTACCCCTTTGGAGTGGTATATAAGGAACCCCTTGGATACATTGAAAAATGAGGAATTGAAGAGCAACAAAAATATGGTCCATTGTCCATAGCTTGCATATACTTGAGTCTATGTCCCTTTGTCCCTTTGGAGCACTTTGTGTTCTTCCCAAGCTTTCCTTTGCTTGTTAGCTTGCTATCGAGAGATGGAGGATTGAGGTGGTGGAGGACTCGGTTTCTCCAGTTCGCAGATGTGGCGACAGAGGTTATCGCTTGTGTAATCTCTGATTTGATTAATAGAAATATCTTTTCCTGTCCAATAATGTGCATTTGAATGAATATTGAATCCATGGATATGTTTAGTTGCTTATACATTGTTGATTATATATGCTAGAGTAGATATAACACCGTATTATATAGCATGCTTGTCTTGTTTGTTGTTGTTGAGAGCAAATTGCTAACGCAAGCAGTATTGGAAAAAGCTCAACGGGGATCTACTTCAACTGTCCAGAATAAGGTATGCTTCAAGGTCCCTTAGTGTTATATGTTTGGTTTCTCTTTCATATTGGGAAGGGATTGATTTATCATGTCTAGTTTTCTGTTGTGGTACACCCCAAGCCATAGGAAGTTTCTCTTCGTAACAATATTGATGGTGGAGGAGCCGAGGTTCTCGACCCTCAACCTCATTTAACTATGTCAATGAGAGAGAGTTTTGCTGGTAAGGTTCTACTTCCACAATATGGTGACACCAGTACTCAACTCTTTCTTCTATCACGGTCTTGTATGTAGAGACAAGGTAAGATCTTTCTCTGTATCATATATTTTTTTCTATTGTCATGAAAATAGTCTATAAATCAATGTTTGACCTCTGTGGGTTGTATGTGTAGAAGGCTCTCTAGAACGGATTTCTACCAATAGTTTTTGGTTGGACGTTGTGTTGAAAAGGATTTGCGGTCCAGGTAAGACCTACTACCTTGCCTTTTTCGTGGCGTTGTGGCTTGTAGCACCGTGGCTTGACCTGAGTTCTCATGGCATGGACTGGGAATCCGTCTCTGTGTTTTTCCTTTATGAAAGTGGTAATTTTCTTTGGTAGCCGTGAGGCATTTTACATTTAAAATGTAAAGAAAAATCTTCGACCATGGAGTCGAAGTGACTGTGCAACGTTTTTTTAGTGACAGAGTTTATACTTTATTTTATGGTATGTTTGAACAGTCCTATGACTGTCACTCCAAAATGTAAATGTTTGCTTTCTCAAAAAGGAGCCCGTGAGGGATTTTGTTGGTGTATTTACACAACCATGTTTTGTTTAACAAATTTGTAGCTTTGTTTATCTATAACAACTATTTACAGTCGTGAGTCCATTACTCTGTTTGGTTTTGTTTTGAAAAAGGTCCGTGATGTCACTCTCAAGTTGAAAAAAAGGTTTTAAGTGGATGCTATTGTTTCTATAATATTTATATTGTGTAAGCCGTAAGGATGTTGTGATTTCTTCTGTAATTTTTTATGTTAGAATTGCAGATGGTAATACTAAGATGGCCTTCATCCTGCAACCAGAGTTGTGGCCTGTCAATGATCTCGATTTAGTATTTTTTTAATTGAAATAAAAACTTATATTTTGGCAATAAATCCCTTGCAATGTAGCTCTGTTTTAAATAGTCGAAATTCTTAACAGGATTCGATCTCTACCCCTAGTCATTTACTACTTTATTCTTGTGGCTTAAAAATTGCAGTAACTAAAACTAGGGTTTTTACTGTATATTTTATTTAATGGTTGATAATACTAGAATTTTGTAAGATTATGACAAGAAATGTGGCCTGCTTATAACTATATTTAGTTTCCTCTGTTGAAGTAGATATTTGTAAAGGGTTTCGCCCTAAAGCACTTAATCGATTTCCCTTGACGGGATTCGACCTGGTGGCCCTATTAATTATTATTTAATTTTAAGTGTTTATAATAAGTTATAGTTGAGGTTTTTGGGCCGTAAGGCCAAAGTATGCTAGCTCTGTCATAGATTGCATTTACGATATATTCGTTGCATATTCGAGTCCTATGGTTATATTATATAAATATATTGATTTATTTTTTAGTTCAATGTTTGGTTTTTGGCTTTGTAAGCCCCTTTATAGATAGATAGATAGATAGATAGATAGATAGATAGATATTTTTCCTCTATTATGTCGAGGGTTACAAATCAGAACCCTTGATTTATTTAATTTTAACACTATTTAGTTTATTAGAGGAAATGTATTTGGACTACAAATCTCTCTGAGAATTTGTCCTTATAGTAATTATCATTGGATCAGTTCAGTATAGTTACTTGTTAATTACATTATATAGATGTGTGTGTGTGTGTGTGTGTGTGTGTGTGTGTGTGTGTGATAATAACCTTTGTAATAGACTTTTGTAGGGTTTTATCTAGTCTTTATTTGATATATGTTTTATTCTTTAAACATTTTTTTTAACTCAAACATCATTCTTTAAACCTAATTTAGTTGAAATTTAACACTGGTAATAACAATATAGTAGGATAAGACTAGCTAAGTTAGAGGCATTATAATTAATATTTAATGAGAAGGAAAAAACATCATTTAAAGTTAAAGATTATCCTAACCGTAAAGTTCGATCAATAATCATTAAATGATAACTTCAAACTAACTAATCATCATGGAAAAATAATTACAACTTTCTTTTCTCAAAGCAATATAGAACAATTTCCATTAAACCCTGTAGGTGTTAAGCCTATTTTATAAACAAATTACAGATATAGAATTAGGTCATCGATAAATAACAAACAGTTAGAATTTGGATAATTTGTATGTCACATACCTATACCCCATTATCATGTGGAATTAAAAATTTCATCGAGAACCTTTGTTGTTCATCGAAACATAGGGCATGGTCACGAACCACTTCTCAACATTTCCAACACTGTCATGCTCCCTCCCGTCTTCCACTGATCAGTTTGACAATCTGCAAGGAAATATCTCAGAGGAGATCGGACGATGGAGAGAAATCGTGATGGAAACCAACGACCACAAATGGTTCTGCATCCAAAATCAAATCAATGGCTCAGGATCATCCCACAAAAATTGACAGCGCGAAAAACTTAAGTTGCGGGATTGGGAATTGTGGAAATCGCAATACAGTGATCCTGCATCCCGCATTCCATATTCCCACATCCTGTATGTGGAAATGACCGTTGCGGAAATCAAAATCTGCGAAGTCGCATCCTACATCCCGCAAGTTGCGGAAAGGTGCATTGCGAAATGAAAACTACGAAAAGTCATAATTCACAAAAATACATCTTCACATCCTACATCCCTCAAGTTACGGAAAGGTGCGTTGCGGAATGAATACTGCAGAAAGCCGTAATTCATAAAAATATATCTCTGCATCCCACATCCCACAATTGCAGAAAGGAATTTGTGGAGGTCCAAATATTCCAAAGGATGTCTTTTACATCCCACCTGCGAAATAAACCATTGCGGAAGTAGGTTTCTGCTCAAAAAATTGACCTGCTAATCGAAGTCTTTAAACAGACTTGGCCATCCAGTCTAACATAAATCTGACATTCTAACCCTGCAACTTAGTTTAACAATGCATTGAAGGAAACATACATAGATGCCTACAATTGTAGTTATTCAAAGCAACAATTCATTAATTCACCACAGCCAACATGTTCATCATATTCCATTAAGAAATACAGTTGCAGAGATTAACATAAACAAGAACACTTATCCTAAGAAGAACTTGTCCCACAACCAGCTATGTCGTTGCAACATTCCACCCAACCATAGCCCAGTGCGCTCATCAATCTCTCAGCAACACTACCACCCCTAAGTTGGGCATGATTTCCTCAAGGAATAAGGGAACACTAGTAGACTCATACATAGTGAAGGGTGCAACAAAACTCATCCAAGCCAACACAGTTGGGTTTATCAGTATGCAAGGGAAAACAAACCAATAGATGGGTTTCACAGGCCACTCAGCCGAGCCATCTCACAGTTGGGTTTCACAGACTATTCACAGTCAATCCAACATTCACCTTAAGGGCCAGTCAAGCCAGCATTCACGATTGGTTTTATCAAACTATCTAACCAAAGGTTACTCATAAGGTTAAACGCAACAAATCACAACCAATCCAATAGATGGTTTTATCAGGCTACCAACCAAGCCATCTTTCCAATTGGGTTTATCGGGATTCTAAGGAAACGGGCAGGAAGAACTGCTAAGCTAGTGAGCTCATCTACAGAGCTAAGAACACCTTCACAAGACCTATCTGGCCTGGCTTCCCCACTGCCTAAACACCCAACACAAGGAAGTGTCCCCTTCTCTGCTCCACACACTAGTACAAAATGAGGAATTAGCTACTGGGTGACTAAAAATTCTAGTCACCACAGGTTTTTCAATTGATTTACTACTAAATATGAGCAATTTTGATTGACCCAACTAGAAACGGCTAGAATTAAAGACTAATTTAGTCACCAGTTAACAAATATGACTAGATAATAAGTGACAGAGTTAAAAATAACTAACATAAACGACTAATTTAGTCGCAACATAAAAAATGACGAGCTAGAAGAATATGAATTAGTCATTTATGTTAGTCATTTTTAATTGTGTCATGAAAAATTGCAAATTTGACAATGATGTGTAAGTTTTGTAAGTTTTCTACCTTCTATTAGTAATATTGGTGCCATGCACCTCGATCTTTAGAGATCCAACAAAGCAATTGCACAGATTTTCTCTTGACCATCTTTATCCCTACTGCACCATTGAAGCAAACCCGGTTAAGCACGTTCGAAAGGAAAATTAGGTTCCTACATCAATTATGAATTAGGTACTAGAACTAGTACCATATCGATACCTAGCTAGAAGCATCATAGCCCTACATCCCCTCGAGAACCGGCCATTCGAATGTGCCTCCTCCATGTAGACTTACCAAATGCATCCAATACATGGCCAAAAAAATATGTCAACTTCGGATTTGTGGGTTGAAGGTATTGTTCAACCCTTGCTCCCATGTTTTTGCACTCGATACCTTGTTTTTGCACTCGATACCCTATTTTTCCAGACAATAAGCCAGTTCAGGATCTCGCAGTGACCAGTTGGAGCGCTTCAAAGCTGGTGTGGTTCTTGCTGCTCCGATCATGTTCATCACTCCAATCAATAACCAGTTGTGATGGTTTTTTACAGGTCTCAATGTTGCCAGAGTTACTGCTTTAACTTTACATTTTCAATTATCACCATCTCCAGCCTATGCGCTCATAACCATATGCATTTTGAGCTTTCATCTTGGGAAAAGCATGAGCATCCTCTTGCAATGCCACTATTTGCAAAGGTCACTAATTTTTGCACATCGACATTCCTCACACGCTCCAAAGGAAAACTGAGACAGACATTAGAAGAAGTGATTAAACTTTGCAAGGAGGTTTACTTGTTTCTTAGATTGTGGTAGGTTTTCTGTAATGCAAGAACAGAGATTGTGCCCTAAAAGTTTAAAAGATTCGAATCAGCCCGGTGTTGGAATTCGATACCATATATGGATTCTTTGATGGGGCCGAGCAGGATGGAAATTGTGGTACTGGCATGATCCTTCGTATAGATGACTCTCATAGTTTCAAGCTAAGGATGGGTGTTGGGAGTGGCACTAATACTTTTGCTAAACTTTTAGCCTTATGAGGGCTTTTATGGTTCGCAAAAAAAATAAATATTCTCTAGCTTTCTATTTTTGGCAACTCAAAGGTCATAATTGATTGGGCCAGAGGTCTCATCAATTTGTAGTCACTGAGTTATGATTGTTGGTTGAAAAGGATTGGGATCCTAAAGAATTGGTTTCTTTATTTATCCTTCAGGAACCTGTACAAGGAGTTCAATTCTGACACGGACAACCTATCAAAGCTTGTGATAGGAGACTACCCTAGTATTCTTCACTTATGTAAGTACTCAAAAGGAATCATGATTGTTGAAGGTCGCTTTACCTGCTTCTAGTTTCTCCATTCTGGTTTTTCCTTGGAATGTTTTAGGTTGTATTTGTATGACAACTCTTCGAAGCCCTGCTATTTTTTGTCTCACATTTATTTTGTCTTTTCCACATTTTTTCTTTCTATAGGTTGATGGGTAGAGTCCCTCTCGTTTATTTTTGGATATTGTAATGTTTTTCCTACATGAACAACTATAATGTAATTTTGATTCTTATGAATAACAAATTATATAGTTTTTTACAATGAAAAAAACCATTATTATAGCGAGATTCCACCATGTTTCTTTTTATATTTAGAAAAAAACACAATTTAAAAAGCTATATTTTAACAAAATATATAATTTCAATTTCAATAAATTATAACAAAATATATAATCTATATTTCAATAAATAGAGATTCCATAATTTTTTCATTTACACCTTGGAAAAAGCACAATTTAACACAACCTATTTTGACAAATATATAATTTATATTTTTATCTATAAATTTGTTTTCATTTTTCTTGTTTAACCGGTGCTTTAGGTTGTTTCCTTTTTAAGCTTCAAATTGAATTGCTTTATGTTGTTTCCTTTTAAAACTTTTGTACACTTTGGATTGAATAGGGAATGGAGAGAAACAACAATGGTAGGCAGAAAATCAAAATCACAATCTTTCGATTTCAGCATTTATGGCATTTTCGCTTCTGCGATTTCCTCTCCTCTTTCCATGGTCATGGCATTTTTTCTTGCTGGTCTATCTTCTCGTTTCATGATTTCAAGATGGATCATATCTTCTCGTTTGGTGTGTTGTGTCTTTCTTGAATCTGGATGTTGGTCTTTGAGTCTCGAGAGTAGGCATCTCTGCCCACATCTATTTGTGATGTAGAACGATGGTCTCCTCGAGGGAAAATGGATCTGGAAGGACATCTACTAGAACGCTCTTCTCTGGGAAGGGGATCTGATAGAGAACGTGTATGGTCTGATAATCTCTTCTTTGCTTTGTCTTCCTAATTTAATATTTGTATATGGAATCTCCTTAGCAATATGTTAATGACTTGTCTATGGCATTCACTGCAGATATAGAAGAATAAAGAATGTATGAGGAAAGAAAATCCATACTACTCCACTCCACATATGTATGCATCTCTGTCTACTCATGTCTCTGAATTTTTATTTTTTTGTTTGTCCAAATCATTTCTAATTTAGGAATGAGTTTCTACCAACCTCTCTATTTTTAGTCAATTTCCAACCCACAAAACCCTGCAGCTTTTCTCATTTTATCAGTCATATCTACTTTATTATTAACCCTTTCATGTGACATTTCGGATGTAATGGTATAATCGGATAATCTCATTTCTCATTTTGGATGTACTTTGTTTGTCCAAATGAAATCTAATTTAGGAATGAGTTTCTACCAACCTCTCTATTTTCAGTCAATTTTCAACCCACAAAACCATGCAACTTTTATCATTTTATCAGTCATGTCTACTTTATTATTAATCCTTTATTGTGTCATTTCAGATGTAATGGTATAATCGGATAATCTCATTTCTCATTTCGAATGTAATGGCATAATCAGATGATCTCATTTCTTTTTCAACCTTCTCCTTTCGCCAAGGGAATTGATCGTTTTTGGGATAGATCACCCGTTCTGGGGGTTTTCCGCCAATAGTTGAGCCTTAAGTGGCCACCATCTTGTCCTTGCTTTGGATTGGGTGTTTATGGGTTTTAGTCTAGTTGAATCAAATATTTCACTAAAAGGATTATGACTCATACTAATTAGAAGGTGACGCATCCATTGCGAAGAACTATTATGGCTGTGACCCATCCATTGCAAAGAACTATTTTGGCTCTGTCGTTCTTCCTCCTCTACTGCTGGAGGAGCATCATCATCATCGTGAATATGAGTAGGATGAAACCCTCCTCCTCCTTGACTGCTGCAGGTTTTGTCTTAGAGTCTGTGTGGGGTGTGGTCAAAATATCTTCTAAATAATTGTTTCATTTGATACCCCAGAGATAGAAACTTGTGCATTCATTCAACAGCAGCAGCGCTGTTTGTGCATTCATTCAACAACAACAACACATTTTTAAGACATGTTTATTTCTTCTCCCACATGTACAATATATATTACTGTTGTCATTTGTAACCTCTAATAGATGTTTTTGAGATTTTCCATCTGATATGTCCTCTCTGCATTAAATGGTACCTTCTCTCTGGGTTTCAACTGTAGGTTCAATTTTTTATTCATCAGCACAGTCTACAAAACCCCTTCCTGCTTTCTTGGTGTTTTGTCCTAACTTCCATTTCTTATTCTTTGTTAACATATTGAAGGTAGGGTAGACCAACTAGTGTTGCGACATTTTGAGGACCTAGTTGCTCATTTGGAAGCCAACAACAAATCTTGTAGATCATGGCTTCTCACACAGATCTAGATCAGATTGTAGTCCACATGCTTCTGTGGGCTATTGTGTCAATCTTTAGCAGATGGTGTGGCTTTTTAATCCCTTCTATTATACGTTGGTTGGCTCCATGTTTCTCTTGGTCATATATTTGTTTTGCATAGCAGATTGTCGGTTCCAGTTTTTGCAACGATCTGCTCACACTTATCAGCACACATTATGTGGCTTGACTGGTAAACCTTTGCTACAGATCCACCTTTATCTTGGATTGTGGCAATCAGATTGGCACTCAGATCTCCCACTTGTACAATCTACCACAGCATTCCTCCATGCATTGATGGATTGTTGCCTCTATCTATTTATTGTGAGCGCATTTTTTGTTGCAGACTTTATTGACTGCCTCTCCATGGTTTCTTTCTCTGCTCACCTTTTTATGTGTTGTATTAAAAAAAGGAATGAACATTACTGTCAGAGACCAAGTTTTACCAAATCCTAACACTAATGCTTGAAGTAATATTTTTTCAAATTTTATATGGTCACGTTACATACTTTTGTGGAGTTTTTTATTTTTTATTTTTTAAACATTAACCCTTATAATTATGCATTAAATCATTGGCCCATTTCGTTTCTAGTTTTTCACTGGCTCTAATTTTTTTTTCGGTGTTTGGGGTTGACCGGTTTGGTCGTTGGTCTGGTCTTGATAATATTGAATAGAAGGAATATGAGAAGAAACAAGTGCTCTAGGATACAATTAAAAGAGGAACAACATAAATCAAGGGTTATAGGAATGATGCATATGAAAGGGAAACACTCCAGTGAGCACTACTGGTCCTTGATGATTTGTTGATGACAAGTATTTTTAAGGGGGAGGGTATGTTGTGCCGAACAAGGAAAGCATATTTTGTTTAAGTAATCAATATATGAGTCCTGAGTAATTAGTAGTTTTTCTAATTAATAATTCGTGAATGAATTATTTATGAATGTGCATGCCTCCTTCCAAGTTCCAATAATAACATCTGTTCAGTTTTGCTAGCACATTGGCAGCCATTACGATTGGTGATATTGAGTTTATTGCTTATTTGATATTCCTTTACCTCTCAAAGCACACTTGTAGCCATTGAGACTGGTCATATTGAGTATTTACTATTTTACTCATTTCTTTACCTCTCAATGCATAACATACTCTTTTTGAATCTCTTTCTTATTAAAAAAGTAGGATGGGAACACTTTCTAATCAAAATCTGAAAAAATATGTTTTGATACCTGGCATTCCTTTCTTTTGAAACTGATCTTTGTACATTCAACAATCATAGACAATGGAACCTTTAGTTAAGAAAATAGTTTTGCTAGACTACTACTTTGCATTGAAGTCTTTAGGGAAGAACTTTGCTGTCAATATTGTTTCCTATGACTAATTATGCCAATTCTCTCCTTTCTCTGTTGTTTCTTGAAGAGCCCGCATACACCAAATTCAGTTGCTAGTCTCCTGTTTGTTTGATGTTTCTTTAGTCCTCTATATCATGCTATTAGAAATCAGATAAATTATCTTTCTTACAGCAAAATGTTTTTATTTATTTATAATATTCTCAAATGTCCAAAGACTAACATTTGAAATATGAAAATGCAACTCCCTTGCCTGTGGGCACATGTTTGGCATCTCCTGTATTAGAGAATGGCTTCAACGACACAAGAACAATATTGGCAAGGTAAGAATATGCAAGCTCACAAATTGTTGTTTTCCATGGTGTCATATTAAATGAACTAGTAAGACTATAAAGTTCATGAAAAATATTAAATATATATTTATCCTTTTTGTTGAAACAAATCTTCGAGATTATAATTTTGTATTTATGTAAATAATTTGTAGTGTCCACACTGCAATAACAAGGCTAAGCTGGGTGACATCAAAATTCTTTATGTGCCCATTATAGCTGTAACTGGTCAATAATAGTGGTGGATCAGTTGTCTTTGTTGCAATACCCACAGTTTTCGTCATTCTTAGAACTTCATTCTGCATATTTGAATGAGTAGGTGATGGATTTACCATCGATGAAGAATTATAAAACAATTGAAAACTAATATTATTATTCCTTAATCATGTACCCACTAGATCAATTTGTCCAACTGTCATGAATGGATAGGACTAGTCCATGATTGCAAAATTCAGCCAAAGAGAATTTTTTGAAGGTATTAAATGGCCATTTTTTCTCCATTTTCTCCAATCAGAAGTGACAGTTTGTTCAGAAATTTGTTAGTAGCATAGTGTTACAAATTTAAAAGGGCTAAAGTAGAATTGTACAGCTAGGTAATAAAAAAAGTAGATAGTATTCTAGGAGTTAGCACCAAATCTTCAAATTCTCACAAGGCTTTTAAAACAGAGATTAAATTTTCAAAGTAAACTATAGAGCTCCTACTAGTATATATCTAATAGAAGTACCTAATACAAAAAGGCTTTTACATATCATGCTTTAGTGAAAAATATGTTGGTTATAGGCTCTTCTAGGTTCTGCGTGGACTGACTGTATCTCTAGGTTCTCAAGCTCGATATCTTCAAACTGTTGTGAAACAGTTTCATCTTCTTTAGTATAAATATGTTGTAGTGGAACCCAAAGTCTGCCTATGATTTGATGATGTAGTCTAAGTGCATTTGATGAGATTTTTCAGTCCTGGATTTAAGGTTCAAGCACTCAGACTCCAAGGCTTGTATTTTCCTCCTTTGTTGCATGACTATATCCAAGATTTCCAAGTTCTGCGAGATGATGACATGCTCCTTGCTTTGTATAGTATTTTTCAGAGAAAGCATGGTAATCCTATTTTCATGGATGTAGTCCTATCTCTGAAGAATTTTCTTGATATCAAGGATGTCCTGCTGAGTTCCCATGAAAACCTGGGCAACCCATGCCTTGGAATTCCCAAGAAGACTAAATTTGAAACAGGGGAGAACCCAGTCTCCATTTAGTCTGGTGAGATATGCAGTAGCAGAGTCATCAGATTTCTGCCACAGAATGTCCTTTAATCCACTGTTGTCTAGGGTTCTGAGCACAAGACCACAATTGCAGATATACCACAATTGCTTGAGGTGGGTCAACTGAAGGCCATAATTACCATTGAAATACCACCATCCAACTGTAATAATTGGAGTATGACTATATGTAGCGTAACGTATGATAGAAATGCGCACCCTGGGTGTACAACCTTGGTATCAGAAAATTACCTCTTGGTGATGTCAAACTCACTCCAAAGATGGTTCAAAGGCTCAAATGCAGGACACTGCCACAAAGGAATGATACCAAGGGTAGAATTTACACCAGACAAACAATGGCTAGTACTAAGCCTCGAACCAAGGAGATAATACCACCATCCTAAAAAATAGCATAGAACACTAAAACACACAAAATGTGCCACCTTGAACATAGAGATATGCCTCCTGATGATGATAGGTTCAAACCAAATTCTAAAATGACAGTCCCATGACTCAAATTGAATACACAGCAACATAATACACCCATAATTTTGAGGATTGTTCCCCAAAAGACCTCCAGTTTATAACGTCTCTTGAATTCTCAAAAATCTGCCATTCCTATTTGAAATTCAACTGAAGACTTCACTGATGAGCACCTACCTTTGCAAAACCAGTGTTGCTATCATTGAGAGTGTTGTCCTACTCCATTCGAGGTCTATTCATGATTCTCATTTTCCCACCTTTGATGACAAATATGGACAAAGAGCATTCAAAACTGAATATTAGAGTTGGGAATGGCATGTGTGGTGCCATCCCACACTCATCTGGAGTATAAATGCATTATTAAATTTAGGCCCTAATCTTATAGAGTAAATCCTTCTTGATGTTGGAGTAGTCTAGAAACAGAAGTTTGACTTATGAACAAGTCGCTTTCAGGGGCAGATCCTACTGTAAGATTAGTCACCTAGCTACTTCTTGTCATAAGCGATTTTTTGAGGCTGCCCTACAAATAAACTGATCAAGAATAAGAAAAAATGTAAGCCCGCCTAGTGGAAACACCCAATATTACATCATCATATAATTGGCTCAAATCCCTTAGATAAAGAGAATGGAACAGTGTAGGAATCTTCCCCAACAAAGGATAATCCAAGTCAGACTTAAGGAGGTTCAGCCTCTGCAAGTTAAAGATAATGCAGTTAACTCAGGATGATAAAAGTCTCAATGGCAAGTTAAAGAAAGTAACTAAAGGTCAGCACTACTAAAGAAAGAATCCCAGTGCTTCAGTTTAGAAGATTTTACCATGTGGGATCCATCATCTTCTTTTGGTACAATGGCCCCAACCTCTTCATTAAAAAGAAATTCAGTGGGAAGAAACAAAAGGATAACTTTTGTGCCAATCTTCTGGATTTTCACTGTGTAATGGATTAGAAATGATAACTTTCAACCGTGAAATGACTCTGGAACAACAAAAGAGTCGAGATCAGGCAAGTCATATTAAGTCTGTCAGTAGGAACACTTGGTATTGCCTTGCTGTAATTTTTCTTTACCCATCAAGTCTATCTGGGCCATTGTTTTAGGATGTTAGGTGGAAACCTTTTGTAAGCATTTAACACAATTTATGCACACTATAAACTATAGCTGGGATACCTGTAATCCCTTAAAATAAATTCAGGATTCCGACTATACAGGCTGGTAACTTTTTTCAGGAGTTAATATGATTTTTTTTCTGTTTAAAAAGGGCCAAATCCTAAAGCATCATCCTTTTGCTCTTATTTTTTTTGTTTGCTCGAAACTCCCTCACTTCGCAGGAGAGGCTTTGGTCTTGAGAAACCATGATCCAGGCATCTATTCCTGTCAAAATCACCCAAGGATCACACCCGACCTGGACCACACCAGCCATCAACTTGCCTGGATTTTGGGGTGTCTCCTCCCAACTAGTTCACCCCTAAGGGGAATTGAACCCGGGTCACCTTGCTAAAAAGACCCACACCTTAACCAAATGAGCTAGGTGGGAATTGATATTCATCCTTCTACTCGTCTCTATGATTTAGTGCATGCATTTTTCTTTGCCTTTTACTTTTCGCTGAGCAAGTTAAATTAGTTGGGCCCATTTGTCGTTAAATCTGTCTTTCATCGGTGCATTATTTTGTTAACATATTCTTGATATCTTTGATGGTAACGTACTAAGTTATTAGTTGTTTTTCAAACACGTTTGTTTGGCCATCCTGGAGTGACATCCTTATACATATTGGAGAGCTTTTACTTGATTGTGTCATGTTAATTTATGTCAATGGATTTGGGAGTAGTTTTCTACATACATAACCTGGTTCTACAGTGTAAATAATTTTGGTTAATTGAGTATTATCTTAGTTTACATATGGGAGTTTCGGGAGATGATTTGGCACTCTCCTATTTGCCGCACCTTATGTGCTAATTTATTTTACATTCCTATTGAATACTCTGGTCATCCATTAACATTGATAAATATTCAATTTCAATTTCCATTCCTTTCAAAATCTCATCTAAATGGAGAACCTTTAACCAACTCTGAATGTAAGCAGTCCAAAAGAGAATTTTGCATAATTGAGATAACTACTAAGCTTAACAAAGTGTAACTTTGATGTTAACGTACTAAGTTATTAGTTGTTTTTCGAACGTGTTTGTTTGACCATCCTGGAGTGACATGCTTATACATATTGGAGAGTTTTTACTTGATTGTGTCACACTAATTTATGTCAGTGGATTTGGGAGCAATTGGAATTTTCTGCATACATAACCTGGTTTTACAGTGTAAATAATTCTGGTTAATTGAGCCTTATCTTAGTTTACATATGGGAGTTTCAGGAGATGATTTTGGCACTCTCCTAGTTGCTACACCTTATGTGCTAATTTATTTTACAGTCCTGCTGACTACTCTGGTCACCTATAGACATTGATAAATATTCAATTTCAATTTTCATTCCTTTCAAAAGCTCATCTAAATGGAGAACCTTTAACCAAGTCTGAATGTAAGTAGTCCAAATGATAATTTTGCATAATTTAGATAACTACTAAGCTTAACAAAGTGTAACTCCAAAAACTCTTACATAATCGTATTTGTTGGGGCAATGAATGAGCAAAATAGATATGAGAAGAATGTATTTCAATTTGTTCAAGCAAGTATTTAGGTCAGTTGTTTCTAGTGATTGTTTTTAATCGGTTCATACATTTTTTTCCTTTATGTAGACATTACAGTTGGTACAAAGATGTGAAGATTTTTTAAGAGACATTTACAGAAAATGTTGTGAAAGCTTTTATTGCTTTGTCAATCAGAATCCATTCACATTTTTTATTTTGGCAGGCTTGTTGTGGATCCATTCACACTATGCTATGTATCATTATTCAAGGTTGAAGCCTTTGTATTAGTATTTTCTAATTATTAGTGGCCTGTGCAAAGTTTGGTGCATGTATTTTGTGCTTTGTATGTGTGTATATTCTTACAAGGATTAGATTGTTGGGCCCAGAAATGATCCTTTTGTGACCACTTTTACCTACCTCTTTTTGCCTCATCTTACTCCATTATGTACACTAAACAAATTTTTTTCCTTCACTTGATCCCTCAATTCATACAGGTATGGTTAATCATTGTCTTATCTTATTAATGCTTAGGATTGTTGTAATCAGGGCTCTATATCTTGAATTATGCTAACATATGGTAGTTTTACAAAGATAATTCAAGATGTAAAGGATACAGGTGTAGCAGGATGAACATGCCAAGAGAGGGATGGACATTCAATGCTGATATAATCGCCATCCATTCCATCGTTTCCCAAAGAAAGCGGTCAAAGGTTACTATTCCATGCAAGTTGTACAAAGGTGGCTGCAACAGGCTGCAACAGATTTGGATGCAACAGTGTGATGCTTCTTAAGGATAGCTGCAATCAACAGAGTATCTTCTAGATTGATCATTATTGTCATCACTGGCTCAAGTAACAGCATTCCAATATTTCCTGCTTCTATCTTGCCACAGTTGTAACAGCTTATCGTAATTGGGGCAACCTGAAGATCAGAGATCTTTATGGCTACCCGATATCAGTGGGTAGAAGTTATGATTGTAATTGTATAAATACTGGGAACTATTCCGAGCCAGGGGTTGGAAATTAATCGAATATATTGTATAATTTGAGATAGGGGTTGTGTGTTCATCTTGCCATTTTAATACGAGTTTGATTCTTCAGATCTCGGCGTTCTAACATGTGCTACTTCCAGCATATCTATACGAATCCTAGGCCCACCTTCCCACAGGGATTGCTAAGTTAATTAGGTATTTTATTTATTCTGTCGTGTGGTTTGAATCTTATGATAAATTCATTTATTTACAGTAGGCTGCAACAGTCATCGATTTATCATGTGTTCCTTTGAATGATCAATAATTGCATCCCCTATAAACTGCAGTGGTGTGGTGTGACAGTCGACTGTGTAGGTTAACTTTCTCTTATGCAACTGTGTGATAGTTTTGACAGCATTGTTCATCCCTAGTTCTTTCAAATGTTGTTTTCTTTAGATCTTTGCAGTTCATCCCTTTACATTTATAGTTGTAGAGCTTAATTCCTGCACTTTGAATTCCTAGATTAAGTTGAATTAAGATAGTTGAGATGGATCTTCAGATGGCTTGGTAATTGAGGATTTAACTTTCTACAAGAGTAATCTAGATGTCTATTTCCTGAATCTTTTAATTCTAGATTAAGGGTTGTAAAAAGGTATTTGTGATTGCATTCTTAGGAAGGTAAGCTAGATTAAGTAGATCATGGGATGAGTTGGGTTGAACAGGAAAGTAGGGTAATTCATTTATAGCATTAGCTACTTAGTGTTTAAAGCATATACAGTGTGCATTATCCTTGAAATAAAAGACTTCCCTGGGTTGACAATTTATATTGAACACTCTGTATGTTGGATTTAATTAACTTGCATATAGGGTGCCCAACATTTTGGTGCCGTTGCCGGGAAGGATAATTATTAGACACCGTAGTAGTTGTATCTAGTAATTATATTTATTCATTTTTCTTTAGTTTTTAAGTTTACATGTTTTGGGTTGCATGAATATGAGAAGGGTACAGCATGACATTCCTATAAATCCCAGAACCCCACAGAACACTAACATTGCAGGTGGTCAAGGCCGTGGGCAAAATCCAGCATTGGGGAGAAGGACATTCATTGACGATCTGGTTGGTAGGACCAATTCTTCTACTGGGGCTCACCATCAAGAAACACCTATTAGAAGAAATCCAGTTACCCCTGGAGTGGAAGCATCCATTTCCACAGTGGAGAACACAGGAGGAGCTGCAACATCTCAGATATCCCTGTGGAGGAAGACAGAGTTAGTACTACAGGATCAGCTGACCGAGATTTGATATATCACATTAATGGGAAGGTTGTGATAGAGGATGAGTGGACACAGTTCCATCAAAAATTTAACGATCAGTGGAAGCACGAAGAGGATAAAGCAGAAGAAGACATGAGCAACAGACGCAATCCCGAAGATCACGAAGAAGCAATGGGTGAAAATCAGCATCATGAGGGTAACTCACCACCTGAAGGGATGGTTGCTACACTCCATTTCCCAATTCAATAGCCAGAGGGGATAGCCCCCATGAAAAATATATCGGCATCGGTGTTGCGTCATTTTTATGGAAAAGCGGCAGAGGATTCGGATGAATTTCTTTTTGAATTTGACATCTTTTGTCGCAGCTATGACTACACCACCAATGCATAGAAGCTGAAACTTTTTCCTACCACTCTAAAGGACAATGCATTACGTTGGTTCATGAGCCTGGGTGGGGGAACTGTCACTACCTGGGACCGGATGAAACAGGTGTTCCTAGAGAAATATCAAGAGTATTGCAATACCAAGGATAAGAGAGAAGAACTGTTTAAAATGGTACAAATGGACATTGAAAGTCTAGAAGATTTTGTTGAAAGGATTTTACATAATGTGCAGAGAGCTGGATAGACTAATATGGGGTTATATGTGCTCAAAATAATCCTACTTCGTGGGATTAGGGATGACTTCCTATACATGTTGAACCTGTTAGGAAAGGGGGATATCTCAAAGGAGTCCTTTGAAAAGATCATTGAACTAGGCAAAAGGTATTCTAGGGGATCTTCTAGGAACAACAAACAGGATAAAAGGGAAAAATTAGAACATGATGTCTTCGACAGAATACAAAAGTCATCTAATGGAGTTGCCACCCAGGCAGAAATAGGAAATCTCCTCAAAAATTTAAAGACAGAAATGATGAGCTCCATCTCCTCAGAAATAGATGTCCTGAAGGCAAAGTAGAAACAAGTAGTAGAGGATCTCACACTTGGTATATACTGCCCTAAATGTAGGAAGAACCACCCTCGGAAGGAGTGCCCACTCGACAAGGTAGAAGTGTGTTAGCTGTGTGAGATGAACCATGACACAAAAAAAATCCCTTCACTACCTCAAGTGAAGGAAGTTCTGCAGGCATCAACTCCAGATGTGGAACTAGCCTACTTTATTGCATAGAAAAATCCCTAGCAGCCTCGAAATCAAGGTATGGCTCTAGACTTGTTTCCATTTTTGAATAACATGAATAATTGGAATAATATGCAGCACATGAATACACAATTCCCTTCATCTTATTCTAACCATCAATGGTATCCCTGTCAACCTCTGATGCAAAATTTTTAACTCCTGGAACTCTTGGACACAGCCACCAAAACAACAAAATTCTTGGTCTCCTGGATGGAGGAACTTCCATCCAGGGAACCAGTTTCCCCATAACCAACCTCCTCAACAGCTTCCACATCAAACGTTTCCTCATCAACCGTACCCTCCTCAACAATATCCTCAGCCTTATCAGCGATCGCAGCTGCAACTCCAGAATAATGCTATCCCCAATATGTCGATACAACCATAACTGCCTGCTTAACCTAACCCCAACCCAAATAATAAAGCAGTCCATTAGTTTGAGACTGTCAACATGCCTGCTTACTCCATTACTCCAGTTCCCTGCAATGACATCCGCTTACGATCAGGGAGGGTAGTGGAGCCTTTGGTCATTGAGGATGTTCGATCCTCTGTGCCTGAAGAAAGGATGAACCAATAGTATTTATCCAATACAGTGACCCCCATTATTGAGGACGTTGAACATCCTACCAATATGTCGAATGAAACACAAGAAGAAACATCTATTGACATACAGGCCACATAATTGGTTGGAGAACCACCATACCCTGAAAGATTAATACTACCGAAGGCAGTGGGACAACCTCAATTTAACCTCTTAGGAGAGTTAAGAAACCTTTATGTCAAAATTCCACTCCTTCAGGCCCTTCACGATGTACCTATCTATGCCAGAACCGTTTGAGATCTGTGTACAAGGAAACTAGGAAGAAAACCCAGGGACCCTCCCACTGTTCATGTCATCGAGAAACTATCTGAATTAATTATGGGAAAAACCCTCTTAGCTAAATATGACGATCCTAGGAATCCCACTGTCACTGTGCAAATTGGGAGCACATAGATACCCAACATATTGGTAGATTTAGGTGCAGCAACTAATGTCATTACCATTGAAACTGTAAGGAAACTCGAGCTCACTAATCTCAGGCCGACTCCTATTATTTTAGAACTTGCAGATAGATCCACTATTAAACCTGAAGGAATCTTCTATGACCTTGTTCTCTTAGTATATTCATGGGAATATCTTGCTGACTTCTTGGTTTTACAACCTAAGTCGCAGTTAGGAGGACACCCAATGATCATGGGAAGGCCCTAGTTAGCTACAAGTGATGCTTGCATCAGCTGTCAGTGTGGGTCTATGACCATATCAGATGGAAGCGAGATAAAGAAACTCACTCTCTATCCTCTAGCTCGGCTGAGCCTAGAAGCTGAAACTCTGTTATGGATGGAGCCAAAGGAAGAGGAGGGCGTTCAGCCATTATTAATGATAGGGAAGGCCTTGAATTTTAAAGAGGAAACTGAAGACGATGCCATTAATAATTTCACCAGTGAACCCACTTCTGTCAATAAGAACAAATCCTGAATGCTACTCTAGGTGAAGAAGAACAATAAAATCTCACAAAGGAGACATTAGTCAGTGATACTCACATAGTTCCAGTGTTGAAAAATTCAAAAAGTGTTCCTGTTAAGGTAGATTCTAGAAAAACCCTAAATATCAATCCCAGTCTTGCTCCAGATGAACAGGAACGCCTAATCACTTTCTTAAAAAAACATAAGGGGCATTTTCTTGGGAGTACATAGACATGAAGGGCATCCCTTCTAATCTGTGCACCCACCACATTTATATCAAAAGTGACTCCTGTAGCGGGGATTTCTCCTTGCTACAGGGGCAGGAATGGCTACCTTCCATCTATAGGATGGAAGGATAGGTTCCTGTGTGGAAAAATGCAGGAAAAGTAAACAGAACAGAAAGGGAGAAAAGATGGACAAGAAATGGCCATGAGCCCCTCTGCAAACAAGGTTAGGGCTTTGCTCCAAGAACCTGCAAACAACTATTAAGAACAACAATAAACCTACAAAACAAGTTTACAAACAAACCTGCAAGCAAAGATGGGTTAGAAAACAACTAAGCTACTAAAACAAAAGCATGAACAAACAATGGTATACCTCTTCTTTGGTGCAATGGGCCACCATGCCATGGCTGGAAGAAGCACCTCTCTATCTCACTCAGCAATGGAGGAGCTATGGCTCACTGGAGAAGATGAGTGGGTGAGAGAGGGATGTGGGTGGCTTGAGAGACAAAGGGTCTCAAGGCATCCATGGGCAGCATAACAGTATGCAAGGGAAGAGTTGTTTTAGAGTGACCCCCACCCCTCCTTTTATACCTTTTTTGGGGATTTTTAGGGTTTTAAGCCCTTGGTCAGGGCTTTAGCCCCTTTCGCCTTAACTTTAGCTCCTTTTAGGGTTTTAGGCTCCTTTGAGGGGTTTTATCCCCTTTTTGGAGGCTTTAGCCCCTAGGACAGTTATTTAGGCTCCTTTTTGGGTTTTTTAAGTGCTTTTGCTCATTTTTAATCCTTTTTGAGGGTGTGGGGGTCTAATGGGGTGATACGAAGGTCATGCATGGGTGTCCTTGGGTGGTGTAGGCCATGTAGAGTTGAGTGAGGGATTTTTTGGGTTAACGGATTGCCCCTTGATGTGTGAGGGCAGGAGCTTATCGTATGGTTGATGGACATCATAGGATTTGCTGCAGAGAGGTGGTGCTTCCGGGGCTGGGGCATGGTGGATTTTGGTTTTTATATTAATATGGTTCCCATCAATGGGTGAGATACAAATAATGTGTGATATGTATATGGATGAGGCAAGCATCCCCATGCTCATGACAATGTCAAAAGAATAATTTGATCTATGCTCTAAAATACAATAGCCGACCATATACAACTGATGATACATAGTGGGTGCCTTAATGTGAGGTTGAATACAATACTAATCTGAAGAACTGGTACCTTGGACCCATGGCATTCTCATGGAATGCTATATCTTCATGACTGGCAGCCTGCTGGATCTGGGACGGTACATAGTTGTATGGACTCATTGATTAAGAGTCGGAGTCTCTGTGGTACAAGTATGCTGCATCAATCATAAATCTATATAGAAGCGTTGTTGGGGGTTCTAAACACTGTCTCCAACACAACCCAGAAATCACAAGGGACATAACCTGTTTAGGTCCCTTGAGCAGACTCATCACTGTGCTAGAGTCAGGTGACATCCGGGGTCTTCGACCAAATACTGCACGGACCAAACCCTGTACAAATCTCAACGGTGCGATGATGTAGTTGGAGTCGAGCACGTGAGAAACAACCATCCCGAGAGGCACCAAGGACTCCTCTCAAGTGGTCCAAGGAACTCATAAATGATGTTAATGAAACCAAGGTATAGGGACCTTTGGGTCTATCCTCTGGAATATGTGTGTTGTCGTCGACAGAGGGAGACCTGCCCCTAGTCAAGGCAACAATGTTTCCTTGACCAGAAGTGAGAGGGAGATAACTGAAAGGTGTGAGACAATCTACAGACTGACCCACTGAATGCGGGGGGGGGGAATAATTGAACAGCGTCGAGGGGAGTGTGGTAGACTCAAACTTCCTTTGTTCAGAGTATGACGATAGGGCAGACCAGGCAGCAAATGAAACTGACCCATGGGAATGGGATCATAGTTGTAATACCGAGAATGTCGCTGCAAATGGGAAATACTTGGAGGAGGTGGACACTTTTGATATTGATGGGATCCAAGGAAGACACATTGCAGAGTACTCTGAACAAAGGCGACCCAAAGTGGGAATGCTGCCAAACTATTTTTTGTGGGGTGGTGTCTAGAGACACCGTTATGGTACGATCTCATGGATTTTTGGCGAGCCCAAGAAGGTAAATGCTCGATGGTGCTTGCAATTTTAGAAAGTCTAAAAGCATGAAGAAGACTCCAGTGGGGGCTCTTTTTCATTGGTATTCTCCTGTGCCCGAAAAAAGATAAAAGTATACATAGGAGAGCTCGCCCATCCTTTGGGGGATGAGAGCCTTCTTTACTGTTGGTAGTCCAATCAAGCCAGAAAAGGTTAAACCTATACTGACTGGATGGTCATTCAGATACTTTTACGAGCATGAACGAAACCAAGTTTGCTCGGTAATATTTTCTTGATGAGAAGGCTGGAAAAGATATTAACGACAACCCATAATGAGCTTTTTCGTAAAGTGCGGACCCTCTGCCCGAGAAAGCATAAAATTATGCAGAGGGAAACAGTCTTAGCTTGAATATGCCAAGGTGGTCCTTTTCATTTAATGGTCTACATGGTCTAAAAAAGGAGGTAAAAGAAATGATGTAGACGCCCTTTCCTATCCTTTAACAAGTAGGAAAGGAAGTGGCTGCGCTCGACCATCTTTTCATTGTTTTTAGGAGTCAAAAAAGAGCTTAAATGAAACTCTAGTATGGTCAACCAATTGTGGTGACATAGGCGGTGCCCCATGTCGGGATGGTGGACAGTGGTCCAAAGGTCATCCAAACAATATGGATGGAGCAAATGGCTCTCAAACATGCCAATACGTGCATGGGATAGATCGCAATAAAGGCTCGGGAGTCGGTGCAGCAGAGGCACGCAAACCGAGGTGGCTCTCGGAAAGAGGTCAGGAGAGCTGTGTGTGAGTTGTGGTGGACGGACTTGACTACATGTGATGTGAGTACAAGTCCGGGGGCACTTATATGCCAAATACATGCAAGAAAAATAAATCGTTTTGTGGACAATGGTCCAGAGATCCGCGTAAGGTGTGATGGATGAAGTAGACAGCTATGTGTTAAAATGCAAGAAAAAAATGAAAATAGTGTCCCTTAATGGACGGTGGCCCGAGAACCCACATGAGTAGCGGTAGGCAAGTGTGATGCAAGTACAGGTCTGCAGACACTTGCATCACCATGTTGTGGCTCGTAAATCGAGGTAACTTTTGGGAAGCGGTCGCAAAATTTGTTTGTTAAACATGACACGATAGTCTCATCAGGAGACGAAAATTTGAGACTGGAGGTGTGAGAGGTGTCTCAAACCGATTCCGGGTGACTTTGGATTAGAACCTGATGGTGCTACCCCTGACTTGTGCTAAAAAATGTTGAAAAACAAGAAAGGGAAAAAACTACGCTATAAGGGACTCATAGTGGTTATATCAGGCATAGACTCTCTTGAGGTGGAGCCCGTTGCACGGCTTCTTCAAGACTCAACCATCTGATTCAACGAAGAGGTATGCCCCCTTGCCAAGACAAAGGTCATTGGCAAGGCGGGATGACGAAATATGGTCTTTTATGGGAAGAATCGATTCCACACTATGGTTTAAAGGGAATGGGGTAAAACCGAAGGCGGTCTTACATATATCTTCGTCATCGCGTAAGTGGTGTTGGGATAGATCAGGTGGATCTTCCATAGCCAACGAGATGGAAGGGAAACTGGTGCTAGAGATCATGTAAATGGTATTGGTTATGGTTTTTGTGGCCTTTCCCCCAGTCTCTGTTGGAGGAAGAGGGGCATGCCTGGAGACAGGAGGAGTCTTTGATGGACCTGGAGGTAGGTGCAACATCATCTCAATTGGATGGACATGAGTCAACACATCCTGGGGCCTTAGAGGTAGGGTAGGTGGTTCAAGGTACCACACGGGATCTCCTAGTGTGAAATCCTGTAGATTGATGATGGCTAAGGAAAACTTCCTCATGATACCGGATGGTAGGAAAAGGAAAAGGAAAAGGAAAAGGATCATGTTGAGTGGGAATGAACCCCACTTGTTATAGCTGATTTCACCACTTCAGGTGAATCACACTTTGTATGGCCTTCCCCTGTCCCACTGCAAACTCCTTAGACCCCATGGACCATTTTTTGTCCTTTGATGTTTCCTTGATCATCCCTAAAAACATATGAAAAATGATACACATGAATTTTAAACCTATAAGCGCGTATATACGCAGGTTTGACCACTAAAACCATGTACATCGAGATGTGTGCATAATCCAAATCCTTTTGGAGTTTTCCTTGACATGGATCTGATTCATTTGACTCCTGGCCTTCCCTACTCCTTCAGATCTCTCTGATTCGACCTTTCATTACCTCAATCCCCCACTTGGGCCTCCACCACCTCAATTCTCCATCTCTCGATAGCAAGCTCACAAGTAAAAGGCAAGCTTGGGAAGAACACACTAGTGCTCCAAGGGACAAAGGGATGCAGACTCAAGCATATGTTCCAGCGATAATGGACTATAGTTTCTTTGCGCTCAATTCTCTCATATGCCTTCAATGTACCATAGGAGTTCCTTATATAGCTTTCAAAGGGGTAATGAAAGGTCGAATCCGAGTGATCTCAAGGCATAGGGAAGGCTAGGAGTCAAATGAGTCGGATCCATGTCAAGGAAAACTCCAAAAGGATTTGGATTATGCACACATCCCGACGTATGGTTTTAGTGGTCAAACCCGCGTATATACGCGCTTATAGGTTTAAAAGTCGCGTGTATCATTTTTCATATGTTTTTAGGCATGATCAAGGAAACATCAAAGGACAAAAAATGGTCCATGGGGTCTAAGGAGTCTGCAGTGGGACAGGGGAAGGCCATACAAAGTGTGATTCACCTGAAGTGGTGAAATCAGCTATAACAGATGCCCCTTAATGTGTGAGGTTAGAGGGGTCATACGATGGCCGAAATACATTATAATTCCATCCCAGAAGTGGAGTGATGAAGGATCCTAAATGGAAGACCAGCCACCCAATCAGCATAGAACATCAGAGGCCGCGAGGCCTGGTGGAGTGATGCCAAGCCTGCTATCCTGCCCAGTGTCAATAATATGGCCTTTAGGCCCAGCACCTGTATAGCATTGGTAGGGACTTGACTCCCCACCTTCTCAGTGTCTAGATAACATTACACTGCAATGTACTCGTCGATAGTCAGGCCACCTCCTGGCCCACCACGGGAACAAAGGTTCACCACTTCCCCTCATCTAGAAAGCCCAGTGATAAAGTATATGTCCTCCACCTCTATGGTGAGGGACATCCCATCTATATGGAAAGAATTCGAGTCTGGATCCCAGTAATCCACCAGCATCTGTAATAGTCTTGGTTTGGCCCTCAAACCACCAAGACACCAAAACTTGTAGAGTCCGCATGCACGTAGAGCTTCTTGAGCCATTAAGTCGGCCCTTACTACTTCCTCTACTTCACCATGCTCACGCTCTCTCCACTCTAGGACCATCCTGCACAAGAAATTGCAAATTTGCCCATTAGTTTATTGAAAAAACCATATGCACGGCCTCATATGCGACTATTTTCAAAACAGCCGCATATGTACGCGGGTTCGAGGGCATTTTCCGCGTATGTCCAGCCCTATATGTGGAAAAAACCTTGATTTTTGTGTGGGCCACAGCGCTCATTTTGGGTTGGCCTAAAAACCTTATTTGACCATGAAAATTCATAAAAATTGTATCAAAATGCAAGAGGAGAGCATGAGTAAAAACCTGGAAGAAACGGTAGTGGATTCCGCCGGCTGGATCTCCTGGAATTCGCTGTTGAAAATCAGAGCTCAAATGGGTAAAAGTTTCAAATGATTTATAATATATTGAATTGTTTACTATTTATAGAAATTTTTCAAATATTTGAAAATTTTTACCCCCTTTCCTATAGTTTCGACATTTTTTAACCATTTTGGACCGTTTTTGACATAATTCGTAATGTAGAAGACTTTTTTCAGTGTCGTTTCAGCCATTGGATTGATCCATTCATGCCAATCTCAGGTATCATGTCTAAACTGGCATATAGGTTAGGTTTCATCACCGTTTGCATTTTGCATAACCTTATGAGCATCTCATCATGACCTTAGGTACGAACCCACTCTATTATGTCGCGGAACCTTCTTGCTGCTTTAGAAGTGGTATGATATGAGTGGTAGAGATTTACCTTACATGGGTACCCTAGTTAGCGCCCTATTTGCATTTGGTGCCCATGCTGACGTTTTCTCCTTTAGGGTGTGTGAGTCCATTGTATAGTACTGCCATGACATTTCGCAAGAGCCTCATACTCCTCTTGATCTTTTGCTGGCCTATTTCCCTCAGGACTCCCTCATGTCAAGTTGTGAATGCATTATCATACTAGACATGAGACCAGCTCAGGCTATATGGCTGAAACACATTTATTCACACTTGTTAGTTTGCACTCTAGTACCTTGATTCCCATTTTCATTATCAGTGGGTGATCTCGCATCTGTTAACGGTATACATTAATGACCGGTAATCAGACGATGGACTACTATGTTTGACCTCGACACCTCTATTCGCATAGTAGGACATGTACTCGTAGCGGTTTGTGTAGAAGAATTTCCAGATTGGTGGCATCTCTTATATGCTACCTCCTTGATCGTGCCAGTGTTCATGAGATTTCAGCTCTCGTGACTTGATTCCAGTATATGTCAGATATTTCCAGCCACTATGGAGATTTTGATCTGTTATATCTTCAGCCATTATGGAGACCATGGTCCTTTGTATATCTTCATCATGGATATTCTGATCTGTGTATATTGTACATGGCGATGACCACATATGTGATATCATGTATCATGCCTATTCATGGCCATTGTACTCTTATGTATCCGGGACTGCTATATGTATTTGCAGTTATATGCAGAGTTGTATTAGTGTACTATGCTGATTGGGTGGTTGGTCTTCCATTTGGGATCCTTCATCACTCCACTTCTGGGATGGACTTATAATGTATTTCGGCCATCGTATGACCCCTCTGACCTCACACATTAGGGGACATCTGTTATAGCTGATTTCACCACTTCAGGTGAATCACACTTTGTATGGCCTTCCCCTGTCCCGCTGCATACTCCTTAGACCCCATGGACCATTTTTTGTCCTTTGATGTTTCCTTGATCATCCCTAAAAACATATGAAAAATGATACACGTGACTTTTAAACCTATAAGCACATATATACGTGGGTTTGGCCACTAAAACCATACATCGGGATGTGTGCATAATCCAAATCCTTTTGGAGTTTTCCTTGACATGGATCTGACTCATTTGACTCCTGGCCTTCCCTATGCCTTGAGATCACTCGGATTCGACCTTTCATTACCCCTTTGAAAGCTATATAAGGAACCCCTATGGTACATTGAAGGCATATGAGAGAATTGAGAGCAAAGAAACTATAGTCCATTGTTGTCGGAACTTATGCTTGAGTCTGCATCCCTTTGTCCCTTGGAGCACTAGTGTGTTCTTCCCAAGCTTGCCTTTTACTTGTGAGCTTGCTATCGAGAGATGGAGGATTGAGGTGGTGGAGGCCCAAGTGGGGGATTCAATTTCTCCGCTTCGCAGATGTGTCGTCAGAGGTTGTATCTTGTAATCTCTGATTTATATTAATAGAAATATCTTTTCCTATCCAATAATGTGTGTTTGAATGAATATTTTATCCATGGGATTATGTCAAATGCTTATACATTATTGATTATATATGCTAGAATAGATCTAACACCATGATATATAGAATGCTTGTATTTCTTACTTGTTGTTGAGGAAGTAATCTATCAATTCAAGCTGAAGATTGGAAAGCTCAACAGGGATCTACTTCAACTGTCCAGAATAAGGTACGAGGCCTGATCCTTTAGTGTTAGACATTTAATTTCTATTGCATATTGCAAAGGATTGATTTCTGGAGTCAAGCTGTCTATTGTGGTACCCCAAGCCATAGTGATTTCTCTCCGTAACACCACTGTTTCCCTAGTAACTAAGGTTGCGGCTGTGGCTGGGAAAACAACAAAAAATACGGGTCTGATGGACCATCGGTGATGGTGGAGACAAGAGGGTCTGTAGAACTGGACATCATGTAAATGGACATGGTGTCTGAAGAAGGAGGTGGGGGGTGAACTTCTTCGATCAGAGTGATCTCAAATTCAAGGGAATGTTGACGAAGGTTGGCTAAAGCCATTCGGAACTCAGGTAAGTCTTGGCAGTGGTGAGAATAGTGTCCATACAATCCGTAAAGGGCACAAGCATGGTTTGTTCTGAATGACTTGTTTCTCACTATTGGCGCGGTTGGAAGTTCAACCACGGGGAGGTTTTCGGTTGTATCCATGGCATCCAAATGCGCGCAGATCATTGGAATCTCAGGGCAGTTCTGAGTCGGATGGCCTTGTTCTTCGCAGAAAGCACAAGGCGAGATTTGTCTAGGCTCTGCAGTAGCTTTTGTATTCTTACCCCCAGCCCTTTTTGGGTGGGGCAGTGTGGGTGCGTGTGCGGTGGTTGGTTGTTGTGGGCCGGGTGGAAGGTGAGACTCGACCGCAATGGGTTGCACGAGGGTTAAGACTACCTGGGGCATTGGTGGTTGAGCTGGTGGATCAAGATACCACACGGGAATTCCCAATGTAAAGTTGGGTAGGTTTAGGGTGGCCATTACTGGCTTGCTCATGACACCAAGCGGGGGAAAGAGGAAGGGAATTGTATGGACTAGAGAGGAGCCCAAATAACTCCCCGATGGTTGTATGTGGGGATGAGGTTGTGGTTGCGGCTGTGCATAATGTTGCGGCTGCGGATGATGTTGAGGCTGTGGATGGTGTTGTGGTTGCTGCGGCTGCGATTGTTGTTTGGGTGCAACAATGCTGGATGAGAGCATGCACAAGTCCACCGTCCCGTTTGGTTTCGATGGTGGTGACACTAAGGGGAAATGATCCGTCATGGTGGTATCGGCAAACAACTCAGGTCCCACATTCAACAATGGGGAGGTTGGTGTGTTGTCAACCATGGTGTTGATTGCAGGGACAACATTGGCGTGTGTGGTTGTCCCTTGTGGATCAATGGTGGTGATGGTAGGGATAACGTTGGCGGGTGCCGATAACCCTTGCGGATCATGATAAGTGAGTTGACTAACCGTCACAATCTTCCCTTCATGGGGGAACATCATGAGACGGAAGACAGTTGATGCGACAACTCTCATGGTGTACATATAACTTCTTCCGAGGAGAAGGCTATAGTCCAGTTGAGCGTTGACAACCTCTATGTCAATCAGAACTGTCTTCTCAACTAATGTCATGGGGACATGGGGGAGGATTCCTTGGGATTTAGTGGGATGGCTATCCTAAGCCCACGGAGTTATGGAGGATGGTTGCATAATTGGAGATCCAAGTTTCTGCTAGACTAGGGTAGACATAACGCACGTAGATGCCCCCTCATCTACTATGCACCGGTGCACAACCAAATTCCAGATAGACACCGGGATTTGGAAGGCAATGGTGGATGGCATCCATGGTTCTCCGTTCCCGTTTCGAATGTGATCAACTTGGATTCGGAGGGGTCTACAGCCCCAAGGCTGGCTAATAAGGCTTTTCGCTGCATTGGGCACGTTTTGAGTACCTCAAGAGTGGACATGGCAGTTGGTGTTTGGGCCAAATCATCCACAATGCTATAGCTAACAGCAGCTCTAGCTGTGGCGTTATTGGAAACCCGGTGTATGGGGGGGCGGGGAAAAGGGGGTAACTGAAGAGGTGCATTAACCGATTTGGACGTAGATACTGTTGATGTGTCAGCGGGTTCGGTGGTGATTCCGTACTGATTCTATCTGGTTTGTAGGTTGACCTCTTCAGTCATCATGGCTAGCAAGTGGTGGACACCTGTTTCAACCGTGGGAGGTGCCCCCGGAGCGTTGGGAATGGGTTGGGGAGGGGGTACGGTTGCCACCAATCCTTGAACCGGTAATGGGTTCTGAAGCACCATAGGAGGAGGTCCTTGTGGTGCCGAGTTGGGTTGGCTTGATTTGTAGCGTTGGCAACCTGTTGAACCTCATTCTGAATGGCCTGCTTAGCACGACCCATGAGAAGACACTCGAATGTGTAGTTCCCGTAGACCTCACAGAGTGTGCATGGTTGGTTTATGCATAATGGAGCATTGCGTCTTGGTGCATTTGGTCGTGGGGGATTTTGGGCGGGTTGGTTTGCAGCGAAATTGTTGGGAGGGTTTGGTTGTTGACCACCTCCCTGCGGTTGGTTATTGGCTTGGTTCTGGGGCTGGTTATTTCTAGCTTGCCCTTGTTGATTATTGGGGGCAGGCTAGTTGGGATAGTTTTGTTGTGCAAATACTTGTCCCAACGGAGTGGGTGGAGCAGGGGCGGGGGCTTGAACCGTTTGCACTGGTGGTGCATAATAAATTTGGGTGGGTGGCGGTGCCACAAATATGGGCATTTACCCCGTGCATTGATGTGTCTGCCATGCCAAGGCCTAAGCCTGCTGTGGTGGTGTAGGTTGTGCATAGGAAGTTGTTTCTCTAGACTGGGACATCATTCTAGCATAGTCCGAAGTTTGGTTTTGGTAGGAAACACTCGCAATGTTGCTTGGTTGTGGTGGAACTGCAGGTGGTGTCAGACGATGTTGTGGTTGTTGGGAGACCGAGCCTATGATGCAATCTGCAGCATGGGATGCCCCCGGTGCATCCCTGTAGGAGGTATCCGGATGGGGAGCGTCTGGAATGACGATGTAGAGGTATCCAAACTATGCGTAGATTAGGTCAAACTGTTGGGCTTTTAGTATGGCCTCTTCTTTGTATTGGGGACGTTCGGATGCGACGTCCTTTGCTATGGGTGGGAGCAAAGTTTTGAGAAACCAATCTAAAAATATCATGTCATCAAGTTGGATCTTACACAAACTTCAACATCGTCGCCACTCATGGATGTGGTCAGTTATATGGGTCACGGTGCTCTGGCGGCAGGATAACAATATCTCCACCCCTTCGTCATATCTGACGGGGAGTTGGAAATACTGCAGGAACATGAAAGCTAAGGAGTTGAAATCTGGGTACTTGGCTTGTGGTAGCTCAATGTACCATTTGGTTGCTGCACCTGTGAGGGTGCATTGGAACAGTCTTACCCTGATCGAGCCATCTATGATGCTATTTGAGGAGCACCATAGATGGAATGTCATGATGTGATTTTGGGGACACTCCCCTGCCTTCCCTTCAAACTTGGGAATGTCTGAGGGGAGTTTGGTTGACATGGTAGGCCAGAAGGGTTGATGGCAGATGGGGTCATTTATTAATCGAACCAAATCAGGCAAGTTAAGACGAGCCATGAAAGGTAGATTTGACCCCAGGTTGATGTGAGATGGGGAAGGTATAGTGGTGGGGTTTACAGGTGCATAATGTACCTGCATAGCTGGGGGTGCTGGTGGTGCCATTGTAGATGGGCCAATGCCCCCAAGTGTGGTGTGAGGGACAGTGTGGATGGAAGGGCCACTGCCCCCATGTGTGACAGGAGGGGAAGTGTATGTGGAAGGGGCACTGCCCCCCTGTGTGACAAGAGGGGCAGTCTATGTGGAAGGTCCACTGCCCACAAGTGTTGCAGGTGGGACAGCTTGAGTGGTTACTATGAGTGGTGGCAGCTGACTAATGACAGTTTGCATGACCGTGTTGGGGCCACCTGCAGGGTTGTTGGTGATAATTTGTGGTGTGGACATGGGTCCACTAGCGATTGCTATGCCAGAAAATGAATACGGGTTTGCACCAACCATGGGGCTTGATGGTGTTGTGTGTAGGTCTGGTTCAGACTAATATGGGTCTGAATCTGAATTAGAGGCTGTGTGGCCTTCTAATGGTGTGAGAGGTTGTTGAAAATGGTCTCGACGGTGTCGGTTCAATGACCCAAATTTTGGTGGTTCGCCTCTTAGGTGTGAGGAAGAGCGTAAGGGATCAATTGTTTTAGATTTGTGTATCAAACTGGTGGGAATGATATTTTGGACCTCGGTTTCAATGGCTTCCTATTGGCTGTAGGTGGTCACTCGGCAACCAAGACTTCCAGAAGACAGTGCTTGGCTTTTTCCTCACGGGCGTTCCAGTCAATCAGTGGGGGTCATTGCCCATTTCGCTTGGCAATTCCTCTCAGTGGCCAACTACTTTGGGGTTCTCGTGGTGCTCCTCACAATGAGTTTTTTGGGCAAAGCCCAAGTACCTCCCACGGTTAAGGCAATCAGGGACTTATGTCCTCAAAGACTGAAGATTTTTTAATTTAGTGTAAATTAATCAATTTTAGTGGCTCTCTTAGCATCATGAACTGAGTTGGGTTGATTTATGCGGTATGGTGTGTATGTATTTCTGTGTTTCTGTTATTTGGTGGCTGCAAATGGTTTATGAATTCATCATATTGTGGTTGAAAGCAGTAAATAAACAGAAACTTTTTATCCATATACCATTTTTAACCATGATTTGTGATAGCCTAACTAGGTGACTACCTTACACCAATATTCTTCTTCAACCAAGAGAAGGTGTTGGGCTCTCAACACAATGGGACTAAGCCCATCCGTAGATCCACAGGTCACCTCCTGGATGCAAGGTTGGTCAACAAGGAGGACGCTTAGCGCTATAAGAATCCCTCCTTCTCTACCCCCTCTACCTTCCAAGTCATCCGGTTTTAATGGTTTCGAATAATATTGGGTGAAGGGCCTATTACTATACGAGTTGTGCCCTTTGTCTTATCCCAGAATACCCCAAAGGGTGATGACTGGGTAGAGGAGGAAGGGTAAGCAAGACTGTTAATTTTATGTCAGTTTTAGTTAGGCTATGTTGATTAACCAATTAATTTTTTTTTGAATTTACACTTTGTTTGTACATGAAATTGCAGTAAACTAAAACAGAAACAAAAATGGGACTATTGTGCTGGATAGAGGCGGATGAGCCGCACTGACTGTCCTTAGTAAATTGAAAATTAACTTCTGAGTGACAGACCGCACGTTTCGGGTCAAATGTGGCGAGGGGGTCACCAAATTTTTCCAGAAACAGGTGAGGGGGTCGCACAAATTTCACAGACAGAAGCGGTCTGCCTTTTTGAAGGAAGTCGCACCTTTCGGGGGAAAAAGGGTGACCTGGTCCCCTATTTAGGCCTGTTAAGTGTGACCTGCTCCAGATTGGGGGTTTATTTGATCCCAACTCAGATCTAGCTGACAGTAACCTGTACTGTGGCCAAATGGACTCAGATTTGCCTTGTGGAGGCTCGGCAGAAACAATAAACCGTAAATAAACAATATTTAAACTAGATCTGACAAGAAATTTTTAAACCTAGGGCATAAACTGAAATAAAACTTGAAATTTATAAAACTGAACCAGGGATCCTGTGGGATCGACCTGGTATGGTCACTAGTTCTGTAGCAGGGATTTCTCCTTGCTACAGGGGCAGGAATGGCTACCTTTTGTCTATAGGATGGAAGGATAGGTTCCTATGTGGAAAAATGCAAGAAAAGTAAATAGAACAGAAAGGGAGAAAAGATGGACAAGAAATGGCTGTGAGCCCCTCTGCAAACAAGGTTAGGGCTTTCCTCCGAGAACCTGCAAACAACTATTAAGAACAACAATAAACCTGCAAAACAAGTTAATAAACAAATCTGCAAGCAAAGATGGGTTAGAAAACAACTAAGCTACTAAAACAAAAGCATGAACAAACAATGGTATACCTCTTCTTTGGTGCAATGGGCCACCATGCCCTAGCTGGAAGAAGCACCTCTCTATCTCACTCAGCAACGAAGGAGCTATGGCTCAATGGAGAAGATGAGTGGGTGAGAGAGGGATGTGGGTGGCTTGAGAGACAAAGGGTCTTAAGGAATCCACGGGCAGCATAACAGTATGCAAGGGAAGAGTTGTTTTAGAGTGACCCCCACCCCTCCTTTTATACCTTTTATGGGGATTTTTTAGGGTTTTAAGCCCTTGGTCAGGGCTTTAGCCCCTTTCACCCTAACTTTAGCTCCTTTTAGGGTTTAGGCTCCTTTGAGGTATTTTAGCCCCTTTTGGGAGGCTTTAGTCCCTAGGAGAGTTATTTAGGCTCCTTTTTGGGGTTTTTAAGCGCTTTTGCTCATTTTTAAGCCTTTTTGAGGCTGTGGGAGTCTAATGGGGTGATACGAAGGTCGTGCATGGGTGTCCTTGGGTGGTGTAGGCCATGTAGAGTTCAGTGAGGTATTTTTTGGGTTAACAGCTCCTGACCTGTGTGCCAGCCCCAACGAAGAATGAATCCCAATCTTAGGGACATAGTGAAGGAATAAATTCAAAAACTCTTGGAAGCAGGATTTATATATCCCATTTCAGACAGGGAGTGGGTTTCTCCACTCGTGATAGTACCCAAGAAGAATGGTAAATGGAGAGTCTATGTGGACTACAGAAACTTGAACAAGGAAACACAGAAAGATAACTTTCCCCTGCCTTTCATCGATCACGTACTTGACACCTTATATGGGAAGAAGTTTTTCTCCTTCCTAGATGGGTTTAGCGAGTACAATCAAATATAGATTGCTCCTGAAGACCAGGATAAAACTACCTTCACCTATCCCTGGGGAAATTTTCCATACAGAGTACTTCCCTTTGGCTTATGCAATGCACCAACCACATTTCAAAGAGTTGTGATTGGCATCTTTTCAGAATTGGTTAATGATAGTATGGAAATTTTCATGGATGATTTTACTCCTTATGGCAAAGACTTTGAAGAAACATTGAAAATTTTGAAAAAGGTTTTAACACGCTGCGAGTAGACCCAACTATCTTTGAGCACTGAAAAGTGCCATATGATGATGAGTGAAGGGGTAGTGTTGGGGCATTTTATCTCTGTTAATGGCATCTAGGTAGACCCCTCTAAAATTAGGGTAATCAAAAATATGCCTACTCCTGGAACTCAGAAAGAAGTGCGTAGTTTCTTAGGGCATGCTGGTTATTACAGAAGATTTAAAGAAAACTTTTCCAAACTTGCCTCTCCTTTGTTTTCATTATTAATGAAGGATGTGCAATTTACTTGGAATGAGGCATGCCATACAGTGTTTGTTAAACTTAAGGATAAGTTGTCCATAGCTCCCATCCTAAGGGGGGCCAATTGGGCCCTGCCGTACCACATTTCTTCAGATGCCTCTAATACTGCCATTGGAGCAGTTTTAGGACAACAGAATGGTCAAGCACCTTATGCAGTTTATTATATTAGCAAAAACTTAGCCCCTGATGAACTTAATTATACTGTTACCGAGAAGGAGTTTTTAGCCATTGTTTACTCCATTAACAAATTCAGACATTACATCACTGGATATCCTACCTTTGTGCACACCGACCACTCAGCCATCATGTAACTAATGAATAAACTTGTTACAAATGCTCGGGTAACTAGATGGCTGTTATTATTAGAGGAATTTGATATCACTATTATAAACAGACCTAGAAAAGAAAATGTTGTCGCTGATTTCTTATCTCGTTTCACTAACAATAATGATAATATGCCTTTTGAGGACTCTTTTCCATATGAACACTTATTTGCAGTTTCAGCTCATTCCCCTTAGTATGCATATGTCGCTAACTACTTGGCTGCAGGGAAGCTTCCGGCACATTTGTCAAAAAGAGAAAAGAGGAAAATCATTCAACAAAGTGCCAGGTATTTTTGGATAGATGGTTATCTCTTCTACACAGGCCCTGATCTTGAGATCAGAAGGTGTGTAAGAGAAGATGAAATCTTCCATATTCTGAAGGCCTGCCATGATGAGCCATGTGGGGGACAGTTTGCAGATAAGAGGACAGGTCATAAGGTGCTAAGAATGGGCTATTATTGGTCGACACTTTTCAGGGATGCAAAAAAATATGTCCAGTCTTGTGACAACTTCCAGAGGATAAGCCAACCTAATAGAGTGGATCAAATTCCCCTTCAACCCCAGTTGGTAGTTGAACCTTTTGACAGATGGGTCCTAGATTTTTTTGGCCCTATTAACCCTCATTCGAGATAGAAATCCTACATCTTGGTTTGTACCGACTACATGACGAAATGGGTAGAAGTTGTGGCTTTGGTGAAAGCCACTGACCAGGCTGTAATCGATTTTCTGTATGGTGAAATATTTACCCGTTTTGGCATACCCAAGGAAGTGGTTATAGATGGAGGACCCCAGTTTGTGTCACATAAATTTGAAGCTTTTCTACACAAGTACCATATTCAGCATTGGATGGCTTCACCATACCATCCCCAGGCCAATGGCCAAGTGGAAAGCACTAACAAGGTTATTGAAGCCATCCTTACCAAAACAATCAGGAGCCATCGTAGGGATTGGGCTGATAGACTTCTGGAAGCATTGTGGGCATATCGTACTACTTGCCGCAATACTACAGGCTTCTCTCCTTATGACTTGATGTATGGAAAAAATGTTGTCTTCCCCATTGAATTCGAAATCAAGACCCTGAAGACAGCTATGGAGGTAAACTTAGATGTGACTGAAGCTGAGAGGAGCAGATTGAATCAATTGAATGAACTTGATGAGAAATGATTAGTTGTTGTTGATCAGATAGTATTAATTCAACAGCAGAGATCCAATTGGCACGATCGATTCACCAAAAAGAAATTCTTCTACGAAGGAGACTAGGCATTATTATACGATTCAAGATTCAAAAGGGACTTCAAGGGTAAGTTACGCACAAGATCGTTGGGCCCATACCTGGTAGACAGAGTATTTAATAATGGTATAGTCCGCCTGGTAACCATTAATGAGAATAGTGCACCATTATTTCCTAATGGTTACAGGCTGCGACTGTACCATAAGCCCATTTCGAAGGATGCATTCACTTCACATATTGCAGCTGATCCAGAATATCAGTTAGAACAAGGGCAGGAATCTTTCTCTGCCCCTGTCAATCTTTAGATAATCGCTGTAAATCTTACATAAATTTTTGTAGATAAATAAATTGATATTTTTACTATTATTTTTATCTTTTTCCTTTGCACTTGATCCATTTTTTTTAAAGAATATGTATAGGGATGTGCCTGAGGAGCAATGGTCATGATCAAGCCTAACGACCTGGGTCGTCCTTTTGTAACTTCCTACATCAAAAGAAACTCCTTGAACAGTTAGTTGCAGCTGCAACACTGTAAAATGTTGCCTATTTTTCCGTTTTTCTGCAGCTGCAACGCCGTAAAATACCGCCCTTTATCTCGTTCCGTGCAGCTGCAACACTGTAACTTAATGCCTTTTTCCGTCCTGCACAGCTGCGACTCCGTTTAAATTCTACCCATTTTTTTTTACCTTTTTCGGCAGCTGCGACACCATTTCACTCTTGTCCATTTTTACCTTTTTTAGCTGCTGCGACACCATTTCAATCTTGCCCATTTTTATCTTTTCCGACGGCCGTGACTCCACCAAAATCAGCCAATTTTTCTATGATTCACGGCTGCGACTCCACCAAACTGGTTGATTTTTCTATGGCGCACGGCTGTGACTTCCCCAATATTGGCAGACCTTTTTGCAATTTTGGGCCGCGACTCCTCCAGATCTGGCCAAAATTCCTGTTGCCAACGATTTTGACTTATCTCACAGCATTCATTATGTTTTCCGGTAGGATTGACAAGATGGTTTTGGTCCGCCAGGAGAAAAAGTCATTACAGCACGCCTGCAATAATGATCAAATTTAAATGGCTGCACTTCACATGCTTTACTATTCTCAAAGGTCATCATTCATTGCATATTTACGAAGGTATGGTTCTAATTATTTACTTGATTAAGCGTTAACTAGATTTGACAACATTAATCATACCTTCCCTTCTACGCCCATTATTACACCTGCATACCATTAACTTCCCACTCGTACGACTTAATGACCATTTAAGCTTATTTGATAACTGCCACCTTTCCTAATTTGGGATAAATTTCCAAACATTTCCATGCTCTTAACTTTCTGAATTTACCTAACTCCACTCTTAGTTGTTCATGCGTACTATGTGCTTTAAACTCCATTGTCGAGACCTGTAATCTATGGGACTGATAACGAATTCTGAAGTCAAACAAACATGGGTATCCTAGCTCGACATGAACCTCCAAATACGTGAGAACTGAGAATAAATGCTGAAGTTTTCACTAGTTTTGAAGATGCGGGATGCACTGAATTCTTCCAACGCCTGAATGGGTTTCATCAAGAGGCAGCTCTACAATTTGCCTTAAATCTTATAGAAACCCACTCAGAGGTTAGGGGGTTACATATAGAATTCTCTGAAGCAATAATGGTTGAAGTCACAGTCCTTCCTCAGGTGGGAAGAGCCTAGTTTTGTCAAAGAACCCCCAATGCCACTGTAGTACAAGATTTTCTGATAGAGGGGGAGCAAATTAGTCATTCAAGGAGAGGGATAGCGTTACAGTCACTGCCTTGGCCATGGGATCAAGTAGTAGTCTTTCTCAAGGAGTATAATACCTATGAAGGTAGGTATCAAACTGTTTATTTTTCTTAACTTCCTCTATTATCTCATCTATGCCATAGGGCCTTACTAAACATTCCATTTTATCTATTTAATGACCTACACCATATGGCGGGGTTTGTTAGAACAACCAAGCATCCAAACTCCTCCCTTACCCACCATGGCCTGATTAAATTAATAATCTTAAGGGCCTTAGATTAAAGGAACCAAACTTGGGAGCAATTCATAGGTCAAATTCAGATAAATTAGGAACCCACCCTTTTTCCTAGCGTTCCAATAGAGGCAGAAGTAGAAGTACCTGTACTCTTGGGGGTTGTTCAAAACCAAGAGGAGCATACAAATGTACAGCTGGGGGAAGATGAGGAGCAACATGAGGATCGGAGTCCCCCCAATTTAGTTGGGGGGGGAGATGAGACTAGATCGGATGATCACTTAGATGACCAAGTAGAAGAATTCGAGGAAAATGCAAGAGAAACCCCTATGGAAAGATTAAATAATGTGGAAGCTCTAACAGCAGAGACTGAAGCTGGAGGAGCATTGGATGCTGCGACAGCTGAAGCCGAGGATGTTAGAGCCACGATAACAAAAGGAAACATAGAGGTATTTACCATTGAATCTTCCCCTAGATGGGGGGGAGCTCTGATTGAAGAAGAACAGGAAAACGCTGAGATAGAAGATATCCCCTCCACATCAGCTGCAAATCTGGAAATTCCTGCACCATGAAAGAAAAGAAGGAGATCAAAAGAAGAGATATAGGAATCACCACCAATAAGAAGAAAAAGAACCAGGTCGATTACAGCAGCTGAAGCAGCACAGGCAATATGGGCAACCCTAGAAGCACAGATTGAATTCCCCATTCTGAGACCCAAAGCAAATGATGCCCCATGGGAATCGGCTGCAGAAGAACCTCAAATTGAGGGACTTTTGTACGAAAATGGTCTATTAAAAGAAGAAGTACAGTCACTTCGGAAAGAACTAGAAAATTAGAAGGAAGCATGTAGGAAGCAGGTAGAAAGAAAGTTGCACACACTGGTTGAAGCTGTAGACCGATTAGAAGGATCACCTCCTGCTGAGGATGGTGAGGAGGAAGAAAGAGTGGTTTGCCCTATGTGTGGGGAAATCTTTTATCAAACAGGATACAAAGTTGTAGTTTGTGCCTTTGTGACACAACAACCCATACTAGCAACTGTGGAAGAACAAAGACAAGAAGTGGAAGTGAGGGATGTAGAAATGATCCCTGGTACAGAAAAGGGGGGAAATGAAAAATTACAGTCACAGCCAACAGAAGAATGACAATCTGATTGGAAGGATGGTGAATCTCCCCAAGAGCAACTTCAGAAAAGGGAAGTAGTAGATAAACCGGGTGTTGACACACAAGAACTAGCATTTCCAGATATTCATGTTGAAGTTGCCACCCAAATTGGGGCGGATGAACCAGAGGCTGAGAATATTTCTGATTTTAATGAAGAAGTATATGCTATGACTCTTGAACCATCCCAAGACACAGAATTAGTAGAAATGGAACCCCAGCAGAAATAAAATGATGAAGTTAACCAGGATGTTGTCACACAAGAACCAACATCCCCAAAAATTTCTGTGGAGATTCTCAGGCAGCAAGAAGAAATCAACCCCGAGATGGATATAATCCCTTATTTGGATTTAGGAGAGGATGAACAAATGCAATCACAGTCCTTGGGGGACACTAAAATTCTTGAAGAATATATCCATATTGCAGAAGACATGGAAGTAACTCAAGAACAACCCCAGCAGCATGAAGAAATAGAAGGGCAATCTGCTACACAAGAACCAGTGACCTTACATCTCCCTGTCAAAGCTGCAGCTGACAATTAGGCAGATGGGGAGACCAAAATTTAGAAAGAGGTTTCCACACAAGAACCAACACCTTCACAACCGGCTACTGAGGTCGTTGTAGGAGAACTCCAAGGAGAGGATGCTATTACATAAGAACCAGCATCCCCGAAAGTTGTTTCAGAGGCAGCCATGGTTGAAGTTGTTGTAGGAGAAATTCAAAGAGAGGATGTTGTTACACAAGAACTAGCATCCCCAGAAGTTGTTTCACAGGCACCCATGGTTGAAGTTGTTGTAGGAGAAATTCAAAGAGAGGATGATGTTACACAAGAACCAGCATCCCCAGAAGTTGTTTCAGAGGCACCCATGGTTGAAGTTGTTGTAGGAGAAATTCAAAGAGGGGTTGTTGTTACACAAGAACCAGCATAGGCTAGAAGTTATTTCAGAAGTACCTATGCAGGCAATCCAGGATGTTCAAATTGGAACATCAGATGATAAGGTATGGACTCAACTTCTTCAAAATTTTGTTAATTTGGATTATGATAATGAAGATCATCCTAAAGATGAAGAAATCCAGAGGCTGACAAAAGAGCTCTCAATCCTAAGAATAGAAGTGAGGAAGTGGAGGAGTCAGGTGGAGAGGTGCCAAGAAAGGGATGGCTTCCCTTGCTAAACATAGAAATACCATCAAGGAATTGAAGGAAAGATGGGTAGAAGAACTCATGTTCCAGAAACTCTGTTGGGAAGAGATACAGAAGGAGCTAAAGGAGCTGAAAAAGTTCAAATCCATGCAGGTGGAAAAAGATCAGTTGTATACTCTTTCTCAGGAATTGTTGGGTACCAGAGTACCATCCTCATCTTACCCTATGTTTTTATTTGAGCAGTTCATTTGGTTTGAACTGAGGGTTGTAAAAGAAGGGAGACCGTATGAAATAGCACCCTCAGCTAAATTCTTTGAAACATTTCTGGAAAGTGACTTTGAGGAGCATAACTTGCTTTGTGAGCTTTATTTGTATGATTTGGCTTGTCCCTTGGATCGCCATTTGAATCCTACCCCTTTCTTAGGTGATGTTCAGCTGAGGGCTTTTGCCTCCTTTGTTAGCAATCATGTTCAGTAGGAAAGATCCTTCCAAACTTTCTCTTAGAATGAGTCCCACTCTAACCTTTGGATTCGAAGCGAACCTCAAAACCCTCGTCTTCTCCTTGCTCATCAGTAGAATGTACTCGCATGTCCCATCCAAACTCAGCAGATGATGGAACTTCAAGAAAAGGTTATCTCTACTTGTGTCAGCCATATTTCCAAGCATCAGCAATTGGATTTGGAAGGTAGCCAGCACAGATGGCAAGCTGCCTCTTCAACCTTGAGAAATAGAGATCCCTATTGTTACAGGAATTTTAAACATGCACTTTCCAGGGTTGATGGATATGTTGGATGCATGAAGGAATGTGGAGTTAATTTGCTGGGACTCAAATTCAAATTCCCTCTCATCTGGTGGCCAGCAAAACCATACAAGGAAGACTTCTCATTAACAAATGCAGAAGAGAAGATGTGTTGGAGATATTGGGTTGTCCATAAGAGATTCTTGGAAAAAAAGGGAACGCTTAAATTCCCATATAACTTTTCTTCTCTCCATGAACGAAGTACAATTCCAGATTCAGATTCAGAATAATGGAGGTTGTTGCATAGGGACATGCAACAGGATAGTTGGGGGGAGATGTTGGGCCCAGAAATGACCCCTTTTTGACCACCTTTACCTACCTATTTTTGCCTCATCTTACTCCATTATGTACACTAAACATATGTTTTTCCTTCACTTGATCCCTCAATTCATACAGGTATGGTTAATCATTGTCTTATCTTATTAATGCTTAGGATTGTTGTAATTGCGGCTCTATATCTTGAATTATGCTAACATATGGTGGTTTTATAAAGATAATTCAAGATGTAAAGGATACAGGTGTAGCAGGTTAAACATGCCGAGAGATGGATGGACATTCATTGCTGAGATAATCGCCATCCATTCCATCGTTGCCCAAAGAAAGCGATCAAAGGTTACTATTCCATGCAAGCTGTACAAAGGTGGCTGCAACATGCTACAATAAATTTGGATGCAACAGTGCGTCGCTGCTCAAGGATAGCTACAATCAACAGAGTATCTTCTAGATTGATCATGATTGTCATCGCTGGCTCGAGTAACAGCATTCCTATATTTCCTGCTTCTATCTTGCCACAGCTATAACATCTTATCATAATTGGGGCAGCCTGAAGATCAGAGATCTTTATGGCTGCCCGATATCAATGGGTAGAAGTTATTATTGTAATTGTATAAATACTAGGAACTATTCCGAGCCAGGGGTTGGAAATTAATCGAATATATTGTATAAGCTGTGACAGGGGTTGTGTGTTCATCTAGCCATTTTAATACAAGGAGTTTGATTCTTCAGATCTTGGCGTTCTAATGTGTGTTGCTTCCAACATCTCTGTGCGAAGGCTGGGCCCGCCTTCCCACAGGGATTGCTAAGTTAATTAGGTATTTTATTTATTCTGTTGTGTGGTTTGAATCTTATGATAAATTTATTTATTTACAATAAGCTACAACAGTGATCGATTTATCATGTGTTCCTTTGAATGATCAGTAATTGCATCCCCTGTAAACTGCAGTGGTGTGGTGTGACAGTCGATTATGTAGGTTAAATTTCTCTTATGCAACTGTGTGATAGCTGTGACAGCCTTGTTCATCCCTAGTTCTTTCAATTGTTGTTTTTTTAGATCTTTGCAGTTCATCCCTTAACATTTATAGTTGTAGAACTTAATTCTTGCACTTTGAATTCCTAGATTAAGTTGAATTAAGATAGTTGAGATGGATCTTCAGATGGCTTGGTAATTGAGGATTTAACTTTCTACAAGAGTAATCTAGATGTCTATTTCCTGAATCTTTTAATTCTAGATTAAGGATTGTAAGAAGGTATTTGTGATTGCATTCTTAAGAAGGTAAGCTAGATTAAGTAGATCATGGGATGAGTTGGGCCGAATAGGAAAGTAGGGTAATTCATTTACAGCATCAGCTACTTATTGTTTAAAGCATATACAATGCGCATTATCCTTGAAATAAAAGACTTCCCTGTGTTGACAATTTATATTGAACACTCTGTATGTTGGCTTTAATTAACTTGCATATAGGGTGCCCAACACAGATTTATTTGTAGGAGCTACATGATCACAAGCAAAGACAAGTTTGCATAGAAATTGGCAAAGATAATAGCAACTCTCTGTTGGATTATTTAAGGCCCTTCGAACCAGATATGGTAAGATTCTGGCTGGGGCAGTAGTACCAAGTATGTGCATTGGATTTTGTGTCTTTTTAATGAGGACTCATTCTGATTTCATATTGATGCATTGGAATTTGTTTGTGATGATATTCATCCCATTAGGTGACTCAATTATCACATCCTTCATCAGCAGAGGTTGAAGTAGTCAGTCAGCAACTTGTGCAGAATGTATTGAAGATATTTTTCCCAGATGATATATCTTTGAACATAAAATTTGGATAGACGGATAACATCACAAAGGATGGAAATTTGGGTGAGATGGAGAGTAGTTGGTCCCCTTTTCAAGCAGCAGTGCCTGCCTCTAGTGACTACCTTGGAAGATTGCTTTTCTGGTGTGTATTCTCTACTGACATCTGTAGATACTAGCATATATCCATCCTCTACTATTATTTAATAAACGTTGAATTTTGCACCTCGCCATCATTCATTAAGGCTTTCACATGTGAGTAATTTCTGTAAATTTATATGGAGGATCTGTGTGAAAGTATTGTACTCGATGTATGTTTTGGATTGTGTTGTTGAGTCCGTCAAAGCCCAAAATTTACATCAAGTACAATAAACTCTCACACAGGTCCTCCATATAAATTTATGAAAGACCACAAATCATCTTAATCTTTGGTCTACATACATAAACACCACCTGGGTTGTAAATAACCTCACTTCTCTCGATCAAATTTTGTTCTAGTAAGGTTATGGAATTAAAGGTGTTGTTTTATATTATCTACATCCTTCCCATGTCGGTTGAGGAAACTGGAGTGATGAACATGTGTTTGAAGTTTGATCACATGTTCATGGCGCCCTCATTTACTGTTGTACTTTTGTGTTGGTTGGAAGTTCTTTCATAGATTGCAATTTTAGTAATTTTACACATTATTTCAGCTGATGCTCTATTTGTTAGCTTCTCTGATTATATCATCTTGACATCATTGGGTTCCTAGCAACTTTTGGAATACAGGTGCATGCTTTTGGGTCACCACATGCGAGGGTTAGAATACAGATTACAGCTTAGTTGTTCTATGGGAATATTAATCTTGGATCGTCCTTCGAGTTTCTATGCGGTCTGGGGAATGGCATATGGCTTATATAGGTTTGTTTCATATTTTAAACCATAGGGGATATGAAGGCGATAATCCTCCCCATTTTTCATCATTTGTCCATCTTAACTTCGATGCTACATTGGCCTGGTGGTTTGCTTCACCTTTAAGACACTGTAGAATGTGGAAAAACTCCATACTGTTGAATCAAGATGCTTCTTCCCTGATCTTGGTCACTATACGAGCTAGAGATCTTGTCAATAGGTTGTGCCTTTTGTTCATGAGCTTGATTAAAATTTCCTAGTGTCCGAATACCATTCATGAGTTTGATTAAAATTTCCTAGTGTCCGAATACCATTAGTGATTATACCTTAGCTAGATCAAGACTATGTAGCCCCTGAAGCAATGCATACGCTTCAATTTGACTTTTGGTTGTGATTGCAAGTCCCCAGGGTATTTAATTTATAGTTTTTCTTTGGGATTAACGACGATCCCCCTACGCCTGCCAACCTGTATGTTCAGGATTTATTACAATATCACATGGACTTCATTTAAAGGTGATTCATTCCTTTGTAAAGATCTAGATGATATGTGAATCACGGTCACGGAGCTACTCAGTCAGCACCACATGGCAACCCACGGAGGCATCCCACATGGCAGTCACATGGTAGTCATGGAGCTACTCAGACAGCACCACCCCTTTCTCGATCAGCAGGTAATCATAGACACCTTTGTTAAGGGCTTCATCACTCAGCCCTGGGATCCTAATAACCAGGTCTGTGACCCCTTTCCCCATTTCTTCTTTGTAATTAATTTTCCAATTCTGTTGCACCTCAATGTGCTATAACATAATTGGATATTGTGGAGGGGATTTAAATTTGTAATTGGGTATTGCTTAGGGCAGTTGGCTATCCATTATAAATTTAGATTTTTTGAAACAAATTTGTTCAAGTTTTAGATTGATGTTATTGAATGGAGGGCTTAGATCTGGTGCAGGGATTTTTAAGCCCAAGGTGTCAGTGTTAACCAACTTGCAAGAGTTAACCTTCTTTATTTCAGTAAATATTGAATAATTCATTTAGAATATAATTAAAAGCTTTAGGTAAATGGGCGGAGTAGATATCATATGATTCTGACTGTTGTTAACTTGCACACAAGAGATGCAGCACTGCTTTGACACTACCGGAATGAATTCATTCCAATGGTACCCATGAGTTGAAGCGGTAACTTGCCATATTCTATGTAAACACCATGTTTATCCACCTTCAATTCTGCTTTGTTGTGATTTATCTTAATATGTGATTTCTATTTTGCTATCATGAAGTTCTGGGTTCAAATGTAAGTCTATGTTTATTGCAGCTTATACATTTTTCTATTGTCATGGTTTACCAGTTCACAATTTCACTCACAACAGTCCAGGTAGCCAAAGCCACTCTCAAGATGGCATTTCTCTAAGTGAGGTGAATGGGATAAAATCCCATTAATTTGCTTCTATGTGCCATGAAGAAAAGACAGACCTTACCCCTGTGGGTCTCAGATATGCACTGGAACATCATTTGGGCAATGTGGGCTTATTGTAGTAGTATTAGCGATCTTCCCTTGCCAATGTCCCTAGCTTTAAACCTTGGAATGACATAAACCACCATACTCTCAGAAAAATTATATGTTTGGAAAATTGGGCTTATTAGAAGATGATCCAGTCAAACATTTTATTTTCAATATTTGGAATTTTATAGGTTAAATGGTTTAGGATGACTCATGTATCATGAACTAATGGGGTCGGCCAAAACTTATAACTCCTGTAGTGAGAAAAATTGGAGAAGTTTATGTACTAGCACAAACTCATCTAAAACCTAGTCTTAGTTGCCCCTCCAAGTTGCAAAGCTTGAGGTTGCATACAATGAATTCCAATACTTAATATGTTGGAATTTGTGTGAATATGAGATATACATCCTTGAGATTTTCGGCCTCATGTTTCATATTAGACCTTCATTAGATCTTGGTTTAGATGAGTATGTGCATTGTCCATATTCAATGCACCCAAGGCACTGTCTGGATTCAATGTACTGTTACATAAAGTAGTGATAGGTTTCCCATCTCCACTCAAGCTGTATGAGCACCCCAAATCTCTTGGTGCAGAATTTATCTGTTTTATTACCTAGTAGAGAAATAATTAAAATGCATTCCAGTTTAGACTTTGGGATGGATTTTTAAGGTAGAATAAACAATGGTTACAAAGTAATCAAAGATCCTATTTATAGATTTTGAGCAAGGGAATATCACATTTTCATGGGTTTCATTCAGTGTTACACGAGGACATGTTCCCCATGGTCAGGGAAGCACCCCCCTCACTCCCCACGGCCCGAGGACTTGGGGGCTCCAAATTTGGTGAAACTTGAGGAAACTTAGGGGAGAGCTCGTCCCCCTGTTTTGAAGCATGCACCGATGAAGTGGGGGGGTCCTAGGCACTCTAGTGGTAATGGTAATATTAAATTCTTCGTAGCATTTTCCTTATCTTTCATTTTCTATCATTTTACTTAAACTTTTAACATTACCATTGATTTATTCATTTTTATCCACAGTTCAGTAAATTATATCAAAAGGAAATCTGTTGTAGGAGTTTTTGAGAGTGGTTCCAACCTCATTGGAGTTCATATGTAAAAAGTAGTATTTTAGATCCCATTCAAAATTCAACAGACTTCACAGTTTTTGGGATTTTAGGATTGCAATGTTTCCACTAGATTTTATCATGTATGAGGTTAAGGGATTGTCATTTAGTCAAGCACATCAACCTCTCTATGTACCTTGATGTTGATGTTGTTGATTGTTGAACTCCTTTATCATGACCTTAATCAATTTGTACCCTTTAGTCAAGGAAAATCACTTATTAAGCATGGAGGGTTTTTTCTAATTCTACCTTATTTTGATGTTTGGTTTAGAAAGTTTCATCAAAATTGTAGGGTGTTGAGTAATGTCCTTCGAGGATCAACTTCAAGATTCAAGGTAGAGTCATGGCCTAAAAGCCTAGAGGAGGGGGACACAAGGTGCTATTGATGAATAGGATCCCAATATAGGATTAATAGTTCACTCTTGCATAATTGTATGTTGGACTTGAAATCCTCAAATAATGTGATGCCCTCTTGAATCATGAAGAAATAGGGTCCTTGGGTCACATTTCCCCATTATAACATCTATGCCATGGATTCACACAATATTGAAGTGTATTGAATCATTGAAAGATTAGATTTTTTTTATAGGGAGCAGGTTAACTTGTATTTACACGCGATGAATTGTTATTGCTAGGATTTATATTTTTTTATAATTTTTATGACCCCCCTGCCCCCCTCAAATTTCCCAAAAATTTGGTGGTGGTCTCCATACATCCCCAATGTGCGTTTGCCATGCCCCGGAAACTTGGGGGAACATTAGCTTCATTTTCTCTTTCAATAATTCAGTTTTCGGAACCAGGCAGAGGCAATGACCTAAATGAAAAATCCCAATGCTGCACAAAAGCTGCAGAATACTTCAGACTGTGAACAGGTTGTGCTACATGAGAATATATTTGGGAGGAGATAATCTAAGAACATAGGAGAATAACTCCTAAATACCATGGAAACCCCAAGCAAGGATAGTTTCTTGGCTAAAATGTCCACTTCCATCTCAGGATAATCTCCAATATATCCGGAATCCCGAATCAAGACAAGATTTTCAACAGGTTTATGTGCTTCAGCCTCAAGGGATCCTAACCTAGAAATCTTTTTCAGTTTGTTTATGGTGACCATACAGTTAAGTTTTAAATTAATCAGATTTTCATAGCTTGAATTTGTGAGAGATGCCTTCAATAAGGGATGATTCCTAAATTTGAACTTTATATCTGTGCAGATGGTCAAGAAAATACTACTCATTGGAATTAAAGTTGGCATCATAACCAATGGCCATCCAAAGGTGAGATCAAAACATTGCCTCTTTGTAATGATTTGAAACTCCCAATGGATCATGGTTTCTATAATTATAGTTTTCTACCAATTTTTCTTATAATCTAGCTGATTTATGAGGTTCAACGTGCAAAACTTTTGGCTTGTCAAGCAGATGAGCTTTTCAACACAATTCTGGTTGGTGGATGTACCTTAGATATAAGAATCTGTGCTTTATAACATTTTTCATTTGTGCTTTCTCTAGTTATCTTAAGTCCTCTTTGTTAACTCATAACTCTCAATCTATGTTTTACTTTTACGTCCCAACCAAAAAAGTAGATGAATTCCCTCAGTTATTTAGTGGATCTCTGTGAGTCTAAACATGTGACTTTTGAAATCAGCATAAACTGAACCGTTCATTTTTTATCTACATAGGAGATTCATGAAAAACCCCATAAAATCATATTTTTGAAACCCTGTGAGCTTGTAGGATGCACGCCTAAGCAGTCTGTCATGGTGGCAGATAACCTTAAAACATACGCTTAGGTCTTGTATTTCAAACTTTTCCTTGTATAGAACAAAGACAAACAAATGTATCTAGAATAAATTTTTAGATAAATGAGATCCATTGTTTTGATCCTTCATATGGTAGGTTCATACTACGGGAAGGGCTTCCACCCTGAACATTCCTGCATGAAAAAGAAGCTTGATGAAGCTACTTCTCTTCTTGAGAGAAATAACATAAATCTTCTGGAAAGCTTTCGGAGGAAAGAAAATCATGATCGGGAATATCAGCAAGAAAGAGGTCATGCCCTCATGGAAAGCACTTTGAAGTCCAAGGCTCTACTCATAGATTCTGGAGCTTCGAACCACATGATGGCCAAAAAAGACTCTTTCTCTTCTCTCGACACCAGCAAGAGCATTCCCATCCACATGGGAGATGACTCTACCATCATCTCAAAAGGACAAGGTATTGTAAATCTTAAGCACGGTTATTTTTCCAATGTTCTGTATGTACCATCTCTTGCATCAAACCTCCTAAGTGTCTATCAAATGACCCACACTGGAGTGCCCAAGAGAGTATCCTTCAGCCCTGATGATGTATAAATTATTGAACTTGCATCCATGAAACATGTGGCAAAAGGCTCTACAAATCATCATGTAAAATCCTATGAGTTTTCCCATTTTGTGGAGGATACAAAGCCCACAGCTCTGCTGACTCATGGAAATGAGGTCAATAGGCTCTGGCATGAGATTTTTGTCCACCTAAAATTCAAATAATTGTAGAAATTACAGAAAATTTCCATGGTTGAAGGCCTCCTGGTCATCAAAGCTACCATCGAAATTTGCAAAGGTTGTATATTGGGCAAGCATCCTGAGCATAAGTTTGATCGAGGGAAGGCAAGCCAAGCATCAGAAATTTTTGGGCTGATTCATTATTATATTAGTGGACCAATGGCCATCACATCCTTGAATGGATCTCGGTGTGTTCTTACTTTTATAGATGACTTTTCTAGATATACATGGGCCTTCTGCATCAAGAAAAAGTCAGATGTCTTAGAAAAAATCATTGAATTAAAAGCACTGATTGAGAATGCATTTGGAAAAAAGATCAAAATTTTGAGATATGATAATGGAGAGGAATATATCAGTAATGATTTGCTGCATATATGTTCCAAAAGTGGTATTCAGATCCAACATTTAGTCCCCTACACTCCCCAGTAGAACGATGTAGCGGAGAGAAAGAATCGGTTTCTCAAGGAGATGACCACTAGCATGCTGGAAGCCAAGATGTTGGCTGAAAATTTGTGGGATGAGGCCATGAATTCTGTTGTAGACATTTAGAATAGAGTGCCTCACTCATCCATGAAAGGGAAAACCCCTTTTGAATCCTACTTCGGACACAAATCGGATGTGTCAAATCTCAAGGTGTTTGGGTCCACTGCATGGGCCTAAATTCCGCATGATAAGAGGAAAGCTTTGCAACCGAAAAGTGTTGAATGTTTGTTTATTGGATATCCTAATGAATCTAAAGGTTTCAAGCTATTGTATATTAGAACAAAACAAATCATCATTGAAATAAGTGTCCATTTCGATGAGCCTCTTCAAGAGGTAGAACTAGTGAAGGAGAAAAATGTTGAATTTCCTTCCTACTCTACTGAATATTTGGATGATGAAATTGGGGGTGTTGAATCTGATTTGCAACCTCTGATATCTGATATCAGTAACCAAAAAACATCAAGTTCAAGTTCATAACCTGAAGTGCAAACACATCTCCCAACTTGGGCCGGACAGACACTTTCTTCCACCGGTGACAACATTGGAAATCCTGATGATCCAAGAAGAACACGGTCCGATTTCCGAAGAGCAGGTATTGCACTCTCTTGTCATGAATATTTGATATCTAAAAATTGTTATTTAATCATAAGTTTAGATCCTAATTCTTAATACCATGCTCGGAAATATCCGATATAGCAAGCTGCTATGGACGAAGAGATGAATCCTCTTCAAAAGAATGCAACTTGGGAGCTAGTTTCTCTTCCTCCGTTCAATGCAAGTGGATGTTTCATAGAAAGGTTACTACTTATGGAAGCACTTGCAAATATAAGGCAAGGCTGGTAGAAAAAGGATTCTCCAAGGTCCAAGGTGTGGACTATCATGAGACCTTTGCATCGGTTGCAAAAATGGATTCCATCTGCCTAGTTTTGGCAGTTGCGGCATCCAAGCACTGGGAAGTGCATCATATAGATGTTAAGTTTGTCTTTCTACATGGATATCTTCATGAGGAGATATACATGAAGTAGCCTAAGGGCTACATTTCAGATTCAGCTTTGGTTTTCAAACTAAAGAAGTCATTATACGAGTTAAAACAAGCCCCAAGAGAGTGGTATCGTAAGATGGATGCCTTCCTTCTCTCGCAAAATTTCCAAAGGTGTAAATCAAATCCGAATGTGTATATACAGTAGTATGATGGTCATTTGATTATTATTGTTTTATATTTTGATGATATATTGATTACTGGTGGCATTGTTGCTTCCATTTCAGTCATAAAAACTGCCCTCCATGGTGCATTTGAGATGAGTGATTTGGGGCTCTTGAAGCAATTTTTGGGCTTGAAATTGCCCAAAATTTTGATGGGATCATGATTACTTAGTATAAATACATATCAGAACTATTAGTTAAGTTTAACATGGCTGAATGTAAGGCTGCTCCATTCCCTTTCCTTTCAGGGATCAACCTTGAAGAAGGAAAAAGCACACCTCCCATGGACTGCACTATCTACCGCCAGCTAATTGGTAGCTTGATTTACTTTAATCATTCTCGGCCTGATATATGTTATGCCGTGAATGATGTATCAAGATACATGCAGCAGTATCATGATCTTCATTGGAAGGCAACCAAGTGAATCCTCCAGTATATTCAGGAAACCACGACCTTCGGCATTCACTATGTTGCAGACTCTAAGCTAGAGTTGGTTGGTTACACAGATTCAGAATGGGCAGGAGATTCTATAGATCAGAAGTATACTTCTAGATATGTATTCATGTTTGGTGGTGACCCCATTTTCTGTTCTAGAAAAAAGTAGGCCGCCATTGCATTGTCTTCAGCAGACGATGAGTACCGAGGAGCGGTGAATGCTTACATCCAAGCTGTTTGGTTGCAAGGAATTCTTTCAGAGTTTGATTTTGGTAGTACTTTGTCCACTGTCCTCTTTTGTGATAATCAAAGTGCTATTAATATCTCCACAGATCTAGTTACCAGGCAGAGGACCAAGCATGTAGAGATACACATGCACTATATCAGGGAATTGGTGCATGACAGGACCATCATTTTGCAATACTACCCTACTAATGAGCAGATTGCATACATCTTCAGCAAGAGATTTTCAGAGAATTTCACTTACCTTCGTTCACTTTTGGGGGTGAGTTCATCAGGGTGATCAGATTAATTCTCCAGTGTTCAGCTTGAGGGGGGGTTTTCCCACTGGGTTTTCCCTCTTTCCTCTCTTAGATTTATTTTTGAACATTGTTTTAGTTACATTATTGTACATGGTGACCTATCGCCTTTGTTGTCATGGCCCTAGCATTTCATGCATTTTTTTACTCCTCCTGGGTATAGCTTAAGGGGGGGTGTTGGAGTCATTTACCCAACATGCACACTTATTTGGTCAATTTTGGCCTATTTACCCACTATCCTAAGTTTAATTGACTTNATATGAACACACTATGACATCAGCATGAGCTCACCCACGCCCTCCTTCAGTCAAGGAGGCCAACTAATCCTTCTCCTTCATTCGGGGAGGCTAACTGGGCTTCCTCCTTCAAACAGGGAGCATTTCTGAGGTGATCTGAGTGTCATACATGCTCCTAATTGCTAACTGATTGTTACAATTAGTTAAGCTAAGTTGTGAAGGCACCTCCATTCATTATTTGATTATTTTTTGTCATTATTTATGAACTGGACCTAACACATGCACCTACAACCACTTCTGATGACATGTTTACTTCAGTCAACTCCATCTGAGCTACTTAGAGTTATGGATGCGCTACCTCCTTCAGTTGGACATGCAATTACATGTGAGGAGTCACTTTCAGTTAGACTCAGTCATCTATTGCACTCTGCTTCAGTTAGGACTTAGTTGAGAGTCAGTTATTGATTAGCTTGGTGGTTAACTATGTGTGCCTATTGTGGCTGACATTCAGTTAAGCTACACACATCCATTCAATTCAAATGACCTCCTTGAGTATTTAAATTTTCTTGGCATTCATGCACCTTGCATGACCATTGTATTGTATTACTCATTCTTTATTGATTGTACAGAGATGCTACTCCTATTGCAACACCATTATGTCATTTTCATGCTTAATTGTCTAAAATCTCTTATGAGACTGTGTTTTAGTCCCTAGATTACTGTGACAAGTTAATATGTTGGAGTCATTTACCCAACATGCACACTTATTTGGTCAATTTTGGCATATTTACCCACTATCCTAAGTTTAATTTACTTACTTGGCATTAGATGAGCAAACTATGACATGAGCATGAGCTCACCCACGCCCTCCTTCAGTCAAGGAGGCCAACTAAGCCTTCTCCTTCATTCGAGGAGGCTAACTGGGCTTCCTCCTTCAAATAGAGAGCATTTCTAGGGTGATCTGAGTGTCATAGATGCACCTAATGGCTAACTGATCGTTACAATAAGTTAAGTTGAGTTGTGAAGGTGCCTCCATTCATTATTTGATTATTTTTTGTCATTATTTATGAACTGGAGCTAACACATGCGCCTACAACCACTTATGATGACATGTTTACTTCATTCAACTCCATCTAAGCTACTTGGAGTTATGGATGTGCTACCTCCTTCAGTTGGACATGCAGTTACATGTGACGAGTCACTTTCAGTTAGACTCAGTCATCTATTGCACTCCGCTTCAATTAGGACTTAGTTGAGAGTTAGTTATTGATTAGCTTGGTGGTTAATAATGTGTGCCTATTGTGACTGACATTCAGTTAAGCTACACACATCCATTCAATTGGAATGACCTCCTTGAGTATTCAAATTTACTTGGCATTCATGCACCTTGCATGACCATTGTATTGTATTACTCATTCTTTATTGTTTATACAGAGTTGTTACTCCTATTGCAGAACCATTATGCCATTTTCATACTTAATTTTCTTAAATTTCTTATGAGACTGTATTTTAGTCACTATATTACAGTGACAAATTAATATGGTATCAAAGCTCACGCCAGGACGAAGCTCATTCTCTCAAAAACATGGTTTTTTACAGATCTTGCATGAAAAATTGAGCAAAAGCTCAAAATTCCAACACTGCACCAGAAGCAAAGGCTTACCACTTAATACCCCAAGTTAAGGAATTGTTGATCAAGCTTGCTTGATCAATTATGTTGGGTGTGATGAAATCCTAAAATGTGTAGGCTGTTCGACCTTATGATGACTTTATTGTTTTGATTTGCAGGTTTTACAGGCTCACTGCATTCGCTACAACAGTTTGATATGGCTTCTTCCGTAAATCTTTTGACTCCATTCATGGAAAGGAGACATGGAGATCTATCTATGTGACAAAGGACTCTACCAGGTCACCATGGACACAAAAGAAGAGACTTCTGGCTCAAAGAAGAACAAAAACAAAGGCCACCCTGGGAAGGAAGAAGTCAAGTGTTCATACTACGAGAAGGCCTTCCACCCTGAACATGTCTGCATGAAAAAGAAGCTTGATGAAGCTACTTCTCTTCTTAAGATAAATAACATAAAGCTTCCAAAAATCTTTTGGAGGAAAGAAAATCATGATTGGGAATATCAGCAAGAAAGAGGTCATGCCCTCATGGAAAGCACTTTGAAGTCCAAGGCTCTACTCATAGATTCTGGAGCTTCAAACCACATGATGGCCAGAAAAGACTCTTTCTCTTCTCTCGACACCAGCAAGATCATTCCCATCCACATGGGAGATGACTCTACCATCATCTCAAAAGGACAAGGTATTGTAAATATTGAGCATGGTTATTTTTCCAATGTTTTGTATGTACCATCTCTTACATCAAAACTCCCGAGTGTCTATCAAATGACCCACACTGGAGAGCCCAAGAGAGTATCCTTGAGCCCTAATGATGTATAAATTACTGAACTTGCATCCGGGAAACTTGTGCAAAAGGATCTGCAAATCATCATGCAAAAGCCTATGAGTTTTCCCTTTTTGTGGAGGATGCAAAGCCCACAGCTCTGCTGACTCATGGAAATGAGGTCAGTAGGCTCTGGCATGAGAGGTTTGACCACTTAACCTTCAAATACTTGCATAAGTTACAGAAAAATTCCATGGTTGAAGGCCTCCTGGTCATCAAAGCTACCACCAGAATTTGCAAAGGTTGTATTTTGGGAAAGCATCTTGAGCATAAGTTTGATCGGGGGAAGGCAAGTCGAGCATCAGAAATTTTGGGGCTGATTCATTATCATATCAGTGGACCAATGGCCATCACATCCTTGAATGGATCTCGGTATGTTATTACTTTTATAGATGACATTTCTAGATATACATGGGCCTTCTTCATCAAGAAAAAGTCAGATGTCTTAGAAAAAATCATTGAATTAAAAGCACTGATTGAGAATGCATCCGGAAAAATGATCAAAATTTTGAGATTTGATAATGGAGGGGAATATATAAGTAATGATTTGCTGCATATATGTTCTAAAATTGGTATTCAGATCCAACATTCATTCCCCTATACTCCCTCGCAGAACGGTATAGCGGAGAGAAAGAATCGATCTCTCAAGGAGATGACCACTTGCATGCTGGAAGCCAAGAAGTTGGCTGAAAATTTGTGGGCTGGGGCCATGAATGCTACTTTATACATTCAGAACAGATTTCCTCACTCATCCATGAAAGGGAAAACCCCTTTTGAAGCCTACTTCAGACACAATCCATATGTGTCGAATCTCAGGGTGTTTGGGTCCACTGCATGGGCCCGAATTCCGCATGATAAGAGGAAAGCTTTGCAACCGCAAAGTGTTGAATGCTTGTTTATTGTATATCCTAATGAATCTAAAGGTTTCAAGCTACTAGATATCATAAAAAAACAAATCATCATTGAAATAAGTGTCCGGTTCTATGAGCCTCTTCAGGAGGTAGAACTAGTGAAGGAGAAAACTGCTAAATTCCCTTTCTACTCTACTAAATATTTGGATGATGAAATTGGGGGTGTTGACTCTGATTTGGAACCTGATTTCAAACCTATGATATCTGAAATCAGTGACCAGCAAGCATCAAGTTCAATTTTAGAACCTAAAGTGCAAACACATCTCCCAACTTGGGCCAGACAAACACTTTCTTCCGCCAGTGACAACATTGGAAATCCTAATGATCCAAGAAGAACACAGTCCGATTTCCAAAGAGAAGGTATTGCACTCTGTTGTCATGACTCTTTTATGTCTGAAACTTGTTATTTAATGATGATTTCAGATGCTAAGTCTTACTAGCATGCTCAGAAATATCCGAGATGGAAAGCTGCCATGGACGAAGAGATGAATTCTCTTCAAAAGAATGCTACTTGGGAGCTAGTTTCTCTTCCTCCGGGGAGGAAATTAGTTCAATGCAAGTGGGTGTTTCAGACAAAATTTGCTGCTCATGGAAGCACCTGAAAATATAAGGCAAGGCTGGTAGCAAAAGGGTTCTCTCAGGTCCAAGGTGTGGACTATCATGAGACCTTTGCACCGGTTGCAAAAATGGACTCCATCCACCTAATTTTGGCAATTGAGGCATCCAAGCACTGGGAAGTGCATCATATGGATGTTAAGTATGCCTTTCTAGATGGAGATCTTCAAGAGGAGATATACATGAAGCATCCTGAGGGCTACATTTCATATTCATCTTTGGTTTTCAAACTAAAGAAGTCACTATACGGGTTCAAACAGGCCCCAAGAGAGTGGTATTCCAAGATGGATGCCTTCCTTCTCTCGCAAAATTTCCAAAGGTGTAAATCATATTCGAATGTGTATCTATAGCAGTATGATGGTCATTTTCCTATTATTGATTTATATGTTGATGATCTCTTGATTACTGGCATCAATGTTGCTTCCATTTCAGTCATAAAAACTGCCCTCCATGATGCATTTGAGATGAGCGATTTGGGGCTCTTGAAGCAATTTCTGGGGCTTGAAATTGCCCAAAATTTTGATGGTATCATGGTTACTCAGTATAAATACATATCAGACCTATTATTTAAGTTTAACATGGTTGAATGTAAGTCTGCTCCATTCCCTTTCCTTTCAGGGATCAGCCATGAAGAAGGAAAAAGCACACCTCCCATGGACTGCACTATCTACCGCCGGCTGATTGGTAGCTTGATTTACTTGACTCATTCTCAACATGATATATGTTATTCCGTGAATGTTGCATCAATATACATGCAGAAACCTCATTATATTCATTGGAAGGAATCCAAGCGGATCCTCCAGTATATTTAGGGAACCAGGACCTTCAGCATTCACTATGCTACAGACATTGAGCTAGAGTTGGTTGGTTACACAGATTCAGATTGGGCGGGAGATTATATTGATCAGAATTTTACTTTCAGATATGTATTCATGTTTGGTGGTGGCCCCATTTTCTGTTCTAGCAAAAAGCAGGCCATCATTGCATTATCTTCAGCAGAGGCTGAGTACCGAGGAGCTGTGAATGCTTGCATCCAAGCTGTTTGGTTGCAAGGAATTCTTTCAGAGTTTGATTTTGGTAGTGCTTTGTCCATTATCCTCTTTTGTGACAATCAAAATGATATTAATATATCCACATATCCAGTTACCAGGCAGAGGACCAAGCATGTAGAGATACACATGCACTATATCAAGGAATTGGTGCATGACATGACCATCATTCTGCAATACTGCCCTGCTGATGAGCAAATTGTAGACATCTTCACCAAGATCTTTTCAGAGAAGAAGTTCACTTACCTCTGTTCATTGTTGGGAGTGAGTTCATTAGGGTGATCATATTACTTCTCTAGTGTTCAGCTTGAGGGGGGGGTTCCCACTAGGTTTTCCCTCTTTCCTCACTTAGATTTATTTTCAAGCATTGTTTGAGTTACATTATTGTATAGGGTGACCTATGGCCTTTGTTGCCGTGGCCCTAGCATTTCATGCATTTTTTTACTCCTCCTGAGTATAGCTTAACGGGGGGTGTTGGAGTCATTTACCTAACACATTTAATCCTATAAAATTGTTCAACTAGAAGCTAGTTGTTAGTATCTTCCAAAAACATTGCCAAGATGCAAAGATAATGAGTCATAATTGTGTAATTTAATAATAGGAAATTTAGTATTTGAAAGTTGTTGAAATATTAATTGATCTTCAAAGATTGCATTTTGTTGAAGGTGGAAGTTATTATTACTTGGCGCTGCACGGTGCAGTTTTTAAAGTAGTACCTGCGATGCCATCAATCAAAGTGTAGAATAATAGATCCTACTATAACAACCTAATAGTAGTTAGCTCAATTTGAAATCCAACCAGTCTAGAGTGTACAAGGATGAAACTTGCAACATGATGTTTTAAGTCTATAAAACATTGCCAAGGATGAAACTTGCAACATGATGTTTTAAGTCTATAAAACATTGCAAGGATGAAACTTGCAACATAGACCCAATGTTTTAAGTCTATATCTTAACTTTATTGGAAAAGAATGAATATTATACTTTTCTGGATGCATTGTCCACCATTTCCTAATTTTTTTCCAAGTCAACAAGTCAAGATCCCAGCCAGATAGGGACATGAATGGATATGCCAGATAGGGAAAATTGTACATAGCTCTCATGAATTTGTTTATCATAAATATTAGTTACTGGTAAGTTGTAATAGTAATAATTATGTGGTTTGTAGATTGCTATCTATCGTAAATTTGTTTGAATTTCATCATTGTCAAGCAATAACAACTTCTTAAAGGGTGCTAGCTCAATGGTAAAGCACCTGCCTAATTATAGGCAGGAGGTTGGTGGTTCAATTCCTTCACGCCCTATCATAAATTTGTGACTACAAAAACAACTAAATTCGCATATATACGACTATTAGTAGCTAATTTCCCGTATCTTTGTCGTAGTTAGCTTAGTCATTAATATGTTATCATCTAGTATTTTATTTAGTCGTATATTTGGTCATTAATTGTTGCAATCAGTGACTAAATCAATGATTAAATTCGTGACTAAATCATTGACTATAAATGACTAAATGAATGACTAATAAGTCAATATATTAATGACTAAGTGAAATACGACTAGCTATAAGATAGTGGAAATTAGCTACTATTAGTCGTCGACTCAAAAATAGTCGTTTATAGCCTGATTTTAGTTATTTTTTTAGTCATTAATTTCTCATTTTGTACTAGTGACAGTCCCTGAGGCTACACCTTCCCTTCTAGTCCTCTTCATGATGTGCATAGCAGGTTTACCAGCCACTCTTATCTTATTGTGAGGTTCCACACTATGTTTATCAAGAACATTCTACATCTCTCCCATTCCTAAGTCTTGTACATATTTTAGACCTGAACCAGGGTGCACAAAACAACAACCACAGGGAGACTAGTCCACAACACAGGATTTACTTTGGAACATGAGTAACAAGGTATCATACACTCTGTAGTTCAAGATAACGTTGCAACACAACAATCACAGTCTCGCCAAGGGAAAACACTTGCAAAACGCGAAGGATACACACAGGAATAACTCAGTTGCTGAAGAGCTTCAATGCAAAGAGAGAATAATGATGGATGAGCAAGACGTCCAGTAGCTCCCAAAACATGAATCCAAACGAAGACGTGAACGCATGAGAAAAATGGCATATCGTTCTAGCTGTTTTTTCTTGCCCATGAAGTCAAAACACGACATTCAAAACTGGGTGCTCTGCCCAATTCGAATTTTCCCATGCTCATCCCCTTCCATGCAATAACTACCTCAACCACATACTGGCAGAAATAAATGGTTGGGAAGAAAGACAAGAAAAAGGGTGGTTGACAGTTTTGATGGCTTTTACCCATTACACATGGCATTTCCCCAAACTGGCTCAAGGTTAACATTCCCTACCCCTTATCCTTAGGAAAATCATGCCCCCGTCTCATCATTTGTTGCATTGACATAGTTGGTTGTGGGTTTTTCATTAATTTGCATATTTACATGATGTTTACAAAACACATTGTGTCTGGCTAGCACATAAACCATCGGCATCAATTTTAATCACCGATACAAAAAACACTAAACCCATGGTGGGGCCTTTTCCTTGAGCTCCACACCATGATTTAATACAATATTTTCATCATATGCAATTTAATACCATGGGGTCAAAACCGGGGTGTTACATTCCCCTCCCCCTTCAATAGCATTGTCCTTAGTGCTTTCCAAAATTTAACAAAATGCTACACTGGCACCGCCCTCATTACTCTGCAAATTTGAACCAAAAAGGATGTGCCAATCGCATGGCATCCTCCAGCTCCCATGTAGCCTCTACAGGACCGCAGTTCTTCCTCTGCACCTTTATTTGTCCAATGAGATGACCTAGAATTCTTCCAAGTCTTTACTTGCATGCATCAGCACACACCACCGAATCTTTTCCTAGTCTTGGAGAATCCTTCTCCGCATCTTGGAACATCCCCAGTGTCTTTGGAATGCAGCGATACCTATGCTCAAACCTCAAGCAATGAGTCAATTCCCATATTAGTATTCAAAATATTTTCCCAAATCATAGATGAATCACATGCACATGTATATCGATATAAAATCAACAAGAAGTTGCCAAGTGAACCAAATACTATCTTGCATAAGTATCTTCTTTTGGTTCCACAGGTGTCTGACTGTGCTAAATACAACCATGGCATTCATAACCCTACCCCACCCCACTCTTGGGTGTGCATTAAAGAGTAGCTAAATTTCTGCAAGCCTTGGATCACCTGAAAATATCTTTCAACCGAGATCTGACAGCTTTGCTTTAGAGTCTAACAATCCTTCTAGGTTCCCACCAAGCTCGGTGTTTCCTTTCCGGACACCACAACAATTTAATTCACATGTCAAATTCATTCCTATAAGGTGCAATCTATAACATATTTTCAAAACCATGGCTACATCATATTCTCATGTATTTTTTTTTAATAGAAAATCAACAACAACAAAAGTTTGATAAGTAAACCGAATACTTATCTGTATAACATATCTCAACTGATATTTGGTAGCCTTTCTCTAGAGACCAACACCTCTCTGGGTGCTTAATGGAAGCTCTTGTTAAGGCTCAACACTTCCTCCCAATGCTTACCAACACTTTGGCATTATCTGTGTAGCATTTCTCAGCCGAGATTGGATAGCTTTGCTCCAGAGCCTAACACCCCTTTGGGTGCTTAATGGCAGCTCCGACTTAAGATTCTAGCACTTCCTCGAGTACTCGCCAAGCTCAGACACTTCCTTTCCAAACAATAAAATGAATCAACTCACTTGTCAGATTAATTTCTATAAGATCCAACCTTTAACAAGATTTACCAAGTATTCAAATACTTATATGTGTAGAGTCTCTCAACCAAGATCTGGTCAGCCCCACTTCAGATCCCAACAACTCCTTGGGTGCGTAATGACAGCTCTAGCTTAAGGGCCAATCACCTCCTCTAAGTGCATACCAATGCTCAGGCACTTACTTTCTAGACATCATAATACCTAGGCGTTATTCTCTTCACGGAGCCCCCACTCTCGTGACAGTCCCATTACGGTGTGAATGTGTGTGAAAAGAAGTATAACTAGATGTCTTATACCCTGGGTGTCCCCAGTGATGCATACCAGTGCCTAACTGGCAAGGGGGGAGAAGCTATGCACCCAAGTAAATCCTTCTGGAGGAGCCATCTTTCTCAAGCACATCCTCCCGAGAAGCTATGTACTCCAAGGGTGCACCACCATCATCTCACCCGCGTTACATATAAGCATGAAGTTCATATGAGATGTCATCATAAAATTTAATCATATACTTTGAAATCTATTTCGTGCCTGGATAAATTTCAAATTATCAAATGACTAATACATGGATAATCAAATCCAAAATTTTGAATTCACAATTCTGCTTCCCACAGAAAAACCAGATTTTTTTTTTTGCAACCATGAGGTCATCCTCATATTGTTTGGCTTTTGCAAGTGGGGAGTACTCATCCCTGACTTACACATGCTGTCCAAAACCTAGACATTCACATACAACATGTCATCTTGACACCATTTTAGATAAGCCAAACAGTTAATAATATTTAGTTAACAATCATCAACAAAATTTAGATTATGAAGTTCAAAATCTATTATGTTCAAACGTTAGATTTCAGTCATGAGATCCTTCTCATAGCACATGGCAGTTTCATGCCTTGGTTTTAGTGGGTACAACCAGACTGCTATGCTTAGGTCATTCTACCTACAGTCTTCAGGAAGGGTCATTTCCTCATGCATCTAAAAGTTCACATGTAGGATTCCTTAGCTTACATATAGACTCAGCTTTACCTGAATATTCTTCAGTGAACCTCCTATAGTATCCTACAAGTCCCACAAACTCCTTTACATCTGTTAATTTTCTTGGAGCAGGCCAACTTCTCATGGCCTCAATCCTTTCAAGGTCTACAGATATTCCTTTATCCGAGATAATGTGACCCAAATAATGAATTCCATCTTTGTAGAAGTCATAGTTGCTCAGCCTTGCATACAGCTGATGCTTCCTGAGCAATTTCAAGGTCAACCTCAATTGTTCCACATGTTTTTCCTCGTCCTTTGAATAAGTAGGAATGTCATCAAGGAAAACAAGAACATACTTGCCCAAGTACCTACTGAAAACATTATTCCTGAGGCATATAAACGTAGTTGGTGCATTTGTGAAACCAAATGGTTCCACTACCAACTCATAGGATCCATACCTTGCTTTGAAGGTTGTCCTATTACCTGATGGTAATAAGATCCCAGGTTAATCTTGGAAAGTACCTTTGCTCCCCTCATTTGATCAAAGAGGTCATCAATCCTAGGCAAAGGATACTTGTCCTTCATAGTGACCTTGCTTAATTGTCTATAATCAATACACAACCAGAGTGTATCATCTTTCCTCTTCTCAAACCCTACTGGTGCTCCCCACAGGGACACACTTGGCCTGATATGCTTCTTTTTCCACAACTCTTGCAGCTGCATTTTCAGCTCTAGGATTTCTGGTATGCTCATCCTACAGGGTTTCTGGCACACTGGTGTTGTTCTAGGAACAAGCTCAAAAGTAATATTAATTTCCTTTGGAGGAATCCCCTAGAATTTCATCAGGAAAAACATTCTTGAATTCTTGTAGCATAAGAAATCCCTCCAACCTAGGAGTATCATACTTTGCTGCCTCCAAAACATGAGCCGCATGCACTTTGCAACCTTTCCCATAGAACTTCTTCAACGGCATTGCTTAATACTTCCCTCTAGAGATCACTTCTGGAAATCCTTTTACAACCCTTAGGTTCCCTTCGTCATCCAAGCACTCAAAAGTCTTGTTGTAACAATCAAGCTTTGCTCTATGTGCTTCCAACCAATCCATTCCAATGAGGACATCATATGATCCAAGTGGCAGAACATTTAGATCTGCACAAGTGACTAACCCATCCATGACCAATGGACATTTAATTATCACCTCACCGATCTTCTTCTTAGTTCCAGTGGCTAGTTGGACTAACCATGATCTTTTGTGCTTTGACTTCTTCAAAGGGAACATCTCGACAAATCCAGGAGTAATACAGTCATGATTCGATCCAGGGTCAATCAAAATAGAAACAGTCTGTTCATGTTAGTTTTTCAACATTAAGCTAGCATTATTAGGATCTTTAACTGAGAGAATAACAAGTACAACAATCAAACACAAGAGACAATGAACACAGTGTTT
>LPNX010939316.1:273528-292168 GCA_001517045.1 Pseudotsuga menziesii
GCCACTTCCTCAAAGATAGAATCAGCACCAAAATAGTAAAATCCCAAAACAGTAAATGATCTCCCGACAGCAGTAATCTTCTTCTTGTTTAGCCCCAGTGTCTTCTCCTTCCTCAACTATGTGCTACACTTGAGTGTGTATGAGTTGTTTGATAAATAGAGACTCCAGTTCTCTATTTATACGAATCCCTACATGACTAAAACCCTACCAGGGCCGACCTCTACTAGGAGAGTCTAATAACCCTAGTGCCCCGGAACTACGAGGACTTTAACCCTTAGACAATTGGAGGGTTACCCACAGTGACTTGACATGACTTGTTTACATTATTGATCCTCCCGATTGGAACATCGGGGCATGACAACATGACTCAATTACATTATAGATACATCCCAGAATAAACATCAGGTTACAATACATAAGATACATAGATGAATACATTCTAAAGTTACAAATACATCAACACTCCCTCTTAACTAGGAAGGTATTATTTCGACACAATTTTCAGTACTGGTCTTCTTCTCTGTATCAACTGGATCATCTCGTCATCTGCATCTCAAGTCTTCTGAGGCTTCAAGTCATCTTCATCTTCAAGTCATATTTATCTTTAAGTCATCTTCATCTTCGAATCTGGATCATCTCTCAATCTGGATCATCATGGGACATCAACACTGGATCTGGATCATCACTCGATCTGGATCATAATCACTGGATCTGGATCATCACTTGATCTGGATCATCATCACTAGATCTGGATCATCACTCGATCTGGATCATCACTGGATCTGGATCATCATTGGATCTAGATCATCACTCGATCTAGATAATCACTGGTGCTATCTCATGATTCTTCTTGTCACAAGAAGTTCTACAGAGCCAGCCCTTTTTCATGCTGGTTGTAGGCCTAGCCCCCATGTAGGTCTTCTTCAGCACTTATATCTGACCTACTCATCAAAAAGGCACAGTACTCACATCCATCCATGCTGGAACACATCTTGCTCATAATGATGGAAGAGTTCTACACTTCCATCCAGGCCGAAACACATCCTGCTCACAATGATGGAATATTTCCTCACTTTCATCCAGGCAGAAACCACATCCTGCTCAAAATGATGGAAGAACTTTGTTCTTCCACCCAGGCTGGAACCACATCTTGCTCATAATGATGAAAGACTCTCATCCAGGCTGGAACACATCCTGTTCACAATGATGAAATATTTATGCACTTACATTCACCCAGGTGGGAACACATCCTGCTCACAATGATGAAAGACTCTCATCCAGGCTGGAACACATCTTGCTCACAATGATGATATATTTCTGCACTTACATTCATCCAGGTGGGAACACATCCTGCTCACAATGATGAAAAGGCTCTGCACTTACATCCATCCAGGTGGGAACACATCCTGCTCACAATTATGGAAGGGCTCTGCACTTACATCCATCCAAGCGGGAACACATCCTGCTCACAATGATGGAAGGGATCTGCACTCACATCTAATCTTGTAGGAACCAATCCTACAGTCATATCAGAATGGATCCCAGTCCTCCTCGACTGAGCTACCTAGTAACTGACCAGGTTCCTCCATTCTCCTAGAGAATGGCAGTTGCCCTTACATTCGACCTGCTCATCGGAATGGCCAACACTCACATCTGACAAGGAAGGAACTTAATCCTTTAGACATGACAGAATGGTTCAGCCCTTACATCTGATCAAGTGGGAACACATCAGAATGGCTTCTCAGTCCTAGACTGAGTTTTCTTGGTACCTCACCAGGTAGCTCCATTCAAAGAATGGCAATTGCCCTTACATCTGTCCTACTCGATAGAATGGCCAGCACTCATATCTAACATGGAAGGAAGCAATCCTCTCACCATGATAGAATGGTTCAGCCCTTATATCTGACCTACTTGTCAGAATGGCTATGGATCTCAGCACTCATATCTAACATGGAAGGAACCAATCCTCTCACCATGACAGAATGGCTCAGCCCTTACATCTGACCATGGAAGGAACCAATCCTCTCACCATGACAGAATGGCTATGGGACTCATCACTTTCCCTTGGAGGAAATCTCAATCTAGAGAACACCAAGCTTCTCCCTGAAGTACTCAAACTTCACCCTAGCCAATGGCTTTGTCAAGACATCAGCTATATGTTCCTCCATTGCAACATACTGGAGCTTCACTAGTCCCCTCTGCACCATATCCCTGATATAGTGGTACTTGATCTCAATATGCTTCAACTTGCCATGGAACACTGGATTCTCTGACAACTTTATGCAACTCTGGTTGTCACAATGTATACAAGTAGCATCCAACTGGAGATCAAATAAATCAGACAGTAGCTTCCATAGCCATACTGCCTCACAACTAGTTGAACAAGCTGTGACATACTCTGCTTCAGCTGTACTCAATGCCACACAAGATTGCTTCCTGCTAAACCAAGAGATCACCCCTGTGCCCATACTGAAGCAACACCCTGAAGTGCTCTTCCTATCGATGGCACTGCCTATCCAATCTGAATCAACATAACCCTCTAGGTTAATCTTCTGATTCACATTGTACTTGAGCCCATAATCAACTGTACCCCTCAGGTACCCCAGAATATGCTTTGCAGCAATCAAGTGAACATTTCTTGGATCTATCAAGAACTGGCTCAAGGTGTTCATAGCAAAGCAAATGTCTGGTCTCATGTCCGTCAGGTACATCAATGACCCAATCATCTGATGATACATCGTAGCATCAATCGACTCTGATGAAGCATAGCTCAATAGCTTTAGGTTTGATGCCATAGGTGTGGCCATAGCCTTGCAGTCCATCACCCCAAACCTCTTCAGGATCTCTACTGCATACTTCCCTTGTCCAAGGAAGATTCCATCTGTACTCTGCCACACCTCCATACCTAGAAAGTAATGCATCATCCCCAAGTCCTTCATTTTGAACTCAGCAACAAGCTTTCTCTTCGTATCAATAATCAACCCATCCATACCTGTTACAAATATATCGTCTACATATAGTAGAAGCATCACTGGGTTGCCATATTCAACCTTGTAGTAAAGGTTGGAATCTGCTTTACTCTTGGTAAAGCCCAAAATTGGATAGATAGTTGTCAATTCTGTTGTACCAGGTCCTGGGTGCCTGTTTCAAATCGCACAAGGCTTTCTTCAATATGCATACATGAGACTCTCTATCATGTGTCTCAAAACTGAGTGGTTGTTCTACATACACTTCCTCTTCTACTACACCATTCAAGAAAGCAGTCTTGACATCCATTTGGTGTATATTCCATTTCATCACTGCAGCCAAAGCAAGTACCAATCTGATGGAAGTGTATCTGGCTGCAAGTGCAAAGGTTTCTTCATAATCTATTCCTTCTTTCTGAAAGAAACCCCGTGCCACAAATCTTGCTTTATATTTTTCAATGCTACCGTCTACAGCATGCTTGATCTTGTAGATCCATTTGGAAGTTACAACTAACTTCCCTTTTGGTCTTGGGACAACATCCCAAACATCATTCTTCATTATCGATTGGTATTCTTCTATCATAGCATCCTTCCATTCTTTCTGTTCTACCCCTTCTTCATAACTGGAAGGTTCTTTATCAATGAGATCACATAGTAAAGCTACATACCCGGAGCAGGATCTGGTTCTCTTTCTTTATCTGTGATTCTCTTATGGAGCCCCATATCTTTCTGCACCTTGGATAAGTTCTCGTACCCAAGCAAGTTTCCTCTTATGAGGATTCTTCTCCAGAGGTGGATCTACAGGTCTTTGTCTTCAAATTCTCGATCTTCTTCTTGAGCTTCTTCATTCGTGGTTGTATCATGAATTCTGGGTGCTTCTACTTCTGCTTCTTCAAGTTCTTCAACAGGTCTCTCTCTAGATTTGTTGTAAGCTGTGTCTTCATCAAATGTCACAGCCCTACTGATGTCAATCTTCTTGTACCCTGGAAAATATATTATGTAGGCCTTCGAGCTTTCAGAGTATCCCACAAATATACCCTTCTTTTCTTAATGATCTAATTTTGTTCTCTTCTCTTTTGGAATGTGTATGTACACAGGACAGCCGAATATTCTGAGATGGCTGACTTCTGGTTTCTTGCCAGAGAAGACTTCTTCAGGAGTCTTGTTCTCAAGTACTCTATGAGGAGTACGGTTCTGTACATACACAGCTGTTCTGGCAGCTTCCGCCCAAAGATGCATAGGAAGGTCTTGATCATGAAGCATGGCTCCTGCAGCTTCCATGATAGTTCTGTTCTTCCGTTCCGCAATCCCATTCTGTTGTGGATTATAAGGAGTGGACAACTCCCTCTTAATCCCTGATTCTTTGCATAGCTCTTTGAATTCATTCGAAGTGAATTCTCCGACATTATCTGATCGAAAAGTCTTGGTCTTCTTTTCAGTGTGGTTCTCGATCAAGGCTTTGAATTCTTGGAATATGCTGAATACTTCGTCTTTGTTCTTCATGAAGTAAACCCATGTCTTCCTAGAAAAATCATCAATAAAAGAAACATAATATGCATACCTGCTTAGTGAGTTTGATGACATAGGACCACATACATCGGAGTGGATGGTTTCTAGGATTCCTTTGGCTTTGCTTTCGCTGCTAGGAAATGTCTTCTTTGTATTCTTTCCTTTCGCACATCCTTTGCAGATCCCATCATGTTTTGCTTGGAATTATAGAAGACATTCAATAGCTTTGCTTGCAATAGGTAGTGCTCTATAATGCACATGTGCAAGCCTTCTATGTCAAAGCTCATTTGGCTCTATTGTGTCATGGATCAAGGCTTTTTCTGGATGGCCCTTCAATTTGTACAAACCTCCTTCTTGTTCTCTAATCACCACTGCATCATCGATAGTCTTACCTCTTGGCCACATGATGACTTGACCATCTATGAATGCAACCCTCATTCCTTTTGCATCCAATGCAGATATGGAGAGAAGGTTCTTCTTGAGTCCTCACACAAACAATATTTCTTTCATTGTTAGAGACTTTCCAGAGTCTAGTTTATAGGAAGATTCCCCACTACCTTTTATTGGATATTGGTAGTCATCTCCTAGTTTCACCTTGTGAGGTGATTCATGTTCTGACAGTCTTACAAAGGATTCCTTGAATCCAGTCATATGTTTGGAAGCCCCACTGTCTATAAGCCAATCATCACTACCATGATTAATGTTACATGTGAGAGCGGAAATCAAAACATATTCATCCTCGCTCGAAGAATCTTCACTTTCATATCTGGTTCTTTTCTTGGATGGTTCATTATCCTATGCATCATGAGCATGATGTCTTCTTTTCTTCCCCTTCTTCTTATGAGAGTGGACCTTGTTCTTAGGACATTCTTTTGCAAAGTGTCATATTTCATCACATGTATAACATCTTAATCTAGATGGGTCCTTTCTATTGTTATCTCTATGATGAGGATTCTTAACTTTGAAGTGATGAGGTTTTCTTCTACCTTTATTAGAGTGAACTGTGAGAGCTTGATCTTCACTTCCCATATTCTCTTCTCGAGCTACTATCTGTGCTTCTTCTTGAGAACATTCTTCCCATAGTCTATTGAATTTGACTAACTTCTTTCTAGCACAGATTCCTTGGATGAAAGAATCCCATGACCTAGGAAGGCCATTCAGTGTTGTCATCACAATCTCTGCATTCTCCACTTCTTCATCTACAGCTTATAGTTGTTCATTGATCTGAGAAACCCTTGTGAAGTAGGACTGGAAAGTCTTTGCATTCTGAATCTTCACATTCTTCAGTTGATTCCTCGGAGTCATCTTCCGGTTTATGTTCTTCCCTTCAAACAACTTGGTTAGGGCATCAAACATAGCTTTAGGTGTCTTGAGAGAGGACACCTGAGGTATAAGGTGATCCTTGATAGAATCAGCAATGATCCTCTTTGCCATAACCATCTTCTTCTTATGTAAGGCCTTTGCCTCATCTCCCTTTGGAACTGGAACCTCCTCATGGATGTAGGAGTCTAACTCATTATCTTCCAGGACCAGGGAGATCCTATACTTCCAGGCTCATAAGTCATCAGCTCACTCAATCTTTTCATCAAGCTTGGTATGATGAGACATGTTAACTAAGAACCTCAAATGGAAATACAAAAGATTTTAGATCTTACCAAGTCAAGATGTCGGATCTTAAACTTGAGCTGAAATCCTGTAGTGCTGGTTCAGGAGCAAATTAGGGTTTTGCTTTTCCAGAGATCCATCCACCCAAATGTCTTGAAATTTGTCCCTAACTTTGATTTTTTGGGGAGGAGATCAATCCAGGCCTGGGCTCACTGAAAAATTCCTCTTCTGTGAAAAGCCCTAATTTTCAGCAGCAGTGTCAAGTCCAAAACTTAAAAACCTCAGAATTGGATTATGCTTCGACAAAAAGATGCGCCCTAAGGAGGAGAGTTATTCCGCCTTACTTTTGCTGAAAATCTATGGAGGAAGATCCACAAACTAGGAATCCCTAGTTCCCGCAGTTGCACAGTGTCTTCTTCTCAGGTTAGCTCTAATACCATGTTAGTTTTTCAACATTAAGCTAGCATTATTAGGATCTTTAACTAAGAGAATAACAAGTACAACAATCAAACACAAGAGACAATGAAAATAGTGTTTTTTCCTTGGGGAAACCATAAATGGAGAAAACCCCGCAACTTCCTCAGAGATAGAATCAGCACCAAAACAGTAAAAGCCCAAAACAGTAAGTGATCTCGCGACAACATTAATCTTCTTCTTGTCTAGCCCCAGTGTCTTCTCCTTCCTCAACTATGCGCTACACTTGAGTGTGTATGAGTTGTGTGATAAATAGAGACTCCAGTTCTCTATTTATACTAATCTCGACATGACTAAAACCCTACCAGGGCCGACCTCTACTAGGAGAGTCTAATAACCCTAGTGCCCCAGAACTGCGGGGACTTTAACCCTTAGACAATCGGATGGTTACACACAATGACTTGACATGACTTGTTTACATTATTGATCCTCCCAATCGGAACATCGGGGGATGACAACATGACTCAATTACATTATAGATACACCCAGGAATAAACATCGGGTTACAATACATAAAATACATAAATGAATACATTCCGAAGTTACAAATACATCAACAGTTCAATGATCTCACCCTCAACTTACACCACAATTGAGTTATGACTTGCCTAGCGGTCTTCTAACATTGCACAAAATTTAGGAATGATCCATTTTTCCTAACCCATAGTTTCAGCTTCATGGGTGCTGGGGAATTAACCCTCATTCTTATTCTCAAGTGGACAATTCCTGCACAGATGGGGTCCTTCACATCCCCAACATTTGAGTGGTTCCTGTAGCTTTTCCCTCAACACTCTGGTCTGCTCAATCACAACTTGTGATAGCTGCCTTTGTTGCTTTAGGAGGTGAGAAGGTTTAAAACCTTTCTTCCTTGGGTTAAGCTTCACATTCTTCTCATGGGAATTTATCCTACTCCCTTCTATCTCTGCTAATGGATTCCCAGAGTTTATATGCTTTTGGAGATCTACCAAACTCTGTAGCATGGTTGTAGTCAACTGGTTTTTCTCTACCAAATCCTTGACCAACCTTTTATTTTCTTCTTTGCAATCCTACAACTCTGTCCTCAGGCTTCTTATAGTAGCTGCAGCATTTGGGGAACTCTCCTATTCCCACTTCCCAACAACTTCAGTTCCATGACCTTGGGCATTGTAAGTTTTCCTTACATGCCCTTCCCCATGTGGACAAATGTGACACAAATGGGGTCCCCCACACTCCAGCATTGGAGTGGCTTTCTTCCCTCTTATGGGTCTCTTGGATTCCCCCCCATAGCATCTTTCCCGTGTCCACAAGGATCTTGTTCATCATCCATGCTGTTAATTTTCTTGGTGTTGATCTTCTGTGACCTTCTCGGTCAGACCAAGATCAACTCTCCAATCTGCACTATGACTATGCAAAATGTGTTAACAACATCATTTGTTAGTCAATCTCATGAATTAAAACAATTACTTACTAGTTGCTTCTTGCATGCATGAACAGTCAATATGCCTTTCGTCGGGCTGGCTAAGTTTAGAAATTATACTAATTAGCACTCCTTCTTGCTGTAGTTTCCTTTCTGCAATAATCGACTATCTCAGGGGATGACGGGGGTCAAGGGGTTGGGCTTTCCCTCTTGTGGATTCCTGTGCCACTGAAGGATTTTTTATTTATTTTTGTAACCCTTCGATTTCAAGCAATCTAGCGCATAAATTCATTGCCATTTTTTCAACTTTCTGGCCCTTGCAATCCCTACTGGAAACCTGCTGAATTTCTCTGAACATAGAGGTGGATTTCTCATGACCCCTTTGAGGCCGAAAGTTGAAACATGGCCTCTGATACCACTATGTTGTGTACCCATACCCCATTATCATGAGGAATTAAAAATTTCTTTAAGAACCTTTACTATTCATCGAAACACAGGGCATGCCCGCGAACCACTTCTCGACATTTCCAACACTGTCATGCTCCCTCCCATCTTCCACTGATCAGCTCGACGATCTGCAAGGAAAGATCTCAAATGATATCGGATGGCGGAGAGAAATTGCGATGAAAACAAACAATAACAAATGTTTCCGCATCCGGAATCAAATCAACGGCTCAAGATCATCTCGCAAAAATTGACGACGTGGAAAACTTGATTTGCAAGATTGGGAATTGTGGAAATCGCGATACCCACACCCCGCATGCAGAAATGACTGTGCAGAAATCGAAATATGTGAAGCCGCATCCCGCATCCCGCAAGTTGCACAAAGGTGCGTTGCGGAACGAAAAGTGCAGAAAGCAGTAATTCACAAAAAGACATCTTCGCATCCCACATCCCGCAAGTTGCAGAAAGGTGCATTGCGGAACGAAAACTGCGAAAAGATGTAATTCACAAAAAGACATCTTCGCATCCCGCATCATGCAATTACAGAAAGGGAATTGCAAAAAGGAATTTGTGAAGGTCCAAATCTGCCAAAGGATGTCTTCCGCATCCTGCATCCCTCCTGTGGAATAAACCATTGCGGAAGAAGGTTTCTACTCAAAAATTCAACTTGCTAATCAAAGTATTTGAACAGACTTGGCCATCTAGGCCAACATTAATCTGGCATTCTAACCCTACAACTTAGTTTAACAATGCATTGAAGGAAACATACATAGATGACTATAATTGCTGTTATTCAAAGGAACAATTCATCATTTCAACACAGCCAACATGTTCATCATATTCCATCAAGCGATTACAATGCAAGAAATACAATTGCAGAGATTAACATGGACAATAACACTTATCTTGAGAAGAACTTGTCCTGCAACCAGCTATGTCGCTGCAACGTTCCACCCAACCATAGGCCATTGCGCTCATAAATCTCTCAACAACACTGCCACCCCCAAACTGGGCATGATTTCCTTAAGGAATAAGGGAACACTAGCAGACTCATACATAGCCAAGGGTGCAACAAAACTCAGCCAAGCCAACACAGTTGGGTTTATCATGCTACAAGGGAAAACAAACCAACAGATGGGTTTCATAGGCCACTCATCCAAGCCATCTCATAGTTGGGTTTCATAGAATGTTTACAGTCAAGCCAACATTCACCTTAAAGACTAGTCAAACCATCAGATGGGTTTATCAGATTGTACACAGTCAAGCTAACAGATGGGTTTATCAGACTGTACACAATCAAGCCATCTCACTACTAGGTTTATCAAGCTACCTAGCCAATCCAACATTCACAGTTGGGTTTATCAGACTATCCAACCAAAGGTTACTCACAAGGTTAAACACAACAAGATATAGCCAAGCCAACATATGGGTTTATCAGGCTACCAGCCAAGCCATCTTTTAAGTTGGGTTTATCAGGCTTCTAAGGCAATGGGAAGGAAGAAATACTAAGCTAGTGAGCTCATCTACATAGCTAAGAACACCTTCACAATACCTAGCTGACCTGGATTCCCCACTGCCTACACACCCAACACAAGGAAGTGTCCCCTTCTCTACTCCATAGTCCCTTAGGATACACCTCCCCTTCCAGTTCACTAGCCACTCTTATCTTATTGTGAGGTTCCACACTAGGTTTATCAAGCACATTCTATGTCTCTCCCATTCCTAAGTCTTGTACATAGTTCAAACCCAAACTATGGTGCACAACACAACAACCATAGGGAGACTCCACAACAGAGGCTTTACTCTGGAACACGAGTAACCGGTCTCATACACTCTGTAGTTCAAGATAACGCTACAACGCAACAATCACAGTCTCTCCAAGGGAAAACACTTACAGAACATGAAGGATACACACGGGAAGAACTCATATGTCGAAGAGCTTGCACATGAAGGGAGAATAATGATGGATGAGCAAGATGTCCCGTAGCTCCCAAAACATGAATCCAAACGAAGACGTGAACGCATGAGAAAAATGGCATACGGTTCTAGGTGTTTTTTCTTGCCCATAAAGTCAAAACACAACATTTAAAACTGGGTGCTCTGCCCAATTCGAATTTTCACGTACTCTTCCCCTTCCATGCAATAACTACCTCAACCACATATTGGCATAAATAAATGGTTGGGAAGAAAGACAAGAAAAAGGGTGGTTGACAGTTTTGATGGCTTTTCCCCATGACACATGGATTTTCCCCAAATTGGCTCAAGGTTAACATTCCCTCCCCCTTATCCTTAGGAAAATCATGCCCCCATTTCATCATTTGTTGCATTGACATAGCTGGTTGTGGGTTTTTCATTAATTTGCATATTTACAAGATGTTTACAAAACACATTGTGGCTGGCTAGCACATAAACCATCAGCATCAATTTTAATCACCGACACATAAAACACTAAACCCATGGTGGGGCCTTTGCCTTGAGCTCCACACCATGATTTAATACAATATTTTCATCATATGCAATTTAATACCATGGGGTCAAAGGCAATTTATCCCCTCATCGAATTCCTTGAGTGCCTGACTTTTCAGTTTACAGCAGTAACAAGGTTCATTCTCTTAGAGAGAGAATGTAGTGAGCCTACTGCTCAATTCGATGGTATTTATAAGATTGCCTATGTATTTGGGTCAGTTTTGAAAATAAATGAGCCACTTGCTCAGTTCCCCCTCTCAGGGAACATGACCACATTTTTAAGGATTTTGCTTTCTGCAACAGCTAGAAAGTGAAATGCTAGTGTTGCCACTTGTCACCCAGCCAGCTTCTACAGCTGTTCATTCCTCCTAATGGATCAGTGAACACTCTTTCAACGGTCTTCTTTGGATAGGTGTCTCTTCTATTTAATTATTAAAATAAATAAATATTCAATTACAGTCATCCTTGACCAACTTGTTCATAAAAACTTTACAATAATTTATAATAATGTTTTTTCTCAAATAAATAAAAATATTTATTTTTCAGTTCTAGGTGTGTTACAAGAACCCCCCCTTAAGCTCAACATCACCCTCGATGTTGCTTAATTTTTTTTGAATCTTCCTGGAACGGAGTTGGGTATGCCTCCCGCATATGACTGTCTGATTCTCAGGTTGCTTCATCTGGACTGAGGTGTTTCCATTGCACCTCTACCTGTTCAATGGTGTGATTCCGGAGAAAAATTTCCCTCTTGTCGAGAATACAGTCTTGTTCCACCTGAAAATCTCCTTTGGGTTCTACCTGAATAACATTCTAGTCGATCACATAAGTAGCATCGTGCACATACTTTTTCAATATGGAAACATGAAAGACATTATGTATTCTAAGATTAGATGGAAAAGCTAACTGATATGCCAGTGGCCCCACTCTTTACAATATTTCAAATGGTCCACAATACTTGAGTGCTAATTTAGCACAACTCCCTAACGTAACGGAACTTTTTCTGGGTTTTACCTTAACAAATACATGCTCACCTACTTTGAATTCTTTCAGAGTTCTTTAAAGATCTGCATGACTCTTTTGTTTGTTCTGAGCAGTTTTCAAATTGCTTTGTACCCATTTCATTGTTAGTTCCAATGCTTTTAACAAGTCAGGTCCTAACATCAATCTGTCAACTGGATTACTCCATGTAATGGGAGTGTTACATTTCCTACCATATAATACTTCAAAAGGACTAAGTTTAGCTGAAGCTTGATGATCATTATTATATGCAAATTCATTTAAGCGCAAATAATCTTCTCATTTCTTGGGATAGTCTCTAACATACATTTGTAACATGTCTTCCAGTACTTGATTGACTCTTTATGTTTGTCCATCAGTTTATGGATGACAAGCAGTACTAAAATTTAATTTAGTATCTAGTCCTCTAAACAACGATTTCCAAAAATTACCAGTAAACTTAGGATCTCTGTGAGAAATTATTACCTTTGGAATTCCATGCAACGGAAAGATTTTATTCATAAAGATGTCAGCAATGTTAGTAGCCTTATGAGTTGTTTTAACAGGTATAAAGTGTGTTTCCTTGCTTAATTTGTCCACTACTACCATTATTGAATCATTTTGTTTCTTATTTTTAGGCAAACCAGTTATAAAATCAAGAAGGATAACTTCTCATTTCCAATTTGGAATTGGTAATGGTTGTAAAAGACCTATTGGTTGTTGATGTTTAGCTTTAACTTGCTGACATTCTATACACCTAGTTATATATTCAACAACTTCATTCTTCATATTAGGCCAAAAATACTCTTTTCTCAACATTGTTATAATCTTTTGATACCACATATGTCCGAAATAAGGACTTTTATGTACTTCATTTAAAATTAGTAATTTAATTTCTGGTATAAATTCTGTTTTTTTACAGCATTAGGCCTTTTTCATTTAAACTGTAATCTGTTTTTACATTTTCATATTCATTCTAAGTTCCTTTTTCTCTTAAATTTTGGTATTCCTTGTCCAACTGTATCCCTTCTTCTAACTTATCATCTTTTTCTATTTTATAACTGCTAATGGCAGCTATGAAATTTTTTATTACATTTATGCTTAAGGCATCAACCTCTTTATTTTCCTTTCCTTTAATGTGTTTAATTTCAAAATCATATTCGTTAAGTAAAGCTAACCATCTAGCTTGCCCTGCTTTCAGATTTTGTTGATCGAACAAATACCTCAAGCTTATGTTATCAGACATTAACAAGAATCTTTTACCAATTACATGATGGCGCCATATTTTTAGAGCGTGAATTATGGTGGCCAACTCTAAGTTATAACTTGCATAATTCTTTTCGAGTGTTTTTAACTTCCTTGATACATAAGCAATTATGTGGCCTTCTTGTCTTAATAGTCCACTCCACCCTAACCTTCATTGCATGCATTAGTGCAAACAACAAAATCTTTGTTTGGATCTGTTATTTTTAGTATAGGTGCAATAGTTAGAAATCCTTTTAATTTATTTCTTCACACTTTTGATCCCACACGAATCTTTTTCCCTTTTCTGCAAGGATGTTATGGGATTCGCGATCTTCAAGAATCCTTCGATGAATTTACGGTAATAAACAGTAATTCCCATTAATGGTCGTACATCTATTACATCTTGAGGAACATGTCAATCAATTATTTATTTTATTTTATTCAGGTCTACTAATATCCCTTCCTCGAATATCAAGTGCCCTAGATACTGTATCTTATCTTTATAAAATTTGTATTTATTGAATTTAGCATACATTTTATGTTCTCATAGAACTTGTAGTATTATTTGCAAGTGTTCATCATGTTCTTCTTTCATTTTCGAATAAATTAATATGTCATCTATGAAGATGACTACAAATTTATCAAGTATTTGTTTAAGACATTGTTCATTAAACACATAAAAGTTGTTGGAGCATTTGTTAGCTAACCATAAACTCATAGTGCTCGTATCTAGTTCTGAGAGCGATCTTAAAATATCTCCATCTTTAATTCTGACTTAATGATATCCAAATCTCAAGTCTATTTTTGAAAATATCGTTGCTCCACGTATCTGATCAACCAGATCATTGATGCGGGGCATATGATATCTATTTTTAATTGTCATTTTGTTCAGTTGACAGTAGTCTATACATAGATGTAATGTACCATCTTTCTTTTTAACGAATAAGACAGGTGCTCCCCAAGGGGATACACTTAGTATTACATAATTTTTATCTATAAGTTCTTGCAATTGTAATTTTATTTCATTAAGTTTTAAAATGATCATTCGATAAGGAGCCTTGGAATTAGGTACAACTCCCGGTAATAGTTTAATCATAAAATCCATATCTCTTTTTGGAGGTACCTGGAATTTCTTCCGGGAAAACATCTGAGAATTCTTGTAGGATTGGAATATCAACAAATTTCATCTTATCTTCTTTATTGATATGTTCGTTATTGATTATATGTATAGAAAATACTTTACAACATTTCCCTACAGCCTTTTTCATTTGTAAGGCTGAGATTTATCTAACAAAAACTTTCCTAGGTATTCATTTTACTCTAATCCTTTCTCATTTATCATTTAAACAAGTGAATGTTTTCTAAAAACAATTTAAAATTACTTGATGTCTCTCCATCCAATCCATACCTATTAAAACATCATAAGATCATGACCGTAATACATTTAACTTGACTTGAGTTTTGAACTGATTCATTAACAAATCACAATTTTCAACATAATTAACTACTTTCCTTTTAGTCCCTGTAGCCAACTGAACCAACCAAGACTTTTCAAACTTTTTCAAAAATAAATTGCATTTTTCCACTATGTTAGGTGACACATAGCTTAAACTAGCACCTGGGTCAATCAGAATGGAAACATATTGGTTTTGTATCATACCTTGTACTTCCATCATGGAGGTTTGATGATTAGCCTGTCGATTTTCCAAGACTACATTTAGTTTGGGCATTTCATTTGCTACATCTCCAACTGTTTCCTCCTCCTGAATGGTATGCACATTGTTGAAGTTCCCTTTTATGTTCAGACAATGTTTGGGATAATGCGGTCATTGACATTCTGAACACTTTTTTCAGGTTCCTTATGTTCATTATTTTTAACATAATTATTAGGCATATCTCAACCTTTTGGTGCTATAATATTTTGTTGTGTTTTACCTTTATAATATGTTCCTTGATAGTTATTCTTAGAGAAATTCCGAGAGTTGTTTTCGAAAATTTTATTAGGCTTAAGACCTTTTCTTTTCCGATCAAAGTTGTTTGTTCTCTTATTCTTCCAGTTAGATATGCTTTCTCTCTTCTTACTATGTTCGTAACATAAGTCGGTTTTTTGCATTGCCTCTTCAAGGGTCTTTGGATTGTCAAATTCAATTCTGTCCTTGAAGCTAGTGGGTAGACAACTTAAAAACCTCTGTATTTTAGACTTTTCGTCAATTATTTATGGTACATATATTATTAAACTTAGAAATTTGCTACTTAATTCTTTCATTGACATTGAACCAAGTTTTAGTTCATAAAACTATTTAGCTCTTTCTTCGTAATACTGTTCAAATAAAAATTTCCTTTTATAGTATTTTTTAAAGGCTCTCCAGGTTAAATACTTTTCCTTAATGTTTTTAACTCTCTTTATGTCCTACCACCAGATGTCGGATTTTCCAGTTAGGTTGTAGATAGCCATCCGAGCTATCAGTCTATTGGAATAGTTATAAATCTGAAAGTACTTTTTCATTCCTGATAACCAAGCCTCGGTTTCTTCACCCTTTTCCATTTCCCCATTAAACATGGGATGTTTTATCTTCTTAAATTCTCCTAAAATTTCTTCGAAAAGTTTATACTTCCTTTTCCTAGGACTACGATCTCTTTCACTACTTTCACTTGTGTATTTATAACTTCCTCTATGCGACCTTACTTTAACTCTTGGCGAAGATTCACTATCATAAAACTTTAATTTCTTACCCTTTTGTTTGTATGATACTGTTTCAAAATCAGTTTCATACGTATTTTTTTTTATCTTTCCCTCTGTTGTATATTTTGTCTAGTAAAATCTGATTTAGTTCCAAAGTTATTTCATTATCTACTTTCACAGTGTGTTGTTCATATTTTAATTCTTTCACTGTTTGAAGTAACTCTTAGGGTTGATTATTTAATTCCGCATAAATGTTGTCTAGATTATTGTGATGGGATCCATTTTCAGCAGATGCTTCAACACCTTCCATTTTTCCTGCAAAATTTTATATTTCTGTACATAAATAAATTAAAAACATGATCAGTATATTTTGTTTCTTGTTTGTATGTGAGCGAGCCAATCAGGCCTAGTGTCTAGAACTTGCTTTGATACCACATGTAACATCCCTAAAATTCGTAAATAATATTTTTTTTAAGTAATGGTCTAACTATAATTTATAAGGATGAAAGAATCTAAACCATATCTCAGTTTACTTTGTGACATAAAGGATATAGTTGTGACACATTAAAGAGTGACTTAATCTACAACTGAAATCATGTGATCCTTATAATGATGTTTTCAGTCCTTTTTCCCATTCAAAACATAAGTGTCTCTTTGAGATGATATAGTGATACGATTTATTATAACGACGATACTACTTTTCTGTCATCAAATTTATGAAGCAGAAGTCATTTTATTTTTTGTTGGTTAAAGTTGTTGTGCTTGCTGGTTATGTTCTTTTGTATGTCACTTGACCCTTTCCAAAATCTGGGAAAAGATGGGTTACAAGTCTTACTTACAATATATAGCTAACACAGACCTTTTGTAACTTTTGTGCAGGTGTTGATTCAAGAAGCCTTTCAACAACCTTGTTTTCACCAAGAGTCCTAAGCTAAAACATAAACACTCCAAAGTAAGGGCTTAAGAAAATGGAAAAGGAAACATAACTTACCTTATTCATAAAACATGAGTACATGCATAACCTAAGGTATTAAGACATCTATCCAAATTAAGGGATAGTCTTGGAACTATATGATTTTGGTATAAGTGTATACACCATATGGCATCTAACGTTAACGTGAAAGTGTAAATATTCCAATTTTTATCACTTGGTAAGTCAACTCATAAACCCTAGGGTTTAATGCACCTCGTAGAAAGTGTTTGCCTTATCGATGAAGTTCTGCAATGGGTTCTTTTGTTCTTTGTTCGTCCCAACTGGTCTGTGTCTGCTCAACTGGGTAGCTTCACTATGTAATATCAATGGTGGAGGAGATGAGGTTCTCAGCCCTCAAACTCATTTAACTATGTCTACGAGATAGAAATTTGTCAGTAAGGTTCTACTTCCATGATATGGTTACATCGGTGCTCAACTCTTTCTTCTATCACGGTCTTATACGCATAGAAAAGGTAAGATATTTTTCTGTTTCGTATATTGTTTTTTCTACTATCATGAAAATAGTCTATAAATCAATGTTGGACCTCTGTGGGTTGTATGAGCAGGAGGATTTCCAGAACGGATTTCTGCCAACAATTTTTGGTCGGACGTTGTGTTGAAAAGGATTTGCGGTCCTGGTAAGACCTATTACCTTGCCTTTTTCATGGCTCTGTGGATTGTAGCACCATGGCTTGACCTGAGTTCTCATAACATGGACTAAGAATCCATCTCTGTGTTTGTCCTTTGTGAAAGTGGTAATTTTCTTTGGTAGCCATGAGGCATTTTACATTTAAAATGTAAATAAAACTCTTTGACCGTGGAGTCGAAGTGACGGTGTAATGTTCATTTAGTGAGAGTTTATACTTTGTTTTATGGTGTGTTTGAACATTCCTATGAATGTCACTCCAAAATGTAAATGTTTGCTTTCTAAAAAAGGAACCCGTGAGGGATTTTGCTGGTGTATTTACACAACCATGTTTTGTTTAACAACTTTGTAGCTTCGTTTATCTATAACAACTATTCACGGCCATGAGGCCATTACTCTGTTTGGTTTTGTTTTGAAAAAGGTTAGTGAGGACACTCTCAAGTTGATAAAAAGGTTTTAAGTGGATGCTACTATTTCTGTAATGTTTATATTGTGTAAGCTGGAAGGCTGTTGTGATTTCTTCTATAAGTTTTTATGTTATAAATGCAGATGGTAATACAAAGATGGCCTTCAGCCTACAACCAGAGTTGTGGCCTGTCAATGATCACGATTTAGTATTTTTTTAATTGAAATAAAAACTTCTATTTTGGCCATAAAGCCCTTGCAATGTAGCTTTGTTTTAAATTTCCGAAATCCTTAGCAGGATTCGATCTCTACCCCTGGTCATTTACTACTTTATTCTTGTAGCTTTAAAATTACAGTAACTGTAACTAGGGTTTTTACTGTATATTTTATTTAATGGTTGATAATGCTAGAATTTTGTAAGCTTATAACAAGAAATGTGGCATGCTTATAACTAGATTTAGTTTCCTCTATTGAAGTAGATATTTGTAAAGGGTTTGTCCATAGAGCACTCAGTCGATTGCCCTTAGCAGGATTCGACCTGGTGACCCTATTAATTATTATTTAATTTTAAGTGTTTATAATAAGTTATAAATGAGGTTTTTGAGCTGTAAGGCCAAATTATGCTAGCTCCGTCGTAGATTGCATTTACGATATATTTGATGCATATTTGAGTCTTATGGTTATATTATATAAATATATTGATTTTTTTTAGTTCAATGCTTGGTTTTTGGCTTTGTAAGCCCCTTGTGTGTGTGTGTGTGTGTGTGTGTGTGTGTATCCTTTGTTACAGTTTTTTTTTAGTTCAATGTTTGGTTTTTGGCTTTGTAAGCCC
>LPNX010939316.1:292498-410958 GCA_001517045.1 Pseudotsuga menziesii
TCCTTATAGTAATTATGATTGGATCAATTCAATATAGCTACTTGTTAATTATAGTATATAGATAGATATGGCAATGACCTCTGTAATAAACTTTTGTAGGGTTTTCTCTAGTCTTGATTCGATATATGTTTTATTCTTTAAACCTAATTTATCTAAAAGCTAACACTGGTAATAACAATATAGCAAGATAAGACTAGCTAAGTTAGAGGTATTATAATTAATATTCAACGAGAAGGAAAAAACATCATTTAAAGTTAAAGATTATCCTAACAGTAAAGTTCGATCAATAATCATTAAATGATAACTTCAAACTAGCTAAACATCATGGAAAAGTAATTACAACTTTCCTTTCTCAGAGCAATATAGAACAATTTCCATTAAACACTGTAGATGCCAAGCCTACTTTATAAACAAATTACAGATATCGAATTAGATCATATATAAATAACAAAAAGTTAGAACATGGATAATTTGCAGAAGGGGGACAAACAGCCAAAGGAGACCGTTCCACCCAGCCGTCTCCTGAAGCAGCCAAGATTTCTTGCTTAGTATCCCTGACCCTATTCACTGAACCACTATGACGAAGATACTGTATAACAGTACCCACATAAAATTTCTGAAACTCAGTACTCAATACAATTTTACTTTAGTTATCCCCTCATTGAATTCCTTGAGTGTCTGACTTTCTAGTTTGCAGCAGTCACAAGGTCCATTCTCTTAGAGATAGAATGTAGTGAGCCTCCTACTCAATTCAATGGTGTTTATAAGATTTCCTAGGTCTTTGGGTCAGTTTTGAAAATAAATGAGCCACCTGCTCAATTCCCCCTCTCAGGGAACATGACCACATTTTTAGGGATTTTGCTTCCTACAACATCTAGAAAGTGAAATGCTAGTGCTGCCACTTGTCAACCAGTCATCTACAACTGCTCATTACTCCTAGTGGGTTAGTGAACACTCTTTCAATAGTCTCCTTTGGATAGGTGTATCTTCTGTTTAATTATTAAAATAAATAAATATTCAATTACAATCATCCTTGACCAACTTGGTCATAAAAACTTTACAATAATTTATAATAATGTTTTTCTCAAATAAATAAAAATATTTATTTTTCAGTTCTAGGTGTGTTACTATTTATATGCATTATTGGATACTAACATGTGCTATTCGGAGCTTTTCTCAAAATGGAAGCAGCAGGGTGAACTTCAATGAAAGCAAGTGATCTAGTGAATGATTTTAATTTTTCATTTGAACAAATTTAGTCTCTCTTCTCTTCCTTTGCAATGCATTGTTTTTGTTTACTGCTTCTTGGACAGTTTGTAAGGAGGTATAGTCTCCATAGACTAGGGATCTATCGTGATAGTTACAAATATGTTAAAGATGAACAAGGTGTTTTGGACGCTTCCCTTATGTGGGAATAATCCATCTTCGACGTGATGTAAACTCTTTTTTATCCTTATTAATACAAAAATACTTAACCATTTCTGTTAAAAAAATGACCTAAATGAGTAAGTTATAGATCAAAACCATTCATTTAGAAGCACCAACATCATGCAAGGGAGAAACATGAGCCTATATTGTATTCATCGTTATAGTACTATGGCACTGGAATTTTGGACTTTAATTTACTTGATTGAGGATTTTCTATATATTTATTGTTTTTTCAAGTTAGTGGAATTATTCTATTAATAATATACAAAAAATGTAATCATTCTCCAATGTAGCTTTCCAAATAGGAAACCAAGTCTACAATGAGTAAAAAAAATACCAATGTTTTTCAAGAACCCAAAATAAGGAGTCTCGTGCTTGTTCCAAGCTAGTCTATATTGTTTTGGTCTTATAACCAACATATACACATAAAAGTCGGACAAAGCAATTCTTAGTAAAATTGTTGGCATATTAACATAGTTTAAACTAGAGTAAGCACCATATGTACTTCTAATTTTAACCATAACATGGAGTAAATTTCTCCTAATGTTGTCATTAAAAACTAAAAAGAGAGAATAAAGAACAACAAGCAACATCTATTAATCAACATATGAGTGTGAGATCACATATATGAGGTTTTTGTTGCTATCAATAGGTGACTATCGACTTGGATTCTGGGCTAATTGATTTTGGTGATATCCCACTCCTTCCATATCATAGAGAAATTTTGCCAAGGTATCATGTTTTTTATCCAAGAAGTCTAGCTTCTCAAGAATAGTGTTTTGGCCAATGTCATTTTCTTTAATGATTTGAGCCACAGAGGAATTGGTTTGCCGATACACACCTATTTGCCAAAAATGTAGTCATTTTTTTATAGAAAACCCAATATCAGGTATGTAATTGATAAGTTCTAGGTCAATATCCTTAGGATAGTTGTTCCTTGTTTTCTCTCGAAGTTTAAGCTCTAACCTTTCAACCTTAATTTTTATGTGTTGTGGAAAACTCTTATGGAATCTTTGTGCCACTTCCCTTGCCTCTAGTTTAACCTTGGTTTTCTTACCAAAGGATTCAGCCCTAATCGATTTCCCACAATTCCAAGGTGCACCTCTTTTGGTTGGCTTGAGGACCTTTACCTCCCCTATTTATTTTTGTTCGCTTTGTCCCATCCTATCTCCCATGCTTGGAAACTTGCTAGATAATGACCATTTCCCCATGTGTCCAACATCCTTACTTCCATCTACTCATTGTACCTAATGTGGGATTTGAGCATTCTACTCCCTAGACCTTTAAGCACCAAGAACCAGTCTATAGCGTGACCCTTTTCACTATAGAACCCCTTACCTGACTGCATATAGGTGGCATAGTAGGAAGAATTTTCATAAAAACTAAAACAACAACTAACATCATTCACATGATTGACTAAATTGGCAAAAAACAACATGCATAAGTACCAAGTCATGCAAACAAAAACCCAACTTGTTCTACCACCCCATTTCATGAGCTCCCTTTGAAATCATAATGGAATCGAATTTGAAAATGTGATTGAACAAGGTCATCATTCATTCATGAGATTGAGTTAATTGAAGGTTACTTGAAGGATTGAGGAGGTAGGTTGAGGTAACCCCTTTTGTCCTCTTCTCATCCCTCCCATACTTGAACAAAAAATTCCCAAGATCTCTAGCTGTCCATTAAGGGGACATGTGTGGAGCCTTCCTTTGCCTTTCCTCCCTCACACCCGATGGGAGGTTCGTATATGGTTAACATTAAAAAATAATATTTTCCATGAATAATTGAGTTGAATATTTAATATTAAATAAATGCATTATGAGTCATGTCTTATGAACATCATTTACCATGACCCATTTTTCATGAGTTTCAATAGTATACTAAAAATTCACTACATGAGGTGATGTTCACATGGGTGAAGAAGTGGGGTTAAAACTAGAAAAATGAATCACACACCATCAATGTTTATTTGTGGGACTTCTACCCTAGTGACTAGTGACTTCCCAAGAAGGTCATCCAACTCAATTGCACTTAATGATGGTTTTGTCCTATAATCAAGCCCACTTAACATGCTTACATAGTTTCAATTCCATTTCTTTGCCCTTTAAACATCTCTTAATACAATAAACTATTCAAACCCGTAAAAAATGAATCATTAACAAACATTACTCATAACAACTGAATCACAATAAAATAACCTACATATTAAATTCTCTCAATACATTTTAAAATACCTTACACAATACAAAAGAACTGAATCGAACTCATATTCCACATTACTCAAGTTAAATTTTAATTAATATGTGATCCATTAAGTTGATTCCCTTGGGTAAGCACTCTTGAATTTATTTTATAGTAATGTGGGAATTGGAAACTGGTTGGGATTACCTAGGCAATTCCCAAGTTAAAATCCAGTTGGTTGCCACTATAAACCCTAATCTAGGTGCAACAACTTGCAAGACACACCCGGTAGTATATAGAGCATCAACCTAGAGTTGAGACATTCCACTTGGGGGGTACCTACCCTTTCAACCAAGACACAACATGGCATCTCTCATTGAGGTTTTGAACGCGGGTGGGGAGATTGTGAAATGTTCATCCCAAACGTTCAAAGTATTGCCTATAAACAACATTACTTTACGAGGCCATTAATCAAACTCAAACCAAGGGAGGGTGTCCTTTGGATTTTTCTTTATTGACCTTTTAATTTATCTCAGTTGAGGGGCAATAGATCGAATGTTGAGTAGGTAAGTTTCATAGTCTCCCACCTAGGTTCAAATCCCCAATGAGACATTGGCCTCTCATGATAAGGCAAGAAGGGGGGGTGCCTACCCTTTCAACCAAGACACAACATGGCATGTCTCGTTCAAGTTTTGAACGTGGGTGGGGAGATTGTGAAATGTTCATCCCAAACGTTCAATCTTTTTCCTATAAACAACATTACTTTACGAGGCCATTAACCAAACCCAAACCAAGGGAGGGTGTCCTTTGGATTTTTCTTTATTGACCTTTTAATTTATCTTAGTTGAGGGGCAATAGATCAAATGTTGAGTAGGTAACACTTATACAAAATGAGAAATTAATGACTAAAAAATTGACTAAAATGAGGCTATAAATGACTATTTTTGAGTCGACGACTAATAGTAGCTAATTTCCACTATCTTATAGCTAGTCGTATTTCACTTACTCATTAATAGCTTGACTTATTAGTCATTGATTTATTCATTGATAGTCATTTATTTAGTCATTGATAGTCAATGATTTAGTCATGGATTTAGTCATTAATTTAGTCATTGATTGCAGCAATTAATGACCAAATATACGACTAAATAAACTACTAGATGATAACATATTATTGACTAAGCTGAATACGCCTAGATACGGGAAATTAGCTACTAATAGTCGTATATATGTGAATTTAGTCATTTTTGTAGTCACAAATTTATGATAGGGTACGAAGGAATCGAACTACCAACCTCTTGCCTATAACTAGGCAAGTGCTCTACCATTGAGCTAGCACCCTTTAAGAAGCTGTTATTACTTGATAATGATGATATTCAAACCAATTTTGCATTATTCAAGCATACAAAGTAATGATTATCAAGTTACTATAGATCCATAATGGCTTACCCTGTACTAGTCCTTCAAGTAATTTTTTCACTAAATAAATGCATTTGAAAGACTTGAAGGACTATTACAAGGTAAGACATTATGTATCTATAGTAACTTGATAATCATTATTTTTGTATGTTAATTCATCACATTCTACACAAACAAATCTTTTCAATGATAACCAATTAGCATTCAAATAACGCACCAATTAAACATCCCCTCTTGAAGGGGCAATGCAATTCCTATACTCACCAAATTCCTTTTGATTACAATCTTAGGACACATTTTACAGCCACCCAATATAGTGAAAACCATTGGAAAATATGTGAGAGTTTCAACAAACTCAATTTTAAAAGAAATAATCATGGCAAATAGAAAACCCTAAAACAATGCACTATTATAAATGTTACATAATAAATCCTTATGGAAACACAAACTCTTAATGCAAAAATTGATTGTCAATTGATTCACCAAATGATTTCAATTTTGGGTTGTGAAGCTTGGGATTATAGAGAATCATTGTTGATAGAAAAGAAATTTTTTGCATTATCACAAAAATAGAAAAATAATATTATAACGATCATTGTGTAGTATATACACATATTTGGTATTTAATGAATACAATTAAGAATGCTATATCACTTGATTGCATTGTAGCCATTGTTTTCCACTACTAAAATATCTTTGGCATGCCTTTACATGACCTCACATAGGACAATACTTGCATTTTCCTCCACCAGCTTTGCTTGAAAGTTGTGAATTCGCAATCTCATATGGGAAAAAATGTCTGTAACCAAATGGAAAAAAGAATCGATGGCCATGTTTTAGAGTGAAACTAAGGACATAAAAATATGTTCTTCCATAATCCTTTGGCTTATTCTAGGAATTTGGCCCCAATTCTCTTTAGATCCAACTTCATCGACGACAAGACATACATTATCCTTGTAATGTCATCATGAGATTGAGTCCTTAATTTAATGGGATAATAGAAGTTAACATAAAATATAGTTATCTAGAAGATAACCAATTAGTTAATTTTCAATTATTATCCTTGGACTCTTTTACAAGGAAAGTTGAAGAGAATGAGACAAACCTGTTCTCCCATAATTTAGCCTCCCTGCTAACACGAAGTTCCTCGATCTTCTTGATGGCCTTCAAAGTATTTTGAACATTTCTACCATATCTCAGGCATGTTTCTTCTTCATAGAACCTGAAATAGAACCAATTGCCCAGTAGAATGTGTTCAAGTTGTTCCATGTCCAATCCTCCACATTAAGTTGTTTACTAAGTTTTTTCAACATCTGCATCCACCAATAATCAAAATGTACTATAAAAAACCAACCTCAAGTAACATGTTGTATACATTATTCAAAACAAGTACATAAGAACTATCTAGCTCTATTTAACTGTAATATCTGATATGGAAACAACTAGCAAATTCTGCTCACGGTGCTGAATTTGATGCATCAAACAAAGTCAGAGTAGGTCATATCTGGGAGATGGGACAGATAAAAAAACACATGAATTGATAAATCAAATCCCTTGTTTCCCATAGAGAAGACATTTTTGTTCATTTTGCATTCATGTGTGTTCTTTTACAAGTGTTATCAGAACCAGCTGGTTTGGACCAAGTCTGACTAGTCCTTCCCCTGTAAACCAGTCCAAGTCCTTCCCCTATAAACCAATCCAAAGCAGTTTAGGTCCAGTGTCTGCCCAAACCTAGTTCAAATCAGAACCAGTCCAGCCAGCTAGTTAGGGACCCCTTTCCCCTGCAACACTTGAGCTCTGTCTGATTCTAAGAAAGAAGCATAGCATAAGAGGATGCTTAATGACACCAACTGATTAAAAGCACATTTGATGCCCAATGTTGCCAACAGACTTAAAACATCTTATCACAACAGTTTTATAATCCATTCACCAAGTGAAAGCAAACTTCAGAGACTTGGACTCAAGCCAATTATGTCTAATAAGCGAGATTTCGGATGAGTTATGTACTTATTTAAATATAAATTATTTTTGGACACTATAGGCCATTTTAAGCTTCAATGTTTATGCATGTTCGTTCAGATTCTATGTATCTAAGAACCTATATCTCAATATATTTTTGTAATTTACACCCTCATATGCAATACAAGCATCATGCTAGCAATTGTTTTGTTTAACTGGGTGGAATTTATTTAAACCAGAAACAATTTTCTACACAGTTAACAAAGCAAAACAAATGATAGTATCATACTGTAAAGAATCCATGAACAAAAAATTGATTGGTCCAGCAGGAGAAACATATTCATGACTGTTCCAGCTAAATTGATGGATTATTGACCAAAATTATATCCATGTTGCTTTTATAGATTAGTAAAGCAACACAATCCATCCATTCTGGCACTTATTGAGCATTTCCACTACTAGAAGACCATGTAATGAAGAGATGGAACTAGAGTGGAAAGGGCACTTTCTCATATTTTAGATTAACCTGAAAAAATTAAAGTTAAAAAGCAGAATACCTGATCATTAATATCATCTATATGCCAACTTTGAACCAAGTTTAAATACAAGACCAGGATTACAGATTATATTGAACATCTAACTCCTGAACCTGTCATCACTAACATATAAAATGTAGCTTACAAGAAAAATTATCGATGTTGTCTAATTAATATCGAGAAGTGATCAAATAATAAATATAGCTTTCATGGGATCATTAGGCTTATACTTAACTACAAGGAGTCAGCCAATCAGGATTTTATTTACAGTTTCCAGCTACAAACTTTTAGGGGATGGACACCTTGTGGCAAAGATTTTGTGCTTGATATTTTTCCTCTAAGTTGGTTGTCCATAATGATTGACAGGGCTATGATCATCATCTTCATTGATACGTTTGTTGAGGGTTCATCCAGTAGATTGCACATTTGGATTTGGTGATCATTCTAAATAGCCCTAGTGCCTTTAGGAAAATATATTGAGAAACATTCCAATGACTAGGTCTTCCCTTGCAGTTATCCATATCAGTTAAATTATCAAGGCATTAAATTACCATAAATCCTATTTAAATCTTCCTATAACAATTAGGTTACATTTCATACCATTACGTTGTCTACATGATTAACATCTGGAAATAATTCCTCATCTTTCAACAGTTTTTTTCAAATAAAATGTTCATTTTTCAACACTAGAGCAAAAATAGAGATACAAGATAAAAACAATAAAATGCATGCTAAATATGTTGTTAGATTATACGATAATACCTGTTGTTCTTTGTATTCATGATCAAGGTGTGATAAGTAAATTAATGTCTCCCTCATTACCTGCATATACAAAATCCAACAAAGAATGAAATCAGTATAAAGTTAACACAAGAATAGTTAATAAAACTGACACAAACTAGCTCCTTCATCTTAGCCTCAAGGTATTAATTGGAATAGAATATATATGTGTTTATCATCTTTTTATAGGAGTTGTCTTTGCATTCCCATTTTGCACTCCTCACTGTTGTACTTAACAGTCACATTGACCTATTTGCAGCCATTTGTAGGAAACTAATGTGTCTCATCTTATCTTATCTTATGGTCTATATTGTATTTAGTGAATGCACATGTGATCGGCAGATGTGTTATGACACAATCATTTTATTACTATGTGGGTCATGACAAATGAGTTAATCCATGTATTAGTCATTACGAAGACATCATTAGGAAGTTCTTGTCAGCTGGGTACATGGACCTCATGATTTATGGCACTATTTCCCTGTTTGGAATTTGACAATAAAAGGATCCCAATGTGCTTGACAACATTGCTAAGCAAAAAGAGTAGGAAAACATATGAATATGTGTTTTTTATAACTTTATACCCCTTAAACCTAGGAAAGTGAATCAAATAGAAAGACAATATACTTGGTTACTTCAAAAGATTTAGAACACATGAATCACTCATCTACGTGGGGACGATTTATAAATTAGAAGGTATCCATACCTTGTATTGGACAAGGACATCCTTATCTTTCATAGTCTATCTAACAATATTGCCATTCTCATCTTCTACAATCAAAACCTCTTCTGTCTTATCCATACGAAAAATCATCAGCATCTTGAGTTTTGACATTGGTCCATCATATAACTACCTTAGTTGCATAAGTTGAGAACCTATCCCATCAACCATGCCTGAAAGTAATGGAACCTGCATGGGCAAGAAATTGATAAGCCACTTTAATATTTTTGAAATATCACAACAAATAAAATAATCAAACATCTATCAATGTTTTCATACAATTTAAGATCATATAATTAGATAATCATTAGTCAAGTACTTAACCATTAGAAACTATAAACTATCAATATTCAATACAAGTAAACATTTGGAACCAAGAACCCCAATCTAATCCAAATAAATTATAAATCCATGATAGATATAATGAAAATACAAAATAAGTCCCTTAGCTGAGGACAAGCTAAGGGAGTTTGTCCCAAGCATTTGCTATGAGTGGGACAAACAAGAACCATATATTATTTCATGGACACCTATATTATGATGTATATGTTAAGCAATAAAAAGGAGCATTAAGAGGTCAATGAACTAAACAGTCCTATGGATGCTTGACAGCATAGAACAAAGAAAATTGACAATACTACTGAAAAGAACCATACAAACTTTAATGTTCTTTACAAATCAGAATTTTCTTGAGATAAAGAAGAACATAGGACATGGATTATAACATGGTAATGAAAAGTAGCAAATATGCTTTACCTGGAGGCCCATAACATTGGCAGTTGCAACAGGATTGTCAGAAGAATGGTGTGCTTCAAAAAGTTCTGAAACCAAGGCATTCCAACAATCCAGGCAAACCTGTAGCAAAACCAGAATAATCAGAAGACACCCATCTTTTTTACCATGTAGTCTTGAAGAATAAAACACTAATTCACATAAAAAACCTACCTTGAAAACTTATGTATCATCAACATAAGAAATGTTGATTAAGTACTGAAGACCCATAAGTAGTGCTGCCCAATTTTCAAGAGTAGTTTCAAGTATGCGAATGTGTGACTGCAGTGAAACAATCAAAGTTACAAATACTATTGCAAGAAGCAATGACACCATTACAAATACTTTGAGTCATGATGTCGACTATTAGTTTTAGTCTTTCAGAGAACTTTACAAAGAGTTCAAGTCCAACATAAATAATTAATATTGTGATTGAACTCATAACCATGCATCACAAAAATAAATGAAGATGTCCAAATAGGTAAGACGATCCTTTACTATAAAGTGATAAAAACCTTACCTTGTAAAATGAGGTGAAGAAGAGTGCCAAGTTAGGATTTAACAGTTAGGCATAAATTTCTTTAATACCCATTGAGATCAATCTAACCTCAAAATGCCCTATATAAAACATAAGTTTAATGAAATAATGTGTTCTGCAACGAAGTACTTCCAAGTTTTTAAAATGTAAAATACCAACAATAAAATATGTGAGATCTTTTTAATTTTAATTTTGCATAAGATCTTTTATCTAAAATATATTTGCAAGAAGAGCACTAGTAGTGTGGTTATAAGCTCTACAATTGGTTTAGAAATGAAGTTGTACAAAAACATTGTTTTGCAGGGTCTCTATCAGATAGAACTCTATGGACTGTACTTCTAACTTCATAACTTTATTACTCAAGCCTATTATGTTGTTCTGAAATAACTTTACTATTAAAGACTATTCAGTTGTTCAATATAACTTTACGACTAAATTCTATTCTGTTGTTTTTCATCTGCACTTGCTTCAGTCAATGATGCAATTGCCTAGTCTTTCTACTAGAAGCACTAGTCACTAGATGTTAATCTTATCCATTGTGTTTACAATGTCACACAACCTTTATTAGTCCAAGAGGCATCATCTGATGAAGCAGATGTAGTTTCAAAGAAGGTCCAAGAATAAGAGAACTTTTGTTCACTCCAGTTTTTGCTCTGATTTTTACCTACAATTTACCCTATTTTTGTTATTTAGTTCAAAATACTAACAGCATGAGATCTGAAATCACAAGTCATCGGGCAATCCCTATTCTTCCATCCCTTTTCATAGTCAGAGTACAATAACCATATCAAAATATTTTACAGAGTCTACAAAGCAACAATCCTTACCTCTATGCATTTTCAAATGTTATCCAATATTATTATCTTGGGCTAGACTTATGGGCTAATGTTATCCAAGATGAGAATTTAGTTTAAACAAGTGTATTAGACTACTAGTTTTCCCAAATAATGGAAGAATGCATGCAACTGATAGTGGATGAGGGTTAAATTCATATCAGTTTTGAAAAAAAATTATATGATAGAAGCATACATACACCTAAACATATTAAGGTCCCCACCCATATTAAAAAAAGTCATCCCAATCATACTCTACATTGCCTTGTAGAATTCAAAAGGCAATCCATCAATTCCAGGGGACTTCCCATTTTGCACTGAGGAAAGGGTAGCAAAGAACTCTTCCTTCATGAAATCTCCATCCAAATTATCTTGGTCACCAGTAGAAATATTATTACGGACCACCCTAAAGTAAGCATGAATCCAACATGCAGTAAGATGAATATATATTCTGAAAATGCTCACTAAACATGCCTTGGTTGGATTCTCCTCAAGAGATCCATCAACTCAGGGTAAACCTATCACCCTGTTAGCCACCACCTTCTTCAATAAATCAAAGAACTTAGAGCCTTCATCTCCCTTTTGAATCTGCTATAGTTGCGAAGGAAACCCTCTAGTAGTTGGGCAAGCACCACCAACTCTATCGAAGTTGCATTCTCCTAAATAAGAATATTATGCAAATCCTCCTCAAATAGGGTACGGATCTTCTCTAGCTTGTGTTTGACCTTATTTATACCACTCCATACTCCTTCTTTTCTAGGGTGGCCTAGTCATAAGTTATAACTAGGGTATCTTACATTAATTTTAGGGAGGTTGTTGTATCAAAAATAGGCTAACCCAGCTATTAAGGCATGGGTGGAAGCCTACATGTGTAAAGTCTGTCACCAAAACATAGGTATACCTAATATTATAAATTTATATGTTTTTCTTTTTCTTTTGAAAGTATCCATTATTTTCTTCTTCTTTTTTATTCCTTTTACTGAGGTCCTCTAAAATACCAAAGGTACATTTCACTATTTCATTTTTTACATTGATTGTTTTATGTTGGGCTGTAATAATTAATGGACATACCCTCTTATCAAAAGCTTCTCAATCATAGCACCTTAAGCTCTCATACGTGCCTTCCTTGATTTGGAATTGTACCTTACAGAGATTTGGTTTTAATCTATATGCATATCGAGAGTCCAGAGAAAAGACAACTTTTTTTCCACATATATTGTATGGATTTGGTAGGTTCTTGCTTCCTTGTTTTCTAGCATTTCTTCTAGAGAGTCATGAGTGCTGCAATTATTTGTTTCACATGGAGACTATTTATTTTCTATTAACATTTATAATATCATTGTAGAGTAGGAAGTCTTATTTGTTCATGTTCCTTCAAAGTGTCTTTCATATTAAATTTTTAACATGTTGGGGAACATCACACTTATTCTCGTCTTTCTTCATAGTGAGGACCTTTTTCTATTGTTGAGAATTACTATGTAGTATGTGTCTTGATGGAGGGATTCTAAAATCCTTGACACTTCCCAATTTCTTGTTAAGTAATTATATTAAGATTCCATTTTTATATACTTGGGATCCATATTTCCTTCTGAATGTAGAATGTTTGATGACCTAGGTAGGAGCATTTAATCTTCTTGGTTCCACTTTCTAAGATATATGGATTAGGAATCTTAGGCATTGTCATCACTCAAGGATATTTCCCTCGTAGCAATGAATTTTTTTTCCCAGCTGCTTACAATATGACAAACATTAGCAACAGTTTGGCCTTTTAACTTGCTTGCAATTGTGGCAGAGTGTAATCCTCCAGAGAAGTAGAACCACTAGATGTTTAATTGTATAATCATTCATATAAACTCATTTGGAACTTTCTCTTTTTCTTTCCCATTTTTCATCATCCCAATTGATTTGTTAGTTACATGGTCATCAAGAAAATAAATACAGTAGTTCAATCATCTTAAACCACTGTTTGGAGCATATATATATTTGAAGGAAAACAACCCAATGGACTGAAATCCCTCAAAACTGTGGCCCCACCCTCTAGAATGTTTTATTAGTGAAGATCATGTTGTGGGTATTAAGCCAACACAAATTACAAATTAACTACCCACGTCCTACATCAATGATCTAGCACAAAGCCCAACAAGGCACGTATTCTGGTGACATATTATAAGACAAGTGCCCAAAAAGAGATGGCCCAGCTGCAAGCCACAACCACAGATCCCATGCAAGGGAGGAGCAAGCCTGCCATGATTTGAACCTGGGTCTTCTTCACAACAACCACACCAAGTAGCCACCAGACAACAGCTTGATGGACATGTATATGTGTGCTTGCGTGTGTGTGTGTGATGCAAGGGAGGACTCCACACTATGTAGCTGGAGAACACATGTGTCCTCAAAATTTGAGGACACCCAATGTGCATTGAGGACTGGGACTAACTCATGTCATTGATGCAAAAGGGAATATAACCTTCAACTATCATATTTCTTATCACTTAGGGATTAGAATCTTACTGTACCTCAGAGCAAATAGGTCAACAAAACAATGGAGATCAACTTGTAGTCCAGGATTCAACCCAGAGAGGATAGTTCAATTGAAATCTATCATTGGGGATGTGAAGTGTAGCCTTGAGGGCTAAAACATGTGTTACCTACAATATTCCAAGTGACATATTGAAGCACATGTCGAACAATAGAGTCACAGTTAAACAGAGGGCACAGGCATATAGATCTGAGATCCTGATATGAATTCAATGAGATCCCCTTAGCTTCCCGGTTCAAAATACACAATTTATTGAATGTGTCCTCATTAGGAAGTTTGCACAAAAAGTAAAATATAATTCCTCTAAGCCCAAGAGTCTTCCTTTTTTTGTCCATATTCCTTATTGTTGTTCATGAAAAAAAATTAAAGTCTCTTTGGGGTTCAGGCTGAGCTTTACAATTTTTTGTCCCTAATTTAGCAGGGGATCTGCATGGGGTATTACAGGGCAACAGAGCCATGTTTGAAGACAATGCTTGAGTCCCAAGTCTAGGATCAGGTTACTAACTTACTACATAAGGCTTTCATCACATGCATGCATAGGATAGTGAGTCTTGGGTTGAACCCCATTGAACACAGTTGAAATACCATCTTCCATTGGCTTCAGTTGAGATACACCCCTTGAAGGCAGCATATCAATAGTCTGAATAGAAAGGACATGTTTTATCCTTGAGGGCTAAAACATGTGCTACCTACAATATTCCAAGTGACATATTGAAGCACATGTCAAACAATAGAGTCACAGTTAAATAGAGGGAACATGTATTTAGATCTGAGATCTTGATATGAATTCAATGAGATCCCCTTAGCTTCCCAGTTCAAAATACACAATTTATTGGATGTGTCCTCATTAGGCAGTTTGCACGAAAACTAAAATATAATTCATCGAAACCCAAGAATCTTCCTTTTTTGTCCATATTCCTTATTGTTGTTCATGAAAAAAAATTAAAGTCTCTCTAGGGTTCAGGCTGAGTTTTACAATTTTCTATCGTTGATTTAGCAGGGGATCTGCATGGGGTATTAGAAGGTGACATAGCCACGTTTGAAGACAATGCTCGAGTCCCAAGTCTAGGATCAGGTTACTAACTTACTACATAAGGATTTCATCACATGCATGCATAGGATGGTGAATCTTGGGTTGAACCCCACTGAACACAGTTGAAAAACCATCTTCCATTGGCTTCAGCTGAGACACACCCCTTCCAAAAAGTCATGGATCTTTGTATCAGCTCTAAGATACATCAAAAACCTGCCTGCATAACCTTATCTACCAACAGCAGAGATTCGTTGTTGGTAGAGGCTGACGCATCTTCTTATATCAAGGTAGAACTATCAATAGATATTAAAAACAATAGTCTCTTCCAGAACTAGAATGAGGAAAATCATGTGATTTCCTAGTGTGGAAAAGAATCTTTGTGGACCAGCTCTATGACTGTCTAAAGCCAAAAAGGAATGAGCATTGAAAGACAGTCAAGCTAATGTTAGTGGGGAAATGAAAAAAAAAATGAACTCGAGCTTTCACACATCCTATATATAATGACATCCAAAAAATTACACCAGAATGCTAACAATAAATTGTATCCCTATTCTTGACCTTATGAAACCATATTAATTAATCCGACTTTCATAAATTGGAAAAACTATTCCAAATTAAATGCAAAAATTGTTGAAAGAACTATATTTTTTTATTCTTATTCTTTTCATTTTTGAAATAATCAAAGATATCTCTCAATCTTAGCTGGAAAAGAAATAAGACAGATATGACCCACCAGCTTTACAACATCCTACTCTCAATAAACAAAATTGGACAACAATATTCACCAAAACTTATATCAATACTCTTGCAGTAAAAGAACATTATGTAAACCAACATTCATACTTCAAATATATGTGAAAATAAAGAATGAAATGATGGTACAAATTTTGCATGAGTCAGTTCATAAATATCAATTCAATCCATACAAATCTTGATCTAGGAAGTCTTCAGCTTACCAAATTCATCAACTGCAAAATAGATACTACCAGAGGAAAGAAGCCTCGCACTAATTGTCATAGACCTTGATCGCAATATTGTATCCACGGCATTATTACTGCAAATCCATACACAATGTCCTGCCTATAAAATGGTTCAAACTTTCCCAAACTATTACTGCAGATGCATACACAATGTCCTGCCTACAAAATGGTTCAAAATTTCCCAAATTTGGGAAATATTTGCAGATATCCTGAAAAATCAAACCCTCCATATAGAAAGGTTTCAAATGTTGTAATTTAGGAGCAACCCTGCCATGATTTGAACATGGGTCTTCTTCAAAGCAACCACTCGAAGATGCCACTAGTGACTAGACCATGTGTGTGGGAGAGAGAGAGAGAGAGAGAGAGAGATTAGAAGTACATATTTCAGTGATTTATTTTGGGATCCAATAGTAACAATTACCAATTCTTAAGAACTTGGCATAAAAACCATCAGAATACCTTATGCAAGACACACACGTCATGTAGATAGTTTGCACAGGGTAGAAACCAACTCATATTAAATTTGGAATGGATCTTGATTTTGTAGGTTGTATGTGGTGCATGTTACAACAAAAGAGTGAAAATTGAACTGATTAGGAAGATAGTAATATATGGTTTATTTCCTTTGCCTAAACAATGTGTGTATCTATTAAGATACTATATTCATGTTGATAGCATTGTTTGGTTCAATGTTGTATGACTTAAATTGGTTTGTGAATTTTAGGTAAGCTTATCAGATCTAGGTGATTCAATAGTTCATGCTATGAAGGCCATGTATTCAGTCATGAAGCCCTTTCAACAATCCTACAACCTTTGGCAGGTAATTTCTTTAACTTTGACAAGACAACAAAAATACATGTACAAGCTAGGTGTTTTTGAATATTTATAATGTATACAAAGAGGCATGTACACTTCCATGCAATCAAATATCTGTTTCACTTTGTTTTCTTTTTCTTCATCCTTTTCTCTATCTGATTTTCACTTGAATTTCATACCACCGTACGGCAGTAGAAGTAAGGTTTAATAGTGGTTGAAATAAGGATTATGGGACATTCATCATGTAGGAAAGATAACAGCACACTATTGCCACACAACATGGTTACATTTCATATACGTGAAATTTACTACTATAGCCAAAGTATAATACCATATTCATGGCCAAATTTACCACAAAATCTCCTAGTTTCTACTTGAAGGTTGGATCCCTATTTGAATCTTTCGTCCATACCTAAAGTAGAATTACAGATGTTTTAACAAAATGGTCTATCATCCTTACACATCTTCATCGATAATTTCCTTTCAGAAAAATCCCAATCATGAGTCCTTCCTGCCATAGCCCAAGTTTGATAAGATAATTATATACAGACAAACATACCCTTCTGAATAGGAAAGAAGGTCAATGCAACCTTCAAGGCTTGGGCATATTTCTGAGAAATGGCTTCGGGAGGTCCTAGAACAGGTGAGACCTAATGGTGTGAATGCTTCTTAGAATGTAGTATTGTCAACACAGTTGTTGTTACAACAAATGTTGTTATGCCCAATGAGAGAAACCACCAGATCCATCCCTTTGAGTTCATATTAAGTGCACGTAGAATATATGATATAATAAGTATATTAGATTTCATTTCAATAAAAGGAATTTAGCTCGCCTTTTACTATATATCAAATCTTTCAATCCTCGAGTTCTCTTCAGTACACATCACATTGGATCAGTGCAGAGGCTTCCAAGGATTAGCTTGATTGGGAGGCATTTGGTTTGAATGACACAAAATCAGTAATAGAAAACTAATTTCATGTTTCTATGATCAATATACATTAACCAACCTTAATGTAATGATAAGGGATGACATTAAAGCACAATGAGGATGACATTAAAGCACAATGAATGCATTTATGAAAAGTTAATAAGGTTTACCTGCACGCCAGCATGTTTGTTGTCCCAGCTGAACCAAGTTGGAGCAACTCCCCATTGGGAAAAATCTTGGCCATTCCCTACAGAAACGCAGTTCAAGTATGACTCATTATGGGTTGCATGATAAATCCAAGCTGCTGCCCACAGAAGCTCATCTTTATATCCAATAGAATTGTAGAAGATTTGAACTGAAGGTATGCTACTACTATATAAGCCCCTGTGAGAATCAGCAAACTGAAACAATTGTTGTGCATGACTGATCAATATCTGAGTATACAGAATCGGTCTTACGGAACACTAATGAAGCAGATGCCATTGTTGTTGTTGTCTCTGCTGCTACATCTGACCCGGAACTTGAATCATCAACCTGGAGAATTGGCCTTTTCTCCATCATATTTTCTGGACTTTCCCAAGACTTATGGTCAATGCTTGCATTTCCCAACTGAAACAAATAAAGATATACACAAATATAAAAAGTTGGAATACAGAATAGAGCAGTATACATGACTACATAACGTTGGAATACAAAATATAATTTTTTTGATAAGTGGCAATATATGACAAAATAAATTATTAAATAAATCTATGTGTGAAACTGGCACAACAAGTTGTTGTCTATTTATAGATTATAGGTGAAGGGAAGTGTCCTAAATCCCAACATTTTTGTCATTTTAAAATATGATAAAAGTTTGTTAAAACTTCAGGTGCAAAATTTAAGAGTTGGATATTCACTATTGAATCAATGACATGAATATATGTACTGTAGTAAATATGAGTTAAATAATAACAGCATCACACTTGTGACTTCAATAACTACTGGATACATATAACATCAATGAATTGAGAAATCTCCTAACCAAAATAAACAGAAGAGCTCTAATTAATGATAATAAACTGGCATTTATAGTCAATTTCTTTCTACTTTGGCTTGAGTAACTATAAATGAAGAAATCTATTCTATCAAGGTCACTTCAGCACCAACCTAGCTTCTTCCTTCCCTATTTGTTTGAACTTTGGAATTTCAATTTTGCTTCCATAACTATGTCAGTTAGCATTCTAACAGGTTTACAATATGAACTTTTGTGAAGTAGCATTGACAAACCTCTAGACCACAGCCAGCCCAAACTCTGTTATATTAAGTTTTAACTATCATGTAATTGGTCTGTTGGGCTATGGTCTATTGATTGAGACAGGATGTCATCAGCTAATGACCTAGGTTCAAACCCCAGCGAACAATGAGCCATGCTCCTGTGTGAGAGTTGTCCAAGTTTGACAGCCCACACGATAAAGTGGACTTTTCTGCAATAATGCAGAGTTGGGGTTCACAGGTCTCCAATCCCATGGATTAGAAAATGTGTTCACCATTACAAAAAAGAATACACATAATTGAAGCCAACTGTGCTAACTATAGTCCCAAATTCATAAGGAGAAGACCGATCAAGGCTTAAAAGCATCTTCTCGCTGGACAGTTAGTACAACATCTCCTAAACAGTCCAAATACAGTGGCGATGATAAGGTCATAAGCAAAGGCCAACTGAACAGTAACTACAGGCTGTTTTCAAGAGCCTGGGCCAGGAGAAGGACAATTTGGATAGAAAGAACAATAAAGTATAAACAAAACCACAAAAGGATTTTGGACAAAAAACAAGCTCTAAGCATAAAAGAAAGCTTTACTCTCTGCAAAGAAGAAAAAGAATGTAGAGTTTAATGGAATCACCCATAATAGACTGCAAATGATTGAGATCAACCACATAATAATAGTTGAACTTTAAAGTTTAAACTGATATCTCAAAAAATGTCCAGATGTAGATAAGAAAAATTCTCCAATATCATTGAGAATAGTAATATAACATATTTCATCTGATTTCCCCGAAACAGACTTATAGAAACAGTCTAAATTTATTCAACAATTATGGCCATACAAAACTGACTGCCTTCATTGTAATAGATTAATCAAACCAACCGATGAGTTTATTGTCGTTAGTGAGCAAGACAAGTTGGTAAAGAATTTAGATGGTGATAATATGCAGCCAGTTGTAAATTGTCACTATTCATATATTACTAGATCATTTACATTGTATGACTACCATGAATGATAATCTCTTAGATGGATTCAGAAGATAGTTTTGAAAGTGAAAATTGACAAGACCTTTCAACAGATAAATCATAAAGCCTAATTTAGTTCTACGAAAAAACTCAACCAACAAATATGTTCATAGAATACTCTATTCTGGACTAAGCAAATGAAGATACAAAAGCATTCTATCTAGATTCTAGATATGGCATTGTTTGTGTCTGTGCTTGTTATTTCTTTTATATTTCATGAAAATGTGGAAATTAACGTGATTTTACTGTTCCATGGAGTCAACAAAAGTCAGTCCAAGTAACAAACTCCAATTACCAGTCGTCAAGTTGAGAGGAGTTCATATCTTTTAGGGAGATATAGTTACAACAATGCAAAACCTACATGTTGTGGAGGTAGGGAAGTAGTAGGATATGACTTCAAGAGATCCATGATTTTACAACGTCCACAAACAATCAACAAGTTGTCAAATCCCCTGTTAGAAGAGCAAACCCTGGACAACAATTCAAGCAATCCAATAACTTAATGAACTAATACTTGTATAGGTAAAGCTTGCCTCTATCTAGGGCATGTAGATGTGGAACTTTCACTGTTTACTCCCCTCCCTTCCACGTCCTTTTTAAGGTGGAAGAGAACTTAGTAGAAGGGAAAACCCTGGGAAACAATTTGGGCAATCCGATAACTTAATAATATACTAATGCTTCTGTGGGTAAACCCTATCTTCTTTCCAGTGTCTTTGGGCATTTCACCATTCACTCCCCTCCCCTCCATTTTGAAGAAGTGAACTGTTGGATTTTTCACCATTCAGTCTCCTCCCCTCCTTTTAAAGGGAGTAGTGGAATCAACTATTGAGCTTTTCACCGTTAGTCCCCTCTGCGCTCCTTTTTAAGGGGTAGTACCCCAAGTCATGGAATCGCATGTAGGTTTTCTATGGTGTTTGAAAATTCTAATGTAGTCTATGTGGGCCTTCCAAGCCACAGTTTTCAAAATGGGTGCCTAATAAGGAGCCTTTCCCTGAGTCTTACTATTTCAAAATCGAAAAATTGGATGTACAAAACAAAAGAAAAAATCATATGTGGGTAAAGGAGTGGAAAGTGAACAACCTTACGACTGGACTGGTAAGCATTGGGAGAATTGGGGGAACTCTTGGCAGGATCTTCAACGTCGCCTCTGTCAGGAATCAACATTTCCCTGTCTCCGCTCCCGTATGCGCACATCGCAGCAACAACAACCGAAGGAGCTGCCAACTTCTCCTCACCCATAAAATAACTGACACCCAACAAACTTCTTCTTCTTCTTCCTCGATTTCGGCCCAAATTCAGACCCCCGAGTCTGTGCACCTGCTTTCTTGGAAACAAAGGTTACCAAAACTATATGCTCAACTTAGAATCCCAAATTCCAATTCCAAATCCAGATTCCAAATAGATTGATGGGTTTGTAAATTCAGATGGATCGGCAAATCGACAGACCTGCATTCAATCCCCTCGCCACACATACACATCGATTTATTAAATCACATCCACCCTTCGTCACCATTTGCGTCTCTTACTTTGCCTTGTTCGCTAAACGTTTCCTCTTCTTCCCGCCCTCTGTGTGTTTGACTCCCGTTGAGCCAAATAAAATATTTTATTCCGAAGCCTATTGCTAAGATTTTTGGTGTCCTAAACAATGATATTTATAAAGTTCTTTATCATTTTATTAAATTGAAAATGGAATGGTTCATATTATATTACGGAGTTTTCAAGAAATATTTTAAAATTTTAAATTATTGTTGTAGTCATGATCTTGGATCCTAGTCTTATGGAATAGAGGTTCAATTTGAATGTCTATACATGTTATTTTGGAGAGGAGATTGAGGGCCAATAGTAAATTGACTATATGCTTTGACCATAGATTATAGATTAGGTATAGACTATTTAGTCCTATAGGGGACAGTCTAATGGTCAGTCCAGGCGTTTGACTTCGGCTAGACCTCAGTTTGACTCCCACGCAGCTTGAATCTCTGCTCATCATGTATTCTCTGGGCAATGTTTGTAATCAGTATGTATTCTCGACATTACTTGTAATCTCGATGGGCCTTGAAACACAAATAAATTTAAGGCTCCGCACTTCCATGTGAAAAAAAAAAGACTATTTAGACCCAGCATTCAAAATTGAACCCTTCTCATCCCTTCTAAAGGGTTCTCGCCCTTCCCAGAAGTGTAAAGTTAAAATTTCCCTTCAAAAAAAATTTAAAATTTGAAGTTTACCCTTCCAATTAAGAAAGGCATAATTTATATTGACATTTCAAAAGAAGGGCAACATTTGAAATTACCCGTACATATAAATTTCTCAAGATGTTGAAATTTCTATGCTATAAAGTTCAACTCATCATTAAAAATATTAGAAATATGATAAATTATAATCACTTACTCACTCATGGCATTTACTCACTACTTAGTTGTGCAAGATGACCAGTAATCATTGATGGCTAGAGGCACTAGCCATCTCTAACTCTCAAGTCACTTGGGGCTGCAATCTAAAGTGTGTCAATGTGTCAACAACTATGACTATAACAAAAAAGAACAACTACTAGTCTACTATTAGGCCCAAAACGAGCTCAAAACTTTGTGCCTACTACCTATGTGAACCTCGCTACCAATGTCCACTCTTTTTTCGTCAAAATGAAATTCAAAAGGCCGGTTTGATAAGTCCTCCTCGACAAGACTTCATTTATTGCATGAATATCATGGACTCACAACAACTATAAAGAATACTTGATGTCATGTAGATAGGATCACAAACTGTGCAGAAGCTGATTTATGCATTGTTATAGATAGGTGCCATTAGGCACATGATATGGAGAAACAATGGTGACTAATAAAATAAAATAAAATAATTATTGGCTCAAGAATAGTCTTTAATTTTATGGGTGGCATGATCATGATGTAATCTCCCTCCATCCTTTCAAACATTTGTGGTTTCTCATAGCATTTGTCCTTAGCACTACCAAAATACATATAAAATTACTTGTCTTTACGTCCTCTTCTCTTTAAATCCTCATCTCATAGTCATAACTAATGATTATTATGCATGCACATCCCCACCTTATAATACGAATTGGGTCAAGGCGCAAATACAACCATAAAATATTAAATGTGTCAAGACACAAAGAGTTAGAGACAACTATAAGTAAGTCTTATACTAAATTTACCATATAAGTCTTTAATTAACACTATCGACTGAGATTTGACACGTTGGATTGTTGTGATCTTCTTATCACTCCTTACCAATGTGATTGCAAGGCATTCTTTGAAGGTGAAGTCCATAATTTTAGGTCTTCTTCCTCATTATCATGCCTTTTAGTAAGACAATAAAGAGGGTAGTGGCCTGCATCAGCATGGAAAACGGTTTTGACATAGAGGTTATACACATTAATTGTTTTCATTAAATAACTTAAATTCCTACTCGTGACTATCAATTCATTGAATCATGGATTGGTACAAAACACAACAAATTTAGAGCCTCGAGCCCTTAATTACAGCTCATACTTAGAACTTTCTCAAATCTAGCCATTAATAAACTTATTTTGGTATGTTGGTTCACTTTAAAAGGCAAAGTGTTGAGACTCATACATGCATTGAGTTGCAAGGATTCAATTGACTTAGGCATGATTCCATTGCCCCTCCATCCCATACATGTATGCTTTCACGACAAGTATTGAACAAAAAAGTTTGATACCCCAACCCCGGTTATGCTAGCTTTGCTAAATTGCTTGGTACGTAGGAACCTAATTTTCCTTTGGAGCACACTTAGTTGGGTTTGCTTCAATGGTGTAGCAGGGATAAAGATGGTCCAAAGAAAATTCACGCAATTGGTTTGATGGATCTCTAAAGATCGAGGTGCATGGCACTAATATTACTAATAGAGGGTGTTACAGTTTACAAAATTTAATTTACACTTCATTGTCAAATTTGCAATTTTTCATGACACAATTAAAAATGACTAACATAAATGACTAATTCATATTCTTCTAGATAGTTATTTTTATGTCGTGACTAAATTAGTCGTTTATGTTAGTCATTTTTAATTATGTCACTTATTATCTAGTCATATTTGCTAACTCGTGACTAAATTAGTCGTTAATTTTAGTCGTTTATAGTTGGATCAATCAAAATTGCTCATATTTAGTAGTAAATCACTTAAAAAACCTATGGTGACTAGAAGTTTTAGTCACCTAGTAGCTAATTCCTCATTATGTACTAGTGTAAGTTTCATAGTCTCCCACCCAGGTTCAAATCCCCAATGAGACATTGGCCTCTCATGATAAGGCTAGAAGGGTAGGCACCCCCCTTGAATGGGACCTCAATCTTGGGTGTATCTGTATATGTAAGGCCTTTGCAAGTCATAAGTTTCCAGTTGGGCATTGGATTCTAGCCTTGGTTTATAGTGATAGCTAGGACATAAATTAGTCATTTATAATGTAAAGAGAAAAATCTTAATGAACAATAACATATATGAGATTGGGTCAAACATAACTAATAAAATAAGTCGAAAGTAATAAATTTATTCTAAGTCCTTTAACTTTAGGGTGGGTTTTGGTGGAATATGGTAATTTTTTTTTTTTGGCAAAATCCAAATTTGAAAGTGTTCAAATTGTATTTTTGAATCCAAAAATAGATTAAACACCCTCAAATACCCCCAATGCAACTAGATTATGCAATTTCCATATTTCCAACCATACTCCTCCAAACAGATGTGTTTTTCCGACCTTTCCTCATTTTTCTTTTATAATCTATTATAATTTTAAGTTTTTTTTATTGTTTAAACAATATGCATACATTAACACTACAATTCTTGTGCATATTATTATTATATTACTATAAAGAACCTAATATTTCTAAGTTTTTAAATTATTTAATTTATTATTATTATATAAAGAGTATTATTTCATCTGTTTTTTTGACCTTTCCTCATTTTTCTTTTATAATCTATTATAATTTTAAGTTTTTTATTATTGTTTAAACAATATACATACACTAACACTACAATTGTTGTGCATGTTATTATTATATTACTAGAAAGAACTTAATATTTCTAAGTTTTTAAATTATTTAATTTATTATTATTATATAAAGAGTATTATTTAAGAGATAAATCTCTTAAAGCGGGGATTATTTATCAAACTCGCAACCATTTGAGCCAATCCTCAAACTATTATTATTTAAATTTGACCTCAACTTTATTATTATATTATTCTTAATTTATTATTATAATTAAATTTAATAGAAGTTTTTAATTTTATTATTTGATATTAATTTATTCTTTACATTTCAAACGGCTTACTTTCACCTTTAGACCTATAAATTTTACATGATGGCTCTCTTTTTTTTCTATAAATCCCATGATAATGAGTAGAATGTTTATTTAGCGAAATTTTCTTGGCGTTGCAGATTATCTATTGCGTAAGGGTTGGGGTTGCAGATTATTTACTGCATAAGGTTTGGGGTTGCAGATTATCTACTGCATAAGGTTTGGGCATAGGAGAATGCGGTTTTAGGTAAAGGTGAATGTGGTTTTTGGGGTTGCAGATTATCTATTGCATAAGGTTTATGTATAGGAGAATGTGGTTTTATTATCAATATATTGAAATTGCGCATTTTTTTTGTGGATAAAAAAGAGAAAAATGTTGAAAGCTTAGGTGTTGAGGTGCTTTTTCTTTTTGGTGTTGAAATTTTATGTTCATTTTAAAGTATTTCTTACTAATGATTTATGATTCTTTACAAGGTTGTTTACTGGTGGTTTATGATTCATTGGTAAAGAGAAAACCATCGAGCAGGTTTTAAATGTTTGAGAGATAAATTCCCCTTTTTCTATGTGGGTTATCTTTGAATTTTTACATTTTTTGTGAACTATGTGGGTTATTGTCCTTAGTCATATCTTCCTGTGTTAAGTGTTAAAGATGTCTCATAGTAATAAGAATATGATGTCTTTGACTCCAATGATTTATATAAGAAGCAAAATTGTTTTTTACTAGCGGTTTATGATTCACTGGTAAAGTGAAACCCTATACCCAGATTTATATTTTTGAAAGATATTTTCCCTTTAGTGTTAAGTGGCAAATATGTCTAGTATTCATAATACGTTTTAGTTGAGAAATGATTGATATTAGAAGCAAAGTGTTTTTTATTAGTGATTTATGATTAACTAGTAAAGTGAAAACCCTGTACTAAGTTTAAATTTTTTGAGAGGTATTCTCTCCTTTTTATCTGTGAGCTTATCTTTGAAATTTTACACTTTTTGTGAGCTATGATGTCTCATATTAAGAATATGATTTCGTTGAGAAATGATTAAGGGTGTTTAATTTTTAAGTGAAAAGGTTGAGCAAATGTATTTGTGCTGGAGTTGTTGATTTTTTGGGGTATGGTTTTAGTATCAATATAGTGAAACTATACATTTTTCATATGGAAAAAAGGTTGAAAGGTGCTGAGGTGCTTAGTTCATTCTTTTGTTATTTTGGTGTTGAAATTTTATGTTCAATTCAAAAGTATTTCTTACTAGCTGTTGATGATTCTTGGAAGTGTTTTTTACTAGTGGCCCATTGGATCTCAACTTGTTTGAGATCCAATGACCCACAATGTTGCAGCTCCTCAACATATAGCATGTGAAATATTGTTCGCACTCATATAGTATTAGATGCCAAAGATGTCTCATATTAAGAATATGTTCTTGTTGAGAAATGATTAATATAGGAAGCAAATTGTTTTCTACTAGTGGTTTATGACTCAATGGTAAAATGGAAACCCTATACTACTAAGTTTAAAATTTTTGAGAGATATTTCACCCTACTAGTGGTTTATGACTCATTGGTAAATTGGAAACCCTATACTACCAAGTTTTAAATTTTTGCCCTCTTTTTTCTTTGTGGGTTATCTTTGAAATTTTACACTTTTCCCAACCTATGTGGGTTATCGCCTCACTGCTGTAGTGTTAGGTGTCAAAAATTAATATAGGAATCAAAGTATGTTTACTTTTAAAGTGAAAAAAGTTGACCAAATGTACTCATACATTATCAAAATGAATTTTATTTTTTTGAATTTTTTTTCTCATCCACAACTTTCAATGATTTTATATGTTTTGAAAAATCAAAATATTCACTTAATAATAATAATAATCATCTAATTTTAAGGTTAACCTCTTATTTGTGTGACAAGGGATTCCATTTAGGTTTAATAAACCTAACTCCGTGAGAATTTAAATTTAGAGAAATCAAATATTTTCAAATTAATTTTTCAAGAAAATTTCTCATACTAAATATCTAAACTCCATTAAATACTTTATACTTCTTTTGTGCATTCTAAATTTGAGGTTTTTGAGTTAGGGTACTCTAACATGAATGAATCATGTGAAGTTAAGATAGGTATATAGATACAAAATTCATCATGATGAAACTTGGAAAGATGACATAGTATCTTTTTTCCTTTTTATTTATTTTTAAACAATTTTGAACTCATATTTTCTAATTAATATGACAAATTAATCATAATTTAAAATGTGTTTTCATTTAGCATTGAAAATAAAATATTGATTTTGTTAAAAGTTGATGTATTCACATTGTGTGAATTTATTTTTTAGATGATGATTCATTGAGTGTACCACATGTGATTTTTTTAGTTTTTTGATAATGATTCATGGAGTGTACCACATATTTAATAAAGATGTATCATTTAGTAACCATATTGAGTTTATTAAGAGTTGATGTATTCATATTGTGAGAATTTAGTTTTTAAGATGCGATAAATTTTTATGTTGATGTATTTATTATTTGTACTCACAATAAATAAAATTACTTGGAATGGTCTGTATATAATTTATTATATTTTATTTTTTGTATATTTAAAAATTTGAATGATTTTGTAACTAAATTTTGTTTTAAATAATTAGATATTAAAATTTGAATTTGTTTTCTTTTTAATTAAGAATTAAGACATGAATTTGTTAAAAGTTGATGCATCTATATTGTGAATTTTTAAAGGCTAGATAACTTTTTTATTTTATTTTATATTGATTTATTTAATATTTTTAAAATATAATAATTAAATAAAATTACCCAAATAGATAACTAAATTCTTAAAGATTAAATTTTTCATAATTAAAAATTTATATTAAATTAAAATACAATAACTATTTTCAACTTATTTTATATTTAAAATCCCTTCTTACCCATAATGAATGGTCGAGTTATCCTAATTATTACATTTTTTTAAAGTAATTGTTTATGGATAATTATATTATTTTTCAAAAAAATAATATTAATGATTTTTCAACTTATTTTTGTTTGTTTGTTCGGATATTCTGTGACTTGCTCGACCAGCGTTAGTCTCAAAACCACAAAACAAAACCTCTCTCGACTATTTAGTCTACAAAACTTGACTACTTTTCAACTTATTACTTACCATACCATACCCATAAAGCATGGTCACAATAAATCACTTACCACACTACATAATTTAAATATTTAATATTTTAAACAATAATTTTTTTAAACTACTTTTTAACTTACTCATCTTACCATACCATACCCATAAAAAAAATGTCACAATAAATCACTTTTTTTTAACAGAAACTAAGATAAGTTTTTATAAAACAGGCTGTGCACAGCCATTCATTACAAAATAAGAGCGGGAACAGAGAGTTCTTGCAGTTCAAAAATGCAGAAAACAAAACTGGTCCATGGGGATGACCAAAGAACTCCACAGAGAGTATTTACAAAACATCTAGTGCCTAGGGTAGTGTATACCCTTATAAACTGCCTGCAAAGTAAAAGACAATAAAACATGAAAACTATTTTAAAAAACCATTTAAGGATTGCCTGAAGGCTTCTTAGGCTGAACAATTGATTTCTCCTCCATGGGGTGTGCTGCAGCTGCTGGGGTTTCGAAGGCCTTGCTACATTGATTCATGTTAATCAAGCGCTGGAGGTCTTCTTGTATTATGTCCACCTTGCCCATCATTTCCCTGAGGTTACTCTCGTTGTCATCAATCCTTGCATCATGATTACTGATTTGCAGAGATGTGTAACTGACCACTTCCCCCATGCTCTTGACCTCCTGTGTAATTTCCTTGTTGTCCATTATGCCTATGGCCATCATTTCGTAGAGGCGCCTGAGGTTTTTCTTCAAATTCGCTATGCCAGCATTCTCGTTAGCCTGTGACATTCTGCCTTGTCCAGGAGAAATTTCAATACGGGAGAAATTGCTATGAAGAGCTCGAACTGAACCTGCAACCACATATGCCTGATTCTCGGCAGAGAGATCACTGAGAATCAGCTTGAGAGTATTTAGCTCTTGCAGGAGGGAGTCTCGGTTAGTCTTGCTTCGACAGGATAATGTGCCAACTGCATCTTCCTTCCACCCTGAATAGTGACAGTCCAAAATCGAATTATTCTCAGCATTGGAGGGCTGTGCGTCGATGAGGCTACTGGGACCGGATTCAATGTTCAAAAACCACAGCGAAGTTCCAAAAAGGGTACTGCAAGAACAGGTGGAGAAGGCTGCGAGAGCCAGTGTTTCCTTCACGAAAGTCCTGGTGAGAGGGAGAGCTTCCCACGGGATTTCCTACAACCAACCTTCGTCTACGCCTGCTATGACATCCAAGAGGATGCGCTTCGGGGATATCACATAACGGACAGAGCCAAGACCAGGAGAGAAATGAGGTTGTGAGCAGCTTCGAGGGGAAGACATAGTGGAGGGAGCGAAAAGACCTAGAGTGTGCGAGAGGAGGAGGCAATTAACCCAGAGGAGGTGAGCAATAAATCCTACGTAGACCGAGGGGAGGTGAGTGCTGCGTTGAGTCCACGTGGCGGGAGGATGGAGAGAGGCAGGACAACACTTAAAGGCTGGAGACCCTTCGGGAAAGTGTGCGTGATGGATGCCAGCGGGGGAAGGAGGGCATGAGGCAGTGGAGTGGGGAGAGATGGAGGGACAAGGGGAAGGGAGGGTAGAGTGATTAAGGTTGGAGAGATAAGGTGTAAAAAGGATGAGAGCGTCGATGAGGCCTTTAGGGAGTGCATTAGGCTCTTCGATATTTGTAATGGGAGATAACCAAATACCAAGGGGGTAGAAACAAGAATCCTAGAAAACCATTAGGGGATATATTTGAGGCAAGGAACTTGACCATTCAGGTTAAATTGGCCTTGGGGGAGGGAGGCATCCGCTGCTAAGTTATTTGTGTGAAGGATGTGGAAGAGTTCATAGGACTTAGTCATGAGAGGAATGATTTTGTAATGCAGGCGACGACATTTAATGGAGCCAGTGGTGTATCCATTGATCATCTTGAATATAACATGTTGAGAGTCTCCGAAAATTGCAATCTTAGAGAGGTCTTTGTTGGCTAAAGATTGCAATCCCTGTAGGAGCGTCAACCACTCGGCCTCGTTGTTGGTCCTATGTCCAAGATCCCAAGCAAAGGTTTGTTCAACATGTCCTCTGGGATCCAAAAGGATCCTCGCACCTGCCACCCTTGGTCACAATAAATCACTTACCAAGTTGAGATCACAATAAATAATTTAAATATTTAATATAGTGATTATACCATACCCATAAAAAAAATGGTCACAATAAATCACTTACCACGCTGAGATCACAATAAATAATTTAAATATTTAATATCGTGATTATTATATTATTTTTAAAGGAATTATTCATGATTATTATATTCTTTTTAAGGTAAAAAACCATAACTACTTTTTAACTTACTTACCATACCCACCCATATATAATGGTCACGATTGGTGGTGGAAAGTCTTGTGGAAATTTAAGTGTCCATTAAAATCAAAACTTTTCTATTAGTTTCTCTTATCTGACAAGGCACTTACTTGGGATGTGTTAGTTAAAAGAGGATTTGAAGGCCCGGGTAGATGTTATTTGTGTAAATTGGAGAATGAATCTAATTTTCATCTTGGGGTGGATTGTCCTTTTTCCAAGAGTGTTTGGCTTGATATTGAAGACAAGTTAAAACTCAGGAACCTCTGGTATGGGGTTTCTATGACTGACTGTTTAAAGAATTGGTGTCTTAATATGCAAGTTCAGAATATTAGATCTCTGCCTATTATAGTTCTATGGTTTATTTGGAAGGCTCGTAACAAAAGCTGTTTTGACAGTCAATTGTTGAAGCCTTCTCAGGGATGTTCTTTCAATTTAGGCCTGCTGAGAACTTTCCCACAAGGGGACTCTGTTCTAAAAACCAGACCTGTTGTTGCAGAAACTATTGATAAACCTTACCCTTGGGGATTTTTTGATGGATCTTCAGCTAAGGATGCTTCCGCTTGTGAAGCTGGAGGTATACTTTATTTTTCAGATAGTATTTACTTCTCTTTTAAAGCTGGTATAGGGGCAGGTACTAACAATTCTGCTGAACTCTGTGCTTTAAAGTTACTTCTCACATTGGCCAGGATGAAGGATTATGCTAAATTACAGGTTTTTGGCGACTCTCAGCTTGCCATTAATTGGGACAAGGGTAAATTCAGAATGCACAATTTAGAATTATCATTAATTCTACAGGAAGTTCATAGACTTTCTGACAGTTTTGAGATGGTGCAGTTTCAACACATTTATCGCGAAAGGAATAGTTTAGCTGATACTTTAGCAAAGGATGGAGTGAGGATCAACGAAGGCCACTGGCTCATCAAAGAATTTAGAGATGATACTACTATTGAAACTTATCAGATTTTCTAAATCTGTTGTTTTGTTTCTTATTGCAGTGACTGTTTTTTTGCAATTGACGATACAGTTTATGAGTTTGATAGACTATAAGTTTTTCCAGATACTTTGGAATTTCTGATTCCATTTGATACTATGGTTAACTCTTTGATCATATAAGGTATCATATGCCACTATATGAGTTTTGAACTTGATATACATTTTTGCTACTTTATAAGGATTGGATATATGATCTTTTGATCTTATGTAATATTTTGATCTTTTTACACTACTTTTCTAAGAGTGGATAATGGAATTTTAGATCCAATTGACTTACCCGGCTGGTATCACAATAAATAATTTAAATATTTTATATTCTACTTAATTATAAAAAGATTCGTATATATTTTTATCTTAATAGTTTTATTTTATTTCAAAGAAATGCCATTTGTCACGCCTCTCACCTGGTGGGGTGGGCTGTGATATGCAGCCAAATTTATGTTTTATTTTCTAAAAATATTTATTATGCACGTTGACACATCATAGCAATAACTGCCAGGTCAGCAATCGACTTTCGACACTATGCAATCTACTGTACAGTTTTGAACATCGATGGCGTGGATTAACCCCTCTCCCTTCGCGGGAGAAAAGGTGTCCAAAGCCCGGTGACGGGTGAATTCCAGTTTGACCAACTGTGTAAAAATTGACCGTTTACAGCACAGACATCATTTCATAAAATATTTTTTCCCATTTTTTTCGGATATTGGCTTTTCATATCCGGTTACCTCACTAAATCTTCCCGCCATTGGGTTCACTCACAGCAGGGGAGAGGCGGAACCATTCCGCGATAAATTTATACAAACAGAGTCAATAGGGTTTCAAGCCATTATAAATTTGCAACCGAGAAGCTCAACGATTTATCCTATGGATCTCTAACATTATCGGCCTGATACATTTTGCCTGTTGAAACCGATTTTTGTTTTTTATACTTCATCTGTCCGTTAAATTTAGTTCAAACGCAGCACATCCATGGAGTCCCTTTCAACTGAGCGCAAGCGTATGCGAGCACAGAGCTTCCCGTCCAATGTTGAAGTGGGAGAAAGATCTGAGCCCCAGAAAACCCCAGCTGGCGAATTGGAATTTTCCGACCAGGCCGAAATAGTCGAGCTCAGTTCTCTGGAAGGCAAATCTCATGCTTTGAAGAAATCCCGTTTTGCGGTTGGCTCGCCGGAGAATCCCCTACTGCTGGGAGACTCGGAGGGAGAATCGAACGAGCGATCCAGTGACGAGAACCGTTCTGAGCTAATACAAATTATGGACGGAGAAGATGGGATTCCCGCTGTTGGGAAATTCACCGTTACTCAGAGCGACGAAGATATGGAAAACGAAGCTGCGGCGGTCACTGTGCAGAAGAGCGTGTCACAGCGCGTGGCGAAGAAAGCAGCGGCCGCGGAAGCGGCTCAGCGAAGGTCAAGCCCCAGGCTTCAAGGGCGGCCGGAAACGGAAAAGCCAGTTTACTTCTTGCCCAGAAAGCTCAATCCCAAGGGCAAGGGTAGCCATGGTTCAGAGGAAACCGGGGTTCTTAACGATTGTGAAAAGACGGCCAGTTCGAGGGTTACGCAGAGTGACGGAGCTGTGCAGTCTGACGTGGCGTTGCCGAATGGGGGTGTGAATACCACGTCAGCTGACTCGTCATCGTCCGAGGCAGAGGCAGGGGCTTTTTCGCTGCCTTCGGTTCTCGCTTTGACGGCATCGGATATGCTGAATCCTGAGAACGCCACTAGTATGGTGAAATCGAACAGGAAGCCTAAGAAATCAGCTTCAGCGCAAAAGAGTTCTCGAATTGTAGGCAGTTCCTCGAAGTCGGCCAAGAATGGGAATGAAGAAGCTTGTGATGGTAATTCACTGAATGTGGTGAAAGGTCATCCGCAGAGCTCGTATGCTGCTCCTAATGTCAGTGACACGGCACGGGTGAAGGACACCCTTCGAATCTTCAACGCGTACTTCCTACAGTTTGTTAAGGTGAGTGCACATATCGTTTTTGTTATTTTCATGTTAACTTTATAAGGCATAGCATTGTAGACTATCACTTGTTCCAAAAATTCTCTTTTTGTTTTGCCAAATTGAGAAGTAGATAAGGAGCGCAATGCAACACATAGGTTTCAATAATTATAACATTACATAGATCAACTAAATAAATCAATATAAATAAGCTATGGGGCATATAGGTTTGTATATTTTAACATTAATGGAAAGAATTAGGTAAATAAATATATATATAAGCTACGCCTAAAATAATTACACCAGTGGCAAAAGCCTTTCATGGACCTGGTAATTATAGAGACTTTTTTTTCATAATTTTTTTTTTATAATTTATTAATATTAAACAACTACCTTCAGCATATGCTTTAGATGTCTCACTCATATGGTTATAAAAGAGCTTCCTACAAACGGCAAGATGCACAAAGCAATGTAAGATAAAGCAGAGAGTGAGAACAGGGATAACCCTCGGCTCCAAGTCTAGAAACCCACACCGGGATGAATATGTACAGGAGGGGTAGATCTAGGAGCAAGAATAATAAAACTTGCATTTTAAAACCGCTTCAACTTATACCTTGTTTCATCTTCAAAAAGCACAGGAGGAGAGCATTTTATGGGCAACGGAGAGACGAAAGCAATTGGTTGGAGTCGCCAAAGTAGTTGTAGTTCACTTAACTTTAGCCTCCTCCACGAAGTTAATTTTAGTCTACTATGTTAGATTTCACAAGCCATCCTTTGATTACCTCTTCTAGACATACAGTATTATAATTTTAACTCTACATTGAAAATAAATCAATATAAATAACCTTTGGCGCATATAAGTGTGTACTTTTTTCTGACTTCACCTTTAAACACTAAATAAATCAATAAAAATAAGCTATGCCTAAAATGATTGCACTAGTGCCTCGCTAATTCCAGAGACCATTCTAACATTGGACCTAATAATAAAATATGTGCGGTAAGACCACTACAACTTACATCATGTTGTTTTGCCTTTAAAAAGCAATGGAGGACGACATTCACGGGCAATGGAGTAAAAAGCAATAGGCTATAGCTCGCTTGCCTTTGGCCTTCTCCATGACATTGATGCTAGTCTTCTATGTTAGAGTTCAGAAGCTCTCCTTTGATTACCTCTTCTTGACACATAGGTAAATATATATTAAACAGTACATATAGGTTTGTAAATTTTAACATTATAGGAAGAACCTGAAGAAATTAATATAAATAACTTTATGCCTAAAATGAGTACACTTGTGGCAAAAACCTTGTATCGGCTTGCTAAACATTAGACTTAATAATACAACTTGCAAGGGGAATGTTCCTCATAATAGCCTTAGAAGATCCCAATGTTTTGCTAAGTTTCCAGGATGTGGGCATGCAAGAGTAGGGCATTGCATCTTAGAGACGTCTGGAGGCATCTTCTGAATTTTAGGGAATATCATAGGGGATGTTGGGGTCTCTAACATGGTGGAACCCGAAATACTATAAAAGTTAAAATTAAAATATATGAAAATTGAAACTTAAATCATTGAAACCTTATATATAACAATTTGCTAATACCATAACATAAATGATTTAAATCTTATACATACCATTGTGCTAATATCATACATCATTATATGAAACATAATAAATCGTAAATGATACATTTAACGATGTAACATAACATAATAATCAAGGTTAACAAATCATCTATATATTTAGAAAATTCAAAACATAGGTCTAAGTTTTAAGATAATCGATCTAAGAACATGTTAGATTACAATTGCGCATCATTGCTCAAGGTAATGTCCCACTAGTCTTTGCATCTAACTATTGCATGAAAGATTAAGGACCCCAACCATGGGATGCCACTATTTGAATCACAATCATTTGCAATCTCTACAATGCTAAATGGCACACTAACTAAGCCCAGTTGTGCCACACTAGGTCCCTTCTCATTTGTGAAATAGGTTCACATTCATTTTATGTTTTTTTTTGCAATTTTGTCTTTTTCTTCCTTGAAACAATGGACTAAGGTGAAAAGGGAGCATGGGATCATCTCATTTTGAGGGGGTTATTCCCTAATGTGTCCCTTTGCATGCCTATGTTGGTAAGTCACCGTAAATGTTCCCCTAGGAGTACACACTTGGGAATCTGAGAAAAGCATCCCCCACCCTTGGTAACGTGTCCATGTGTAATATTGCTTTCATTTAAGAAATCCCCAATACAAGCCAATTTTTAACTGTTAGTGCTACTCATCTCGCTTTTAAGACCAAAGATGATATTGATTTGGTTAGTTCCTCCACATTACTTATTAAAATTTCAAGGGCGTTTGTTTTTGACTTAAGGTGTACATAATCTCCAAGTTGGCCTAGACCTTGAGCCTTTTCCATAATATGAATCCTTCCATTTTACATATCTTGAGCTTCTTTTAACAAACAAACCCCATACAACTTAACTGGTGAGAACCTAGGTCACCAAGCTTTGGGGGCACAGGGACATGGGGATTCATATGTCTAACATCAGTGTGTAGCAGTGTTACAAATATCGCCGATATATCGGCAACATCGTGATATATCGCGATGTTAACTCACTGGCGATATATCAGCAATATATCGCCTCGATATTTTCTCCATTTTTTGGGCGATTTTTTCTCGATTTTCTCGCAATATTTGCCGATTTTTGGCGATATTTGCCGATTTTTTCAAATATACTGTGATTTTTTTCTTTTTTGTATTTTTTATTTTGTCGATGTTTGCCGACATTTTTGCCGATAAGTCTGATAATTTCTTTTTGGACCCTTGGCGATATATTCGCCGCCACGATATTTGTAACACTGGTTTATTTCAAGGAAAAAAAATTAATACATTTTGATTATTGAATGATAAAACTAAAAAACTCAACTTGTGTTATGGTTCTAGTGTCGATTCTATATATGCATGACCTATGGTTTATTTTATGTGTTTAATCATTTTATATAGCTATATTTTGTGCTTGTAGAAAAAAGTACACACTTATGCTTATATTTTATTTGTATAGTATATATGTGTGTGTGTGTTCTATTTTATGGGGTCTACATACTGATGTTAGACATATGAATCCCCATGTCCCTGTGCCCCCAAAGCTTGATGACCTAGGTTCTCACCAGTTAAGTTGTATAGGGTTTGTTTGTTAAAAGAAGCTCAATAGCTATATTTTGTGCTTGTAGAAAAAAGTACACACTTATGCCTATATTTTATTTGTATATTATATATGTGTGTGTGTGTTCTATTTTATGGGGTCTACATACCAGTGTTACAAATATCATGTCAGCGAATATATCGCCAAGGGTCCAAAAAGAAATTATCGGATTTATCGGCAAAAATGTCAGCAAACATCGGCAATATATCGGCAAAATAAAAAAATACAAAAATATTTAAAAATATAAAAAAAGAAAAAAATCACAGTATATTTGAAAAAATCGGCAAATATCGCCAAAAATCGACAAATATCGCGAGAAAATTGGGAAAAATCGCCAAAAAAATGGGGAAAATATCGGGGCGATATATTGCCGATATATCGCCAGTGAGTTAACATCACGATATATCACGATGTTGCCGATATATCGGCGATATTTGTAACACTGAAATAAACTTTATATTTGATATTTCAGAGCTGTAATCAGAATACATTGGTCTGTCTTTATGACACTTAAAAATAAGATTCTCTGCTTTATGTCTAAAAACACCCTCCTAGATAGATTGCCAACAGACTCTATATCTACTTCTTAGTCTTCCTAAGCCATTTAAGGCCTACTTTTATGCATCAGAACACCAAAATATATGAACAAGAGTGTCTTTTCAGGCCTTAACAGCACCAGATAATCTCATTTTCAGAAAACAAAGATCAACAGAATGACCCTTAATAATTTGAAACAACAATTCTGGATGGAATTCTCCATTCTTGAACTCATGCTCAAAAAAGAGCTCCCTCCGGAAAGAGTAGAGCTTCTTTAGGTAATCTGTCAGCTTCAGCATTGAATTCTCTGTAAATGTGTGAAAGAAAATTTGTTCTCTACTTCAAGAACTCTATTCATAATTGGAATTAGAACCAGATTCTCAATTTGACACATGCCATTTACCCAGTCCATAGGGAGCTTTGAATCTCCAAAAAGCTGTAGCTTGTCAATGCCCCTGACTGCAACACTTTTTAACCATAGAGCATAGAACTCAGCCCTTTTATTTGATTCCTCGCCTGCTGCATACCCCCTACACCACACATATTTGGGGTTCCTTGACTGTTGACAGGCCCTATAAAAAAACTCCATGCTTTTTAATAATCAATTTCAGGCTTTTGAGGATTCTTTGTGGCTGCCTTTTCAGGCTTCCAAGATCCAACACGAGAATCTAATCTGGTGAGCCACCTGCATAGAATTTCTCTCTGTTGCTTGAAATATCATTGTATTTTTTGTCATCCACAGACCCCAAATAACAAAGCACAAAAGAGCTATTTGTTCTGCTAATATTTTTTTTCTAGGAAAAAAAATCATATTTTCTATTCAAGTAGAATGGAAAACACAATCCATAGGTGCCAAGGCACAAACATTTGAAAAGTTCAAGTTTAAAGGCTATAAGCCACCATCAACCTACTATTATTTAGTATAAATTGTGTCCCCAGAGGATGCCAAAAAATAGCATACATACAAAACTTATCCAATGTAACAAGTCAACAGAGAGTCCTACAAGACTTATCTATCATATATCATATATCCATCAGTATTTATTTAGTTCACAGGTCCTCGAAGATACCACTTGCCCCTCACTGTACCCATCAATAAACAATTGACCAGCCTTTAGTAATAATGCTTCTTTAGATAGAGAGCCTGCAAATTTCTTTAGTTCTCTGTAGACATGAGTAAAACTAGCCAATTGGAATAAACCACTAATATCCTTCAAATGGCATAGCCTGTTGAAACTTGATAAAGACCTGTGCCTAGAGCTCATTGTTCATCCACTGAATAGCCATCGCTGAATCTCCAAATATCTGCATCTGAGCAATATCCTTCTCAGCTGCGAACTTCAAAAGATAGTAAAGTGCAGTAAATTCTCCAACATTAGTTGTCCCAGCCCCTAGTTTGGCCTTACCAGTGGAATAGTGATTGTTTGAAAGATAAAGTACAAACCCAAGGCAACATATATTCCCAGGTCCCAGGTCCCATTGAAAAAGCTCCAAGCCAAATCCTTATTCATAAGTATCTCCAAGAACACGACTAGGTTTGGGTAGATAGGTCAGATTGTAATAAGTAAATTGTGCCAATGCTTGTGTAATGATCTTGAAAGCCACCCTTATAGAATAGCAACAATTTCTTTCAATGGTAAACCAGAGAGAACCCAGAGATGTGAAATAATGACCCCGACACACTGGCTTAGGGCATATGACATAGAGAAGGAAAAGGAATTTGTAGAATTGTTTAATTCAAATGGGGAATTGTAGAAAACTCTTGTTGGAATGAAAACAAAATCGGTGTTTTATGAGCTTCCATATTGAGAGCATATTAAGATTGCCCAATTCAAAAATGTTTCATCTTCCTTATGGAGGCAGTAGGCACATATCATTAAAAAAATTTGACACATTGTTTGTTAGGAGAGATCTTATTTCTTTAAATACTAAAAAGAGACATTGGCCAAGAAATGAAAGTAGAGGAAAGGTCGAAACCTCTTGGCCTTTGAAGGTGATGCCCCTAAGACTTGACTTATCAAACCTTGAAGAGGTGCACCTTGCTTCTCCTTTATAGACTGGGAAAGAAGAGGGATACAAAAAGTGTAAACAAGTGCACAACAATGCTTTATTTGGTAGATGAAAACTTTAATACTACTGTACCTATCTGCATGGATAACTGAGCCAAAATAGAAGAGCTGGAATATCCTTTTGCAAGAGGTCCCCTTCTATCTTAGGGAATTGCACCCTCACTCTTTCTGCATGCAAACTAAATAAAGCTCAAAACTTGAAATATAATTGATTGTTGAAATTATAAAAGCATCTAAAAACATAATTAAATTGAAGATGGGCACATGCACACTTTTGGCATGAGTGTCTCCTTTCTTTCTCTCCATAAATCCTAGTGCACTTGTCAAGATGCTATACAAATTGCAGATAGAAGTGGTGCTCAACTGCTATAGAAACTTGTTGTACAGATTGATGTACGACTTACGTGGGTGAAAGGATAAATCACTGTAGTTAGAACCTCAAAGCCTTCTAGGTGATTTATGTACATCTCCTCAATCAAAACATTCACAAATGGCATCTTCACATCCATTTAATGTAAATTCCAACCAAAGATTGATGCTATATACAATGTATATGATGGAGGTATACCTAGCAACATGAGCAAAAGTTTCCTCATAGTCAACTCCCCTTTTGACTCAGTCATTGACTTCCCCTTTTGTCTAAGCATAATCTCCCACACATCATTCTTCATGATGGAGTTGTACTCCTACACGATGAAATCCTACCAAACTTGATGATTTGTTGCCTCCTCAAAAATAGAAGTCTCTAAATCAATCATGGAAGACATCAATGATACATAGTTTGGTAATTTTTTTGGGGGATGACTTCCCTAGAATGAGTTCTCAGAAGCTCTAGCAAGCTCTTGTGTCTCTAGCTTTGTTTGGTGAGCCACTTAGGCTTTTTGATTGGAATGTGTTGTCCGCCAAATGCACACCGTCAACAGAAATCTTTTGGACTGCTGTTTCCCCAAGCGGGAAAGGTGTGGCCTTGGGGGAAAGCAAAGAGCCAGGTGCTGTCACCTGATCTCAGCTCCTTTGTTTAGGATAACTCCTAATGAAGCCAAGGGGGGTGGTCCCTATTAGAAGAAAATCTATGGTTTTTAGTCTACGAAAGAAAAGACTAGATCTAGGAGTTAATATGAAATGGATGAAATTAAAGATTACCAATTACTGCAAACAAGATTTAACCTTAGCAACACTTTAACTCAAATTAGATACACAATATTCAATGACACATTGCGTGATTCACTTATGCAAAAAGAACATAATAGACCAGTGCCAAAATGAAAGAGTGCTTGCAAATGTGGGTTGCTAGTGTAGTCTCAGTGAAAGTATTGCAATGTCTCGATTGATAAATGTTAGATTATTAAATGAATAATTAAGGGCGTGGGTTAATTGTGGGTTTGGCCCAACAAGTCAAGTCCCTTCGAACTGAGTGCTAAAGCAGTAATACCAAGTGTCCAACGGGGCGAGGATGAACCTGCTTGGAGTAGCCCCTTGACTTTGTAGTGATTACCCTTTGCAACCTTTCGAGTTCTCGAGAAAATGACTTGTGTGGATTTTTTTTATTAAATCTAGTAACTCGTATCCCTTTCTGATACATCCAATTGATCAGACAAGCAGCAACAGTGTAGAGCATATGGGGAAGGAGTCTTGGTTTATTTTATTAGAGACGTAACAATGAGTTGTTTAGATGACGACCGGAGAGCTTCTTTCACCTTTCGGGTACTCGAGAAAGCAACGGTCGAATTGATTTAAAATTTTAAGAACAAATAATTCAGAAATAAAGATAAAACTAACAATAAACTCTTTGACAGAGAGCACTCTTGGTCCACCTTTTGGTGAGATTCAGGAGATTTTGGATTCCTTCTTTTTCTTTTAGCAATTGAATAAAATTAGAAATGCTGAAAGTGAAACTATACTAACAAAAATTTATTTTATGAAAGTAAAGAGACTAATCTACTCTAAACAATTATTATGCATGTAAAAAGTAAAAATAGAAAACAAGGGACGACACAGACTTCCCCCAAATGGGGGAAGTGGGGTGTGGGAGCCTTTATCCCACTTGCTCTCTATTAATCTATTACAATATCCTTTTTTCTTTTGAGGAATACTTTTCGTCCTTTGGAGTTAGGATCAAATAAGTTTACAAAAAATTTGAAGAATGGGTAGAGAAGAAGTGGGAGATTGGGAGAGGGGGTTGGAAGGAGCCCTTTTTATGGTTCAAGTATTTGCATGCGCCTCCAAAACTCTTCTTTCCTGAAAGATGAGTACAAAAACCAGCCAACACAAAACTCAAGAAAAAGCTTGCATGTTAGCCCACAATGCATGAAAATTTAAGCTCTAGTACTTGCAATTAATAGGAATAATATGCTACTTCAAGTGCTAAGACTAAACAAAGCTAGATCTAAGCTTTTGGTAAGATAAACTTGACAAAACTCTTAGATCTATATAACAAGAGATAGAAAGGATAAGATTTAACACTTAGATCCACTTGTTACGAAACAAAACAAAAGTAACCGGGAAGTAATAATTTTTTTTGAAGTTTGAGGATGGATAAGGAAGACTTCAAGCCCAAGCTTGAATAAATTTGAGCATGGAGGGAACCTATGGGACAAGAAACATTAGAAAAATAGAGTGAAGAGAGATAAGATGCAACTGAGCTCCGATCTCTACTTCACGTTTGGTGATCTGCAGAACTACAATACCCTTCAAGCAAGTGATTAGATCTAGTATGCATAAATCAAACAAGAACCGAAAAGCATAAGTATAACTGAATACAACATGCAATTCTTAGATCGTGTATAACTACACATAAGCAAGCAAGTTGAAACTTCAAATGCCTACTCTATGGATTAGAATATAACCTTCTAAGCTAGATAGCACAACATGCATAAATAATAAAATATCTACACAGATATCACCTCGGTTATAAGCTGAATATTCACCATGAAAGTTCTTGCATTATCAAATTGTCCTCCAAAGACTCAATTTATTCATAAGAAAGATAGGAAATTACAAAATCATCCACCCTGAAAAGGGAGAAGAGACCTCTTATTTATAACAAAACCCAGCCCCAGGGGGGGAATTAATGAACTAAGGATCAAGCCGGAGTTAACTGAGTTGAAGTGAAGAGGAAGTGAAGAGGTGATTGACACCTCTCTCACTTAACTCACCATTAACCTGCCAACACACCCAATCCATTCACCAAACTTTACCAACCTAAAACTCGACTTCCTTTTTCCACGCATGAGTTTGGTGAAGTGAAGAGGTGGGTGATGTCACCACAATGCATGTGCCATCTCCAAAAGGTATAAACCATAGTTTAAATTTCAAACAAATAAACCAATACCTTGAATGGGGTCCACCCATTCATGCTAGTGCAACCTTCACGTGATTTGCGATTTCCTTTGGTTGACGTCACCCTTTTATGCCAAATTCGCTACCACTCTTTCCAATCACATAATATTTATCGAATCATATGATATACCATACACAAACCTTATCCAAGCTTGTTGTAAACTTTAAACCACATGAAGGGGGTCCACCCTTCATCCAAACACAATCTTAGCTTGGTGTGGCATGAAACTTATGAAGGTTGACGTCACCATAATTCATAACATCCTCCACTTACATATTATAACCAAAAATTAAAACTTACCACATGGAAAAGGGTCGCATGATTTATGGGGACCTATGCCATGTCACCCCACACATAAAAAATTAATTTTGACTTTGAATTTGACTTTTTTAATATTTGGACTTTAGTTCATTTTGTCCAAATTTAGCATTAAAATGCCACTTTGATGCTTAGTTAGTCAAATGATGTCTTTCAGGATGTTTCACCTGGCCGAAGCATAGTGAAAGTGGCCCTTGGGGTAAAGATGCTGCTCCGGGCTTGAAAATGAGCCCAACCATGCCAAAAACAGACCCCGGATCATAATTTTTTTACATTTTGAATTTTTCCATTTAAATCATTAAAAAATGGCTTAAAAAACGGAAAAAATTACTTTTTCTCGAAATCAAATGAAACTCTAGGGGGACCTAGTACATGTTCATTTGACTTAATCAGAATGTCTAACATGTAGAAAAACACTGACATGAAGGCTCTAATAACCTCCTAAGGCCGAAACACCAAGACAACTACCCCAGCTTTGGAGATGTGAGTGAAAAACTCAGAATTTATTAGTCGTTTGTTCAACAACCAATAATAACCAAGGGAAAAAACACTTTGGGCTAGTCGGCTCGATGCTCAAGTTCGGGAAGCTGAGCCTTTTATAAAAAATTAAATGCTAGGGCATTTTTTACAATTTCCCTAAGGGGGTATGAACATGTTACGAATTTTTTGAAACAGACTCCCAGAAAAAGGCTGGCAGACTTCTGAACCCTGATCATGAACAAGTGTACTTGTTCAATACTCTGGCGGCTCACCGAAAATCCACCAAGTGCAAAATTAGTGGATAACAGAATGGAAGATAAAGATGCATCCCTTGCACCTCCAGAAGCTTGTCGATTTGGGTTTGATTTTGTTGAAATATTTGGATTAACATTTAGAGTAGCAGGCTCCTTTGCCTCCTCAGTCACTAGTGTTTTTAAAATTGGTCAACTCGAAACCGGAACTAGTTGAGTTGATCAGTTCTATCCTTAGCAACCTAAAATTGATAAAACATGGCTCGGAGGTCGCTTTGGTATTGAACTGATTGAGTCAGGCCTTGACTTAGCTGGTTCAACACCAAACCGACCTCAAATCGGTTGGTTCTGCATTGACTTGGTTGAGTTAATCCAAATAAAGTTGGGGTATATGCATGGAGGCTAGACAGATGTTTAAAAAAGATTGATTAGTTTTGTACTATTGACATTGAAGTGAGTAATATTGAATGGTAATGTTAAATTCTTAAGGTAAAAGGATAGAAAATGAAAGATAAGTAGAATGACACTTTTACAATTGTTTTTAACATTACCATTAATTGTTTTAGGATGTTTGAGAGTGGTTCCAACCTCATCAGCCTTCATATGCAAAAAGTAGAATTTTAGATCCCATTTAGAATTCAACAAACTCGATAGTTTTCAAGATTTCATGATTGCGGCGTTTCCACTGGACTCTATCATCTATGATTGTTGAAGTTGATTAAATTCCTTTGTCATGACTTTAATAAAAATGTACTTTTCGGTCCAGCAAGATCACTTGTTAAGCATGGGAAGCTTTTTCTATGTTATTTTAACATTTGGATTAGGAAGTTTCATCAAAATTGTAGGGTGTTCACTATTGACTAATGTCCTTGGATCCACTTTGAGATTCGGTGTAGAGGCAAGGGCTAAAGCGTAGAGGAGGGGGGAACAAGATGTTATTGACGAATAGGATCCCCATACATGCAATTATTTTGATGATTATGTATTTTCAATTTTGATTTAGATATGTATTGGACTCGATGCCATTTTGATATATTCAACCTTACATGGTATATACATGAGTAAACATTGCATATTTTGTCTTTAATGGTTTGAAATCATGGCTTGGAATCTTGAATATATACTTTTCATTGAATTGTAAAATTTTATGTATTTTTTAGTAGTCCAAGTCATTGAAATTAGATTGCTTCGAGTTATTGTTGGTTTCAATTTCGAGCCAAGTTGTTCCTTGATTAGTTCAATGTCTGGTTTTGAGTTTTAAAACACTGGTCACAACTAGTGATGTAAAAATCGGTCAACTTGGACTTGGACTTGGATGAGTTGATCAATGGTCTTATTGACTTGGACACTAAGTTGGTATGGGTGATTGGTTTGGTATCGAACTGATTGAGTCAATGTTTGACCAGATTGATTCGATACCGAACTAGTCAACTCGACTGAGTTTGTGTTGACTTGGTCGATTTAATTGTGATTAGATAGGTCGCATAGATGACAATCAAATTCATTTTCTTAAAAATTGACCTAAAAATGTATACATTGAGACTCTAAAGCTACATCATTGCTTAGTGTTACAACTTGAACTGGCATTTGTGATTAAAGCCCCAAAAAACATGTTAGTCCAATTGCAACCTAGAGATGTTACCCACTATTACCTATTACTTCTTTGCACTTTCGGTTGGCTCATCTCCAATTTGAGGGGGCTTCACTAAGGTAGGATTGCTTGGCTGTGGTGATGGAGGGCACAAGGTGATTTTGGAAGAGACAACCTTAGCAAGACTTGAGGTCTTTTGCTATAGTATAGTTGATGGGAGGACTGTGGAGACTTGTGCCAATCCCCAAGGGAAAAATTGAGTCAAGAGGAAATAATACCAATGGAAAATGGGGAAGTTCATGAATGGTTAGGGAGAATTGGATCCCTAGCAGTGTCAACCAACAAGCCCTAATATGTTACATCAAAATGGGGGGAAATTAGTAGGAGCCCCCTTTTGGTGTTATCTCAAAACAATGGTATTAGGGTATGCCTCATATTATGAAAAATTCCAGGTTCCTTACTCCTTGCAGATGACTTAGAACAAATGAAACATTCATGCATAAAACAACAAAAGAGTGAAAGAAAACTTCTCTCGCAATCCTTCCAACGTTACAACATTGTCCTTCTATGGCCCTAACAACATGTTCTAGCTATTTTATTCATCATTTAGCAACATTAAAAGATAAGAACCAAGAACCACTCAGAAATGGAGAAAACCCTTGAACTTCAACTGTTCAATGAATAGATATAACTACGAGGCTCCAAAAATGAGACATCTCATAATTTTGGTATAGCCTCTTTATTATTAAGAGGGGAAATTTTGGTATAGCCTCTTTATTATAGAAGAGAACACCCACATATATTACTCTTCCTATTGAGTGTTGCCACTATGCACCTATAGGAGATTCGAGAAATCACATAGGGCCTTTCTCTGGGCCAACTTTAGAGAAAAAATGCTTCTACAAAATTATCCACAATTTGTGTTGTACCTCAAAGGAAGAGAATGGTATGGGTATAATTAATGTTGATATTGAAGGTCATGCTTTGGGTGCTCAAACTTTGAAATGCTAGATGCATGCTTAGCATTTTTGAAGAACTACATCAAACAAGGATACCTTTATGGAAAAAGGGTGTTAGTTGGCATTGAGTCTTCAAGATCTCATTCTCATTTTACCTTGGTGGCTCAAAATATTTGGAAAGCCTAGGAGGTAGTCAAGCCCTTTTTATTATTATTAAGAATGTCTTATATTTACAAATAGAAAAGAAAAAGGCAGAAAGTTATATACAATGGAGATCATAACCTCTTTCCTAATGGTACTAGTACTGATATAAAATCAAATTTAAGAGAGTGCCCTTAGCTAGAAGTTGATGGTGTAACTCATCTTGCCTCAAAGAAAAAAAAACTAATGTCATGCTTGAAAATAGAGTTACGCTAGAGCTTTTGAAGAACGAGTAATGTTGAAATATTCAAGCATTGCCATATCCCATTGAAGGTGGCATAGATTAAATAATGGCAATCTCCAAACAATGTAGACCACTAATGCACCTTGCCTTGAAGCAGAGCCGAATACTAATTCTCTAAATATCCCCAACAATGTCTAGCAAATTGACACTCCTTCCTTTATAGATTTGAGAGGCTTATCTTGGATTCAAAGTTATTTAAAATGATTATTGGGATGCTTGGACCATTCTGGAGGGATTGGGAGTGGAGCTTTGGTAGTCAGTTTCATTAGCATGATTCTTATTATATGTATTTAGTGCATCATTAGTGACTTTCTTTATTGCGGTCCTATATTCAAGGTAGGTTTCCTTTGGTTTTGAGGATAGTTTGATTCATAGTCAAGCCCTTCTTAAGATGGAATGGTGACAAATTTTGATTTAGCCTCTTTATGAAACAAGATACTTTGTTGAGAACCCTTGGTTCTCAATACTAAAGCTTTAGAAGAGGGGCATTAAAACAATATTGTGTATTTTTGATGTTGGCTCAAGAAGTTGGATGTTGTGGCCAACATTGAAGGAGAGATTTATGTTGTCTAATTATAACAAATTTGTGATGGATGAGATTAAAAGCATGATGTAGTAGTACTCATTTTAGTACTTAAATATGGAGTTCAACCTCATATGAACTTGTGGAAAGATTGGTAGTGGAAGACAAATGACGACTATTACTAATTGTAGGGGGATCAATGTTACACTAAAGAATCTCTAGAGGTTGAAGTTTGTTGTTGCCTTAGACACACCTGGGGAAAGTGCAAACAAAATCTTCAAGTTGCTCGGTGTGTTCTTGGGGGCAAGTCTTGAACTAGGTGGTGCCACCTTATCCCGACTCCTCTGTTTAGGAAAACTCCTAACGAAGCCAACATGGGTGGTCCCTAAAAAGAGTTGCTAAGACTATTTTAAATTTTAGTTTGGTTAAGGATGAAAATAAGTTTTTTAGGAGTTTTTTGAAGTGACTTAACGACTCAAGATATTTGCAAATATGAAAAACTACTTCAATAGCATATCAACATATAAAGTTTAAGCAACAACAATAAACTGGTAATAAGTAAATGAAGAGTATTGTTGCAAATGTTTATCAATGCCAATGGAGTCAAATAAAACAATGTTGCTGAAAGATTTAAGTATTTCACAAATGTGTCTTGGTTCGTTTTAGAATTAATGTGGATTTGATGCGTGGATTAGAGTGTTGTTTAATTGTTGGTTTGGCCCAATACACTTCACCTTGTAAAAAATGAGCGCTAAATCTGCTTTACCAAGTGTCCAATGGTGCGAGGATAAGTTTGCTTGGAGTAGCTCCCTGACTTTGTGGTAGTTACCCTTTGCGATTTCTCAAGTTTTTTCGAAGATTAGATTAATTGGGTTTCCCTATTAATGCTAGACACCTAACTTCCTTTCTGATACAACCACTCTGGATTGAACAAACTACAGATGGTGTAGAGCATATGGGAAGAGACCTTGGTTTATTTTAAGAGTTTTAAATGCAATATTTTTTATTATTATTAGACCCAAGAATCTCTTTCAAGCCTGGAGGTTGTAGTCGAGAGAGCAGGGGGTTAATAACTTAATTCCAAAAGTAAAATAAAACGAAGTTGAAAGAAAAGTTTTCTATTTACCACAGTAGCGAATATCTTTTTCCCTTTTGGGTAATTTGGTAGAGCAAGTGGGAGCCGTAATCCCACTTGCTCTTTTTATTAACTTTATTACAATCTGATTTTTATGAATGGGGTTGCCTCTTGATCTTGGAAGATGATAAAAAAGGCTTACAAAGTTTGCTTGAAGAAGGAGAATGAAGAAAGGGGAATGAGAGGTGAACTTTGGGTGCTGGCCAAAAACTCAAAATTTTGGCAGCATTTCCCTCTCTTTTTGCTACAACATGCTAAAAACCAGCAAGCTAATGATGCATAAATTAGTGGATTAAAGAAAAGTTTTCTAATTACCACAGTAGCGAATATCTTTTTGCCTTTTGGATAATTCGATAGAGCAAGTGGGAACTGTAATCCCACTTGCTCTTTTTATTAGCTTTATTATAATCTGATTTTTATGAATGGGGTTGCCTCTTGATCTTGGAAAATGATAAAAATATGCTTACAAAGTTTGCTTGAAGAAGGGGGAATGAGAGGTGAACTTTGGGTGGTGGCCAAAAACTCAAAATTTCGGCAGCATTTCCCTCTCTTTTTCCTACAACCTGCTAAAAACCAGCAAGCTAATGATGCACAAATTAGTGGGTTAATGCTTAAAATACATAAAAAATACACTACTTTAGTACTTGTAAATATTGAAAAAAATTGAAACTTCTAATTACTAAAGAAACCAAATTTCTAGATCTAAACTAAAGATGAAAACTTGCAACTTTTAGATCTAAACTTATGCAAGTAAATAAGAATAATAAAACTCTTTAGATCTGATTTTACTTGCAAGAATAAAGTAACAGAGAGAAAGAGAGAAAGAGTTTGTAGTTTTTGTAGAAAGAAGAGGAAACAACTGCTTGATCTTGAATCTTTTGGAAAGCTTGGAAGTTTGAAGGTGAAACAAAAGAGTGTTTTAATCTGGATCCAAGAAAAGAAGATGCAACGTAGCTCAACTTTTTACTTGAGATGATGATTTGCAAGTAAAAACTATCACACTTGCAACAAAGATATTAGATCTGGTACATTCTACAACTAGAAACCAAAAAAGCATGAGCTACAACTTAATAAAACAGGCCTTCTCAAATTGATAAGAGTAAAAGAATAAGTAAATAAATTGACAAATGCAAATATTTATCATATGTGCTTCAAAGAGCCCTCCAAGCTAGATTAATTATGAAATTTAAACAAAGCATGAAATTGCAGTAGTATCACCTCATTCACAAAGCATATGCACCAAACATGTCACACTTCATAAAACTCCAAAGCCTTCAACTTTATTCAGATAGCAAAAAGCAAAACTAATATATGAGTAGAGTTTCCTTGCTTCTGCCCAAATGGAGGAAGAGGACTCACTTAAATAGAGTTATCAAGCCCGGGGGGGGTGCACCTTAACTAGAGATGGAAGGGCGAGTGAGCTTGGGTTCAAGGAGAAATATATGGGATTTGTTGGTTGTGATTGGTATGAGGAGGTGCCACATCTCCATTAGGAGATGCACCCTCACCAAACTCCCCACCAACCCTTTCGAATGGTGCCACATCAACCAAGCGCGAGTTTCATGAGGGGGCACACTCCTAAGTCTGAATGTGATGCACTAACCTCCAAATCTATTTCCAAGATGACGCTCTAAGCCTTAGTCCAACTCGCCTTTCATTAAAGACAAGAACAACACCTTTTCCTTGTCATTCAAATTAGATACCTTTGACTTATGGCTTGACTTTTGTGTATTTTTTAGTAATTCTTAGTATTTTTTTGACGTTTCGTTGCCTCTTAAAAAAAACTGCTGAAAGTGACAATATAATCAGCCGAGACATAGGAAAAGTGGGTCTTAGGGTAAAGGGTATGCTTTGAGTGTGAAAACGAGCATCCCCTCGCCAAAATTTGCCTCCACACCACATTTTTATTACAATTTGATTTTTCCCATTTAAACCATTAAAAATGGCCTAAGTTTGCAGGAAAAATCATAAGTTTTAATTATGAAAAATATGTAGAAGGGAAATGTTATTTAGATGCAAATATTGCTGATAGTTTTATTAATAGTGAAAAGAAGCAATTTTATGAAAAAAAGTTATGTAACAATACTATTATAATTCATTAACTATTATTCATTAACAATACTATTATAGTTTTATTGATAGTGAAAAGAAGCAATTTTATGAAAAAAAGTTATGTAACAATACTATTATAATTCATTAACTCTATCCTGTTTATTTGGTATGCTATGGTTGAACATTTGAAATAATCTTCTACTCTAAATCATTTTCATTCAGAGAAATAACTGCTTTTAATATTTTCATGCATGAAATTAAATTTATATAAGTTTAAAAATTATTCTATCTAGGAAGAGGAAGATCGATGCAAGAAGGTGGAGGGTGAGAAAGGTTCAAAGGTTAAAAAGTCGAAAAGGGTAAGTTTTTTGTTGGTATTTTTGTGGCTTAATACATGTGTTAAAAATGACTTGTGGATATTTTAGGAGCATTAGAAAATTTAAAATGTGCTGTCTAAAGTTATTACTGAGTATACTTGATTCAAATTGCAACTGCAACTTTTGATGATTGAATTCCTTTTGCTAGATACTTAATTGCTTTAATTAATTTATGTGTTCATCGATGTAGGTTCCATGTGTAGTAGTTTTTGTAGAATTTCCTTAGTGGTGATTGAGCTCCCTTTGTGGATGTTTCCTAGTTTTATAATTTTCTTTGGAAACTGTTGGCATTTCTGCTTCTTTTGGTGTAATTGTTTCACTTGATGTTTACATTTCTTATAAAGTTATCACTTAATATTCTTATAGTTGAAAATGCAATTGCAAATTTTAATTATGAAACATATGAAGAAGGGAAGTTTTAACTAGATGCAAATTTTGATGATTATTTCATTAATAGCTAAGTTGCCAGGGTGCTTGGGTTCGGGGACAGGGACAGGGATGGGGACTAGGACTGAGACAACACTTTTTGAAACAGAGGACTTGGGTAAGTCAGGGGAACTGTAGAAATATATTATAACATATGTCTAACATACTCTAAATATTTAAACATAAAAATATCAAATTATTTTCAGCAACACAGTAAAGTCTAACATACTAGCTAAAACATGCACATTTCTTCATTGATACAAAGCTATAAAATATAAAGTTTAAACATATTGATATTGAGATATTCATATGATATATGTTCATTGTCATAATACATCCAAAATATGCCTAATGGCGTTTCCAAATATGAAATAGAAAATACAAAGAAAATTGAGCAACACACAACATAGCTGATTTGGCTTCCTCAAGCTATGTTTGCTAGGCCAACTACATCTACATCATCACTGTCATCAGCATCAATAAGGTCTTCAATCAACAAGCTCTCTAGGTAAGAATCACTCGCAAGTGGAGGCTCCTCATCCATGGCAACTAGAGGGATATTGACAATGTTAATAAGGAAATATTAACAAAATATTAATGAAATATATATTATTTAATGAGGTTAGCTAATAAGGAAATATTAACAAAATATGAATGAAATATATATTATTTAATGAGGTTAGCTAATAAGGAAATATTGATGAAATATATATTATTTAAAAAGAGAAATAAAAATAGAAATATTGACAAAGTTAAGCTATTACTAATAAAGCAAATTACCAATTAATTTAGGATTAAGATAATTATACTTGATTAAATCAAGTAGGGTGCATGGAGACCGTGTGGCCCTCACACATAATTCACTCTAATTAAATTATAATTTGAAATTTTCTGCATAAATAGGGGAATTAGGTGTTGAGTTCGGGTCTTCTTCTCATGCTCTTTGTTGGGTAGGTCTTGTTCTTAATTGTGTAGTCATGCTATGTTTTGAGAGGGTTCTACGGGCATGGTGTAGATGGAGGTCTGGAAGCTAAGGGTAGAATAGGATATTGATTATGATGTTTGTCTGGCTTGGTATTCTTGAGTGAGGGATCAGGGACTCTTGGTCTATGATTGAGGGGTTGGTTGGGAGGAGATTCTATTGACTTTATGGACATCTTGCTGGCTTCTATGGTACGACTGTAAGTTAAAGTTGCGTGTTACAGGTACTTCTTTGTACTTATTTTGTTGGCTGTTTCCTTATGATTACATATCTTTCTTTGTGAAAATTAACATATTGACGAGGGTAACCAGTTTCCCCACCCATATTTTCTCCCACTGAATGGTTGCTTTTTTTAAGCTGATTACCTAGCATATGAAGTGTCAACGTTGTTGAATCTCAAGAGGCAACAATAGTGATTTGTATATGTACTGCAGTCTGCAATATTTTTCCAGTTTTTATTCCAATAAAAGATGTGATTAGTGATATGGTCTGTCAGATTAGTTAGTTCTCTGCTCAATAACTACACCAATAGAAGTTTATTGTGTGTGCTAATTCAAGATGAAGTTGTCTCAATTTCTTAGCAAGAAATTAATATGCTGTTGCACTTGGTTAGTAGGATTCTATGGCTATATAATAGAGCCTAAGTCACCTAACACGAGGACACGAGACATGAAGGACACCAAATTACTCGTCTCCAATACGGACACGATGACCCCCAAAAACAAGATTCAGAGGACACTTTATATAAATATATATATATATTTCCGTAGAAAAAAAGTGTAATTTATTATATTAATGAAATTACATCCGCAGAATGTATGTATGCATACATTTACAAGAAATGAGCCTTGCAGTTCCAATATATCAAATATTTCCCAATCCAAAAACCCCATGGATTTTTTGCCATATATATCCATTTGCTTCTATGTATGTCTTTTGAGTTTTTATGTCGCCAAAAAAAGTTTTCCAGCTATAAAAAAACAGAGCCGACTGTGTGGCTCTTTGAGTGATACCATACTGTTGTTATACATGAAGTTGTCTTTATCAAAAAACTGTATAAATTTTCATATGGTGCTTTTATATATGCTGTAAGTCCATGAAGGGTTTGTGGTAATAATCATAATGTTCCCCATCAATTGTTTCCAAAATCTTCCATGTGCCCTGTTCCAACTTTAATCCTTCCTTTGAAAGTTTGTCTGCTTTTGCGTTTCGTTTCCTGTACACATGATGACAGATTATGGAGTCAAATGTTTCCATAAGTTTGCAGACATCTTCAAATAATGGGCAGAGATTTAAAATTCTGCATTTTTGAATTTTATTGACCCAATATATCACAACCATTGAATCCCCAAAAATCTGAATGTTTCTGCAATTTTTCTCGGAGGCAAAACAGAGAAGAAGCTTTAGAGCAAGGAGTTCTGCAAAATTGTTTGTTTCCTTTCCTAGACCCATTTGAAGCTAGAAGTGATGGTGTTGTTAGAGGTAGAGTGTTGCTCCCCCCCACGAGTGTAGTTTATTTGTTCCTCCTTAATGATATGTATTGTTGGGGTGTCTTTAACTTGTGGATAGTATGAAAGGATATCAATCCCCTGTCTAGCAATAAGATCTGGACTGTGGAGGCATTTTTCCTGAAAAATGCCTGAATTTCTTGCAATCTAGATACCGCAGATAATCAAGAGGGGAAGGGCTTTCACCGCTGCAAAATTGTTTGAGTTTGTCCAAGCTTTCCAAGCTTCGTCCAAATTTTGTCCTTGCCAATCCAGATTGGTATTTAAGAGAGTTCGAGAAACATTCCATATGTTGAGAGAAGGGGCAGGTTAGGAAGAGATGAGAAAAGTTTTCTTCCTCATTTTTGCAAAGGATACACCATCTTGGGCCTTCACTTGCTTGTTTTTTTCATTTTGTCCCATGTCGGGATCTTGCTTGCAAGGACACACCGCATACACAATTTTGCTTTTTTTGGACAATTTAGTTTCTAGATACCTTTCCTCCACCATGGTGGGTCTCTTTGTTGAACTGTGGAGCTGATGTGCTGATAACCAAGCTTGAGAGTGTACTGACCATGAGCAACAGGTGCCCATATGAGCTCATCGGGAGATTTAGTGAGACAAATGTGTGCAGTTTTGAGTCTGTTTATATAGTTATGCCAATCTGCAATCATGTTTTCAAGAATTTCTAGAACAACATCTTTCCACCCCTGTTGCCAGATGTTTAACACCCTGGATTAGCTATCTGCTTTAGGTGGTAGAAGCCCTTCTGATTGAGATGTTGTATGAGTGGCTATGGGAGAATATGGAGTTTTTGACTCCTAGGCCAAGGATCCGCTCTTATACGCAATTGAGAGCCGTTTCCAACTTTCCAGGCTAAACCGTTTTTTATGACAGGTAGAGCTTTATAGATGGCTTTCCATATGATTGTGCCTGGATGAAGATTTATATTTGGGAAATTTCTGATCCAGTCAAGAACAAAGTCTCGAGATATATATTTTTTGCACATCACTTCAGTCCAAACGCTCTGAGTAGTAATGAGTCTCCATCCCGCTTTTGTAAAGAACTGGATGTTTTTGAGTCCCCATCCACTAAGAAGTTTAGGTCTAGCAATTTGGTCCCATTTAACCCAAGGAAGAACAAAATTTTCATTTTTCCCTTACCAAAGGAATCTGGAGCATATCTTTTGGGTTTCTTCCAAAGTGGATTTCGGGATCCAGGCCAAAGACATCCAATAGACTGGAATGGCTTCTAACATTGATTTGATCAAAACCAATCTACCAGCTCGTGAGAGCCATTGATTTTTCCAATTTTGCCAACAACCAATTCTAGTCCTCCTTCCTGTAGCTATTTGGTTTCAGTCTGAAATCCAAATATTTTAACCCATCATCAAGGGAGCTAATGCTGAAAGAGAAAAGATCTGTGTAGCTTTGAAAATTTGTACCCTCAATGTTGATAGGGGCGAGGGTGGATTTTTGTTCATTTAGCCTCATGCTCGTGGCTTTGCTGAAGAAAGTCAGGATTCTCGAGAGTTTTTTAACGTCCTTGCTCGATCCATCACAAAAATAAGGATATTGTCCACAAAGAGGTGTGTGATGTTAAGATTATTTGCAATTCTGATCCCATAGAAAGAACCTTGTCTTTTTGCATCATTTATTGCTCTACTGAGTCCTTTTGCCACCAGCAGGAAGAGTAAAGGAGAGAGAGGGCATCCTTGCTGCAGACCTCTTTTCGAGGTGAAAAAAGAGGAGGCAGATCCATTTATTAGAATTGCAAAGGATACTATAGAAATACAATGGAAGATCCATTTAATAAAGTTGTAGTTGAATCCTAGACGAGTTGTCAGAAGTCTTAGGTAGAGCTAGCTTACTTTGTTAAAAGCTTTTGAAAGGTCGATTTTTAATACAACTCCCTTTAACTTTCTGATTTTTATGCTATGAAGCCCTTCTTGAGCGACCCCTATAGCTTCCATGGATCTGTCTATTTTCTAGGAAACCAAATTGTTCATGTGAAATAATTTTTGAAAGCACCTTCTTGAGTTGTCGGGCTATGATTTTTGCAACAACTTTGTATGTAATGTTGCACAGGCAAATAGGCCTGAAGTCTTCTAGAGTATCAATGTGTTCCAATTTTGTGATGCGAGCAATGAAAGTGGTGTTGAGGGGGGAAGGTGCATATGTCCATTAACCCAACTTTATTCTACCAGGTGTAGAAGATCAATGCTGATTGTGTCATAGTGAGCTAGGAAAAATTCAGTAGTCCATCTGTCTGGTCCTGGACTTTTATCTTTTTGGAAACTATGCATTGTTTCCTTTAATTCATCTTCTACTATCTCTTCCATCAACCTTGTGTTATCATCTTTCGAGATTTGTCCTAGAAAAAATTGAGAAATCTGTATCACTTCGCTTGATTGTCTGCTTTGAAAAGGGATTCAAAGTGTGTTTTACTTTGCCAAGGTCTTCAAAGGAAGAGCACACCTTGTTATTGGAATTCTTTAATTACCATATGGTATTCTGCATCTTTCTTCCTTTCGCAAATGACTGAAAATATTTTGTGTTGTCGTCTCCACCAAATGGCTCTGCCTTTTAATTTCTAGAGCTCCTCCTGTTCTTTCAAATATTTATTTCTATTGAATTCCAGGATACTTAGCTTTTCTTTGTCTTCTTGAGTTAGGAAACCACCCTCTTCAGAATTTTGGATCGCTACAATATCCATTTCCACTTGTCTTAGGGGCATGTTCCACTTTTTCCTTTTTTAATTTAGCCTAGTCTTAAAAGGAGGGATTTTATTCTGGAGAGATTTTGGGCAAAGTGAGAGGCAACATGATTTCCTTCTTCGTTTGAGAAAGGTATCTAGTTTGTTTGAATGAGTTGGATCACTTCCTCATTTTTTAACCATGCTGCACAGAATTTGAAAGGACTGGCTGGTTTTTTGGGGCTGTTCAATATTTTCAAGCAAATTGGGAGATGGTCAGACTCACCTCCAGAACCAACCCATTGTTTGAACATCAAATTTTTGCTTAAGAGGCCTTCTGCAATAAAAAATCTATCCAGCTGTTTTGCAATTCTGTTCTCCCTCGTTCCTTTATTATTCCAAGCAGGTTTCAACTTGATGGGGTCAAGATCCACAAGTTGAGAGGTTTGTAGGAAATGTGCAAAAAAGTTCACCAATGGATCCACTCTAGCTCATGATCCCCATATATCTTGTGTGCCTAGAGTGGAATTTAGGTCTCCTCCTAAGATGACATTTTCTTTCTTACAAAATTAGAATTTGTGGAGTATGTTCCAGAAAGAGACCCTATTCTTATAAGGTCCGTAGATGTTGATGCTGTTGAGAAAAATATTTGCTTCATCCCAGTGAATATGTATTCCCATACCAAAAGTGGAACCCCAAGAGTTTATGCATTTGACTGAGAGTTGATTCCATCCGATATCTAGTCCTCTCAAGTGTCCTTTTGTGCTCTGAGCAAGAAAATTGAAGTTTTTTATAGTGGAATTTAGGAGGGTGGTGGCAACTACTTATGTTCCCAGTGTCTTGTAGAAGGATCTGACTTTTGGACCAAAAGCAACCATTTTAGGGTAAGTTTTTTTTCTGGGTAGCCAGACCCCTACAATTTTTTTTCATTTGGGAAGCCTTCCAGGGCTTGCACTACTCTAAATGCCCCAATGATTGTTTTCTGCCTTCAATTTGCTTGATCCTTCAGAGCCTTCTGCTGTGCTGAAGAGATAAGCGTGGGTCTTCCCCTTCCTTTCCCCTTTAAAAATTTGCTAGGATTTTGTCCTAATCCTGAATGTAGAGAGGGGGGAGCTGGAGTTTTATGGATGTCTCTAGATCGGAGATGAAAACGAATGGCTGAGGTTGAAGAAAGATTGGAGGAGTCTTCCCCCCGTGAAGAGGTGTTAGAGGTGTTAGAGGAGGCTTTGGATAGGGAGGGTTTGGCATGTTGTATAGGGTTGTTCCGAGAAAATGGGGGTCAAGAAGTGGTAGGAAAAAGAGTCTTTGGGAGGGGTGGTCCAGGGTCTATATTCTTAATGTTTAAAGCATTCAAAGAATGTTCTAACAAAAGAATACTCGAGGGAGGTTCAATCTTCTTACCTGGAGGGTGATCCGCCTCTTGTTGTTGAGGCTGTGCTGCATCCTTGCAAGGTTCTTCTGTACGTTGCTCTACATGTTCAGAGGCCCGGGGGAGTTCTTCATCCATTCTATTGTGGATTTTTGCCTTGCGCCCAATTTTAGTTCTAGCTTCCTCCTTTTTTGCTTCAACTCTGTTTCCCCTTCTTTTCTTGGCCAGTTTTTTTGAAAAACCCAGGAGACAATTTTTCACAATATAACCAATTCCATGGCATCTGTGACATTTGAAAAGGATTCCTTCATAGTCAAGAATTTGCCTTCTGCTTTCATTTCCCCAAATTAGGTTTAAATTCTCTTGAAGTTGAGTCTGGATGTTGAGGGAGACAAGAATGTGATGGACAGATCTTCTCCTCGTGCTTTGAAAAGAAAGATCAGCATCAATAAATGCTCCTAAAATGTTTCCAATGTCTCGGAAAGAGTCCAGGTTCCAAAACTCCCATGGGAGACCAGGAAGACGAATCTAGACTGGTTGGGTGTCCATTTCTTGAGCAGGATGGGGATGGATCTGAAGCTCCATTGCTTTTGCAGGACCTTGTCAACATCATCTTCATTGTTAGATTTAAATATGAACCAACCTTTGGTTAGTGCATTGGTTTTTGATGCATATTGTAATAGATCCGACCAATTTGTTCTCACCCATTCCTCCAAACCATGGAGGCTAGGCTATCTTCCTCTGATCTTTCCAACCAGTGTTGTTTCTGCCATTTCCCCTGCTTGTGCTATCGAGACATTTTCCCCGCAGATTAGATTAAGAGGGCCTTTTGTGATATTTAAGCATTTATTCTCCCCCTTTTTCCTAGAGGAATTCTCGGAGTTGGTTGTGCTATTATGCGAGCCCTCCTTTTTCTTGCTGCTGCTCTTTTTTCAGTCAGATTCTATAGGGTTTCCTTGCAGATCCATCGACCAGAGGAAGGAGGCTATGAAACCCTCAGAGCTGCGATGCAGATCTCTATCAACAGAGTTTAGGGTTGGCATATCATGGGTTTCGAGGAGAGAGCCGGGCCACCCGACTTCTAGAAGTTCAAAACCTGTGAGCAGTGTCGGTTCCAAAGGTGGAGTTGGGTGCGTTGTAGGTTCTAGTGGTGGATTCGTATGAAGAGTAGTAGAGTCGGTTTGGTAGCCAAACCCTAGGTTGGATTCTAGTTGTGGAGAGAACAACGAGTAGGGGTTTTTGCCTAATGTCGAGTCAAGGGGCCTAACAACCAGCGGAGTGAGGGAGAATGCTGTAGTTGTCTTCGACGGATAGTCCGACATCGGACTGTTGACAATGGAGTCCATTAACCCAGAAGTGCAAGTCTGAAGAAACTGGTGAGGTTTGGACGTAGAGATCTCCCATTCGAGATAACATGGTGATGAAAATTCTTTGACCTTGCCACAGATCCTTCGTGTAATCCACATCCTCGTCATCTTCAAGAGCCATCTGGCTCCCTATGGCTGCTTAGTCACGATCCGAAGAAAACTCGCTTTGCTTGCTTGGAGAGAGGATGAATAGTTGGTTTTTAGGGGCTGCAGGTGCAGCCCCTTAGGATTGTGTAAAAAACGCAGACTCGCATCCTTCTCAGTTCTCCCCTACTTTTTCATATATATATATATATATATTTTAAATTATATATTTTAAAAATATAGACATATAGATCCAATTTTTTTTCTAGAAACTAGAACATTTACAAATATTCAATAGAAATTGTCAAATTATTAATAGGAATTAATACACAATAAACATTTGTCATTCACAAATCATAATGAGGCACAAATATGATATGATATTCATATAGCTCAAGATGTCAAACCATATTTCTCATTAAGTCATCAAAATCAAAATGTATTACATAGATGTCAGAATGCCAACAAACTCATCGTTGGCCTCCTCCTCCTCTTCTCTGCCCATCTTACGATCTACATCTGTTAGTGTGGAGGATGACCCCTCCATAGAACCACCATCATCAAAAGTGACCGACTCTAGCTTTGGATCATTAAGATCCATGTTGGTTAATGCCAACTCAGTAGTGATGTCCAAACCCATATCATCAAGAAAGACATCCCACATCTATGTCTTTCCCTTCACCCATCTATGTCTTTCCCTTCACCCACTCCTCCCTCTTCCTGTAAATAAGACGAAGGTTGGAGTGCACATAAACCATCGACTCTGCCTTGGATTGCTCAAGCCTGCTCCTCTTCACATTGTATAACTTTCCATATGTGCTCCAATTCCTCTCACAACAAGAGGATGAAGTAACTTGAGAGATGACCCTTAAGGCTATCTTTTGTAGAACAGGGCATTTCCCCCCATGAGTTGCCCACCAAACATAGGGTTTCTTAACCTCTTGTCTCTAAGCACCTTATAGCCTCCAAATCTCCTAGTGGCAGTGGAAAACATTGCAAATCCCTCCTCCACCTCCTCAAGCATGTCTCTATCCTGAAGAAGCCGTCTAAATTCTAACTTCCTCCCTTGTGAAATCTCTCCATCCATGTGAGGAGGGACTCTGTGTGAGGGCCTCGACCCCCCATTGAGCTAGTCATGACTATAGTACTTGGGGTTCAATAAGTGGGCTAAGCAATGCAAAGTTGTGCAATTCTTATCCCACATGCAGATAACAATATCTTGTAAGATGGACCATAAGTTCTTTGTTAATGTCTCATACTTGGTATGCTCATTCTCCATAACAATGGTCTTCACGAACTCAGTCATGGAATCCCACCCCTCATAAACATCTAGGATGAGTTGGTTTGTGTCTGCAAACCGCAAAAAAGAAATGATCGGGTCCATGATCTAAATGGTAAGATCTACCTTCTCCCACTGACCATCATCTAGCATCGTGTCCTTTACCTTTTTTGAAGCAATTTGATTCACTTTTCTCCAAAAAGACAAGCTCTTAAATAACCATGGACCCAAGAGCGGTTTTTACCTCCCTTAACCTCTTGAGCATGATGAATGAGCAAGCAAACTGAGTATCTGCGACCCTCAACAATGAAAGATGTGTGTACTCTTTGTAGATTGTGTGGGCATTGGTGTGTTTTTGTACAAAGTTATGGAGATGGAGTGTTCGATTTTTGCATTAGCATGAATACTTAAAAAATTTGCAGATTAACTTAAACAAATCACAAGTGTAGTAAAATAACATTCATCACATCAGCACAAAGGACACAAGAGTTTTTCACTGGGAAACCTTCAAAGGAGAAAAACCACAAAAAAGATTAGTAGCTCATCTCGTAAATGAGATGACTTAGAAAATTCTTCAAAAAGTTCCTCAAACCCCAATTTGGGTCAAACCATAGTTTACAGTAAAATTTTCTCAACAAAAATCATAACAAGGGTTTCAAACTTGACTTACTCGAATTTCCAGATCTTCCCAGAAATCATCAAGTTTGCCCAAAAATTGTTCTGCCTGAACTGATCAGGCCTGCTCAAAATCCAAAAAGATCTGCCTAGAATTTATGACAGCTGCCCGAAATCTATTTTAGGCTGCCCATAATTTATGACAGCTAACCGAAATTTATTTCAGGTTGCTCAGCCTTTTTTCTCCTCTGCCCAAAATTTTTGTTTTGTTCCTTTATCTACTTGGATGGCAGATCTATATTGCCTAGGAGTTTTAACAGACTGCCTGGAGTTTGTTAGGGCAGCCCGTGACCCTCCTGCTGCCGTTGTGGGGATGGGTAGAACCATATCTGCTGGGTCGAGGCCTTAAGGCCTGCCTGGAAGCCCATTGAGACTACTTACTAGCAGCTTGTTGGCTTGTATTAGGAGCCCGAGTCTGTTGGGAGCAGCTAGCTGCCCAGAGCTCTGTGGTAGCTCTCGGGCCCATTGTGGGTGCCCAGATGTGCTCCCGGGACTAGCTGTAGGGCTAGTAGGGCTTCCTAAGAAGAAACCCAGCGCCCCGAGAAGAAAACCAGATGCCCGAGATGAAGGAGATGGTAGCCGTGGAGGAGAAAGAAGAGCTGAGAGGACTGTCTGCCTTTCGAGGCCTTAAGGCCTGCCTGGAAGCCCATCGAGACTACTTACTAGCAGCCTGTTGGCTTGTATTAGGAGCCCGAGTTTGTTGGGAGCAGCTAGCTGCCCAGAGTTCTGTGGTAGCTCTCGGGCCCATTGTGGGTGCCCAGATGTGCTCCCGGGACTAGCTGTAGGGCTAGCAGGGCTTCCTAAGAAGAAACCCAGCTCCCCGAGAAGAAAACCAGATGCCCGAGATGAAGGAGATGGTAGCCGTGGCCCGTGGAGGAGAAAGAAGAGCTGAGAGGACTGTTAGCCTTTTCGAGATGAAAGGTATGGCTGCCCGAAGTTTGGAAGTGTATGTGACTGTTGAAGATGAGGGTTTGTCAAACCCTAAGACAAAAAAATGAAGAAATGAAGAAACCCTAGCTGAGGGTTTTGTTGAGAGATTTTCAGAAGCAGTAGTGCCTGTGAGAGCAAGTGAATGTGACATAATGAAATGTCTTGATCTTCTTTTATAGCCTTGAGTCACTTGTAAGTGGACCAAATTTAGGAAGAACAAAATAATAATATTTTATTCTTTCCTAATTTCACTTTTACCTTTTTAGTCTAAAAGGTACTTTAGTATTTTTGACTTTTGAATTTAGTCTTTTCAAGTGCTCCTGTGGTTATCACATGTGGTCTTTTTGATTCCATTCAAAGTACATCATCATAAACCAAGAGAGTTACTAATGCTTTTATCTCACACTCTGTGTGACATGAAGATTAGGTACTAGGGTAACTTAACCAAGGGTAACTAAACCTTGGAGAAGTACACAAAGCCCATAGATCAAGGGTCAAAGTGTCACACACGCCAAGACCAAGTCTAGGGCTTATAGTGCCTTCCTGGTAACAGACCGGGTGCCTCAGCCATAGGTTGCATAATTTGACCCTAGGTCAAATACTTGGTAACAGACCAAGTGCCTCCATTCTCCAAGAGAATGGCTACTCAGAACTTAGATGAGTCTACCAGTACTAGACTGGTCTACATTGTGGTCTCGGACCAGATGTCTATCATTCAACATAATGGTCACTCAACACTGGGTTGAGTCTACCCAGGGCAGAGCTGGGTCTATATCATGGTCAAGGACCAGATATCTACCATTCAACAGAATGGTCACTCAACACTGGGTTGAGTCTACACCGTGGTCCCCATTCTCCGAAGAGACTGGCTCTCGATGCTGCTCAGAAAAATGAACACTCCCTCTCAGCAAGAGAGGCATTCTCTGCCATACCAAGCTTGTCACGAAAGTACACGAACTTTGATGCTGATAGAGGCTTGGTCAAGATATTTGCAATCTATTCATCCGTACGAATGTACAACAACCTCAAAGCACCTCTCTACGCTAGGTCTCTGATGAAATGATACCTCATTTCAATGTGCTTCGATCTATCATGAAACACTAGGTTATTCGAAAGCTTTATGCAACTTTGATTATTGCAATGGATGATTGTTGAGTCAAACTTTCACCGAACAGATCAGATATCATTTTTTTGAGCCAAACTGCTTCCTTGCAGGCATCACTTGCAACAATATACTTTGCCTCAGTTGTACTCTGAGCTATGGAACCCTGCTTCCTGCTGGACCAAGAGATCATTGCTAATCCCATACTGAAGCAATAACCAGAGGTACTTTTCCGGTCAACTGCACTACCAACCCAATTTGAATTTGAATATCCAGATAACAATACTCCACTGCTGGAAGTATACCTGAGCCCATAAGTGATAGTACCTCACACATATCTGAGTACATGTTTGGTGGCTACCAAGTGTATGTGCTTCAGATCTGACATGAACTGACTCAGTGCATTCACTGTGTAACAAATGTCCAGTCTCGTATGTACGAGATACATCAGGGATCCAATAAGCTGTCTGTACAAAGTAGAGTCCACACTCTGTGAACTCGTGGTCGAGTTCTGCAACTTTGTCAAGTTGGTAGTTATTCGTACGCTCATGGACTTGCAGTCCTGCATGCCCAATTTCTGTAAGATATCTACTACATACTTCCCTTGTATTAGGAAGATCTCACCTGGCTTTTTCCAGACTTCTAAGCCAAGGAAGTAATGCATCAATCCGAGATCTTTCATCTCGAATTCAGAGGGAAGCTCCCTCTGACATTGATCTATCAACTGTAAGAAACAAGTCATCTACATATAGAACAAGTATCAAGACATGATTATGAACAACCTTAAAGTACAAGTTAGAATCAACTGTACTTTTGGAAAACCCCAAGCTATGGAGAAATCCATCCATCGCGGCATACCAGACTCTTGGAGCCTGTTTCAGTCCATATAAAGCTTTCTTCAGTTTACATACATGGAGCCTCATTTTGTTGTGTTTTGCTTGTTGCTGCTACCTTCCCTTGGCCAACATGATCCTCTTTCTCCATCTCCCTCCTTTGGGTGTTACTCACTACTTTGCATGAAGAAATCCCACAAGGAAGGGCCAACAAATGCCCCTTTAACTTGGTAAGATCCTTGAACTCATTCTTGCAGAAATTGCAACTCGAACACACATTGCCTCCCCCACCAAGCTTTGCTCCTGCCCTTCTTTCCTTGTCACATTCTTCCACAAAAGGTATTTACTCTCTTGGGCTTGTTGTCTTGCTAAAATAGGGTTAAATTGACCATGAGCTCCATTAGAAGCAGTTGGAGCACTAATAGGAGTAGAAGAGGATATGCTTGGAGGAGGAAGAGGAGAGGCTCTAGATGGGGCATTTCTCCCTTTCCCTTGCCCTTTAGCAGCTTCCCTAGGTGATTAAGACATTATTCTTCTTGCTTGATGATGAGCTTGAATCCTATCAACAAATTCCTCCCTCAAATGCACTTGAAAACCCTTGCAAATGCTTCAAATCTCCTTTCACCTGCAAAAAAGCACACTCTTACCACTCCCTTCACTTGCAAATGTAAGAAAGAACGAGGAAAATTTGACTTTAAGGCAGCCATTGGCGTCTTTGTTTGGAAACCGTGTCTTGGTATCGAGACATGCGTTGACAGTGGCGGGACATGGTTCCAATTCCTGTCAGACATGGCCCCACGGGACATGTAGGGGTAAAGTGATGTGCCTGGTTACTTAGAATAGAGCCAATATGCAATGCATAGGGCACCACACAACAACATATGTTTCTCACACAATCTAAAGAAGTTCTATAGTAGGCAACCGTTTGCAAGTGTTTGAAGTTTGAACCTTGTGGGGACTCAGGCAATGCAGAGCCCCTAGGCTTTCCATTTCCACCTCCATTACCAAATTCTGTGGTGCAATCAATAGCAATGCTACTTTCCACTATGCACAAGAGTTGTCCTTTCAACTCAATTGAAGGTCGAATAATCTCCACCGCAAACTCCCTATACTAAATTAGTAATGGAAATGCTCCGCTGAAATGCAAAGCCTTTGAGTGCATGTTATAAAGCTAAAACTATTTATAGAGTCTTCAAAGTAATAAGTTTATCATCAACTAGAACTCTTGAACGAATCGTCAGACCTTCAAAGGGAAATAAAAAAAAAAAGAGTAAGCTTACGAACTGGTTCATAGTCAATTCATTTCATTAGAAGACAACAAATGAATCCTCAAACATAACCGTTGTGTTGTCAATCGGTAAACCTTGGTGCGGTGCCAAATCAATTCCAAAAGAATAACAAAGCCCTCGTAGACTAGAATCCAACCCTCATAGAAAACCCAAGACCTAATTACCCAACCGTCTTGAGTTCCAAGAACCTAGTATGGTGAACAACCCATGTAAATAGTAAATACAGGTAATTAAGGTGAGGGATAGAACCATTGTCACGTATAAACTCCATTTAGACCAAGACATTGGTGGATTGAGTAAGTACGTAAAGTCACAACATAGGTGGAAAGGCAAAAGAGCATGAAGTTTACAACTCGTGGGGTTAAGTTTCATTTGGCACTTGTAGACATCATAATTACATGCTGTTTGATAGGTAAGGATCCATCACCGAAAGCATTTAAGAGCCTATTAATTCGATAATACGACAGATCTTGGTCATATCACGATGGTCTTCCTGTGGTATCAATGATTCCAGATTCCAACTTCGCTAAATGGAGTCGTAATGGAAGCCAATTGAGGCATGGGTGAGGCCCGAGCATTGAAGAGATCAAGGCCATTTACTAAAAGCATGATTGTTTAGAAACGATAGAACAGTCTCGTTTATTGATGTAGATACTATGTGTTGTAGTTTTGTAGAGTTTCTTTACTTGTGATTGTGCTCCCTTTGTGGATGTTACCTAGTTTTATAATCTTCTTAGGGAAATGTTGACATTTCAATGCAATTGTTAAAAATGAGTTTGCTGCTTGATATTCACATTTGTAAATTACATTTCTTATAATGTTATCACTTAATATTCTTGTTGAAGTGCGTAGTGAGGATAGGTGCTTCTATGTTGGCTTGTGTCTAGCACGTGGAAGTATCCTCAAATTGCAACTCTCTTTGTAAAAATGACTTCTATAATACTTTATGTAAAAGGTCAATTTGTCCATGGTATTGGAGGGCCCATGGTATTGAAGGGTATTGCCCATGGTATTGCCATAAAGTGAATGGTATTAAAGAGTCCATGAAGAGTCGTGGAAGTCAAGTCATAGTCAGTGTGTGTGAGATATATTGAGAGAGTGATCACAGTTGCAAGAAACATATTTCCTCTTGTAGTGAGCAGTCTAGATCTCAGTTTGAGATTACAGCATTTTCAAGGAAGAGTTACTTCTCTGTTGTCTATGGGATCCAGGGTGGATCTAGGGTTTGTCTATCTGCTGTGCATTTATATTTTCTTATGCAGTTGTATTTTAGTAATAAATGTTCAGTGGTTAACTGGAGAAGACATTAATAGTTGTTGCTAATCAAGAGCTGTATAAGGTTATAAAAGTTAACAATTCTTAGTTAAAATTGCGAATATCAATGATAGCAGAATCAATAAAATTCAGTCACTATACTACTATGTTTATAAAATCCATCCCATTTATTTGTATGCTATGGTTAAATATTTGAAATAATCTTCTGGTCTAAATCATTTTTGTTTGGAGAAATAATTGCTTTTAATTTTAGCATGCATGAAATTAAATTTACACAAGTTTAAAAATTCTTGTTATTTAGGAAGAAGAAGATCGATGTAAGAAGGTGGAGGGTGAGAAAGGTTCAAAGATTAAAAAGTCGGAAAAGGTAAGTTTTTGTTGACATTTTTGAGGCTCTCAATGCATTTGTTAAGAATGACATGGATTTTTTTAGGAGGATTAGAAGATTTAAACCATGCTTTCTAGTAAAGTTGTTGCTCAGTATTCTTAATTCAAATAGCAACTGCAACTTCTGCTTATGAAATATTCAAGTATATCATGGATGGAAGTATCAATTGATTGTACTTGTGAATGCAGAAATTGATGATAGAATTCCTTGTGCTAGATACTTAACTGCGTTAATTGATTTATGTGTTTATCAATATAGATTGCATTTGTAGTATTTCTTTAGTTGTGATTAAGATCCCTTTGTAGATGTTACCTAGTTTTATAAATTTACATGATTTCATCATTAATGTACATTTGTCATGAATGAATTCTTGTTTCTTCCTCAGGATTATGTTAGTGTGTAGAAGAGTGGTTAGTTACTTGTATGCATTTATTTTTTAACCCCTTACACTGTAAAGGGATTTGAATGTCTGTAAGTTTCGGACTCAACTAAGGGACTAGTACACTTTATTTGTCGGAAAAAAATTGTAATTTCATTAAATAAAAAAAATTACATTCCTTATATGCGTATATGCAGTCCAAAAAAGACTTTAGGAAATGGAATCAAATACAGTATCATATAGTTTGTTTCTCCATCTCATTCTTCTGCCTGAACCAAAATCATCACAGTTACATTTCTATAAATCCTCTAATAGACCAATAAGACTGTTATGAACAAAGAAACCTAACCATCTCGTTCATGATATATGGCCTGACTGACTATATATTATGAAATGTGGCCAGCCACAGATTTCTGGATGTGCCACCTACCTGCTTCCAGATGAAGACCAGCTTTTGAGAGGGTACTAAACTCTATTTTAACAATAAAATCTAATCATTCTTTTTACTGTTAATAAATTAGGGCCTACTAGGAAATCACATGTGCCATATATATCACTATGTTGTTTGCAATTAGTGGAACTTCTAACTCTAGATTGATTTAGATATTTTTGCCTCTCTAAATGGACACTGCAGTAACATGCATGATAGAAATGACAATGTTCTAGAATCTATACATGTTACATATTGAAAAACTAAATGATTTCCTATATTCTCTCTTTCGGCGGTATCATTAAGACACGAGGAATGCACATATTTGCTTGTGTAGTTGGGAATTTATCCCACTAAAAGGAGAATATATGGTGAATACTTCTATTCAATCAATTTGTTTATTAATATTTCTTGCTTCTTGTTACCACACAAATTAACACACTTCGGATTAGGTCATAAGGGCTGGTGTTAAGATTGACAATTTTTTAGGAGATGCACTTAAGGTCACCGCAATGCACTCTCTTCTCTCTTTAGGCCTGCTCCTTCAGCCAGGAGAGGTTTCCCAAGTATGGACAGAAATAGCTCTGTAAAGTATACAACAAAGACAATGCTATCTGGAACAAGACCTTCCTAATAGGTTAGTAGACCAGTGCCTTAATGACCTATTCAATAAATTCTCAATGACTAGGAAGGTTTAGGAGCAATGCAATTTGGTACTGTTTGATTAGCAAGATGAATCAATTTCTATATTAAAATCCAGCATCTTAACTCATGTAAATTTTTGGAATTAATGTGCCAAAAAGTCACGAAAAGTACCCCTTGCTGCTCACCAACCAATGAGGACTCTATCCCTCGCAGGGTGCACTTGATTTGACGGCTAGATGTTTGTTGTAGTTTAGGGCTGTTTACACCTTCAGATCTGTAGCAGCGTGAAAACTGGTGAATGGCTTGTTTAATCGCTTCAAACCCCCCCTAGGTCAGCCACCAAAGCTTGAAGATGAAGTAGGGACCCTTTCCAATGGTTAGGGTTTAATCTTTTTTCAAAAAATGGACTTGCAGAACACTTGAACCAGACCTGCAACAAGGTTGTAGCAGCCCCTAAAATTGTGGTTACCCTCCCTAGGGCTGATGTCACCTTATTTTAGGGCTTATTTGAGCTGGGAACAACTTGTTTAATGGAAAATTTTCACTTTTTATGGATTAATGCATGATATAAACAATTTAGAAAATTATAACAGCAATAACTACATCGGGATTTTGCAAGTAATTTGAATGGCAAACAAGTAGAACAACAAAAATAAAATTTTTTGGAATTTTCAAAATATTGAATTTTTAGGGTTTTCGTATTTTATTTTATTTTTTCCAATATATAATGCAAGGAATTTTGTAAAAAACATAAAACGTTGAAGATAAGGGAATTGGACATAGGTCTTATTCACCCGGGTAACGAGAAATCGAGGTTAATGTTTCTCTTAAGAATTGGCAATTTAATATTTGAAAGAACTAGGGCAAGGCAAAAGAAATATAGGTTTTGTTAGCCTTTGACCTAGGTAGGGCAAAGAAAGATGCCAAACCCCAAACAAGAGAGACCCTTCAAGAAGGATGTCTCATTAGCAAGACTATACTATTATGCATAACTAAGTTGCTAGGAAGCTTGGGTATGGGGACGGGGATGCCACTTTTGAAACAAGGTACTTGGGTACGTCGGGGGTACTATATATATATATAACATGTCAAAGTCACATGCATATTTCAGATTTCTTATAAATTATGAGTCATGATTCATTGAACAATGAACATTCACATTGAAAATTTGAAACATAAAATGTAGATAGATCATAGTAGGTACAACCTTCTTTTATCTACATTTTGCTTGATGAGCCTTGAAGCGACATTTTTACATATTCTCATGGTAACATTTAGACATGAGATGGATTGAGTTGAAATTTTTCAGCGTAGAACATCATAATGTGCCTAAAATTATCCTTTAGATTTTTCCAAGGCAAACCTCGTGATGAAACCCCAGGGACGCTTCAACAAATTCATGGATGAAATCCCTAGTAAACACTTTGGCAGCATGGCATAGACTAGTGCACCTCACCCAAGCAGATTTGAACAAGGCACCTGCTGGCACAAACTAGCCAAATACCCAACAACATTGGTGACAGCTATTTGAGCTAACCCCTTGGGCGCAAAATTATTTATCATGTGGCATGGAAGGACATTTTTTCTAGACCATTCTTTTGAGATACATTGCTTTGGATGGGTATTGTTTTGCATGGTGTTGGGTTCTACTGCTTGGGAACTTTGGACAACTTGATTGCAGGAATATATTCTCTAGAAGAATATGTTTTTCACAAAGTGGGTGCTTCTTACTTTTAACCCATTTCTTTGTGTTGTGTATTTTGGTTGTTAGATACAATTTCCCCCCTATGAAGATTTAGTTGCTAGATACAATGTTTGTGGGTACTCTTACATTTTAGTAATGCAATTTACATTCCCTAACCTTTGGACTATGGCATTTAATTTATCTTTTTATTTGACTTGAACCGAAATAGGCTTTGAAAGGTGATGCTTTACAAACGCGTTTTTGTTGTGCAAGTAAAATATAGCTGTGAATGATTATATTTATGAGTACAGTTTATCATGCATTTCTTTTTGATGTACCCATTGTAAAAGCAGTGGTAAATGCCTACATGAATTGGCCAATTATTTCATCTAATATGAGTGGTTAATTGATTCACTTAATGTATATTAGAATGTGTAGTTGATTGAGAAATTAGACTTGTGACTGTGTAATGGAATATCGTTTTATGTCAAACTCTGCAGGACAAAGATGGGTCAAATGAAATAGTTAAGAAAAGGCCTGCAAGACGCCCAGATTTGAAGGCCATTTCCCAGGCACGTAGTTTAATGTTCTATCATGCAATTGTATTTTTTTTTAACGTGTGCATTATGCAATGTGTAAGATAGGGTTACAGTTATTTTTTTTATATGCATATGCCTCAGGTTCCTTTTGCTTTGACCTTTTTGTAGAGTGTCTAATTAGTTTTTAATGTGTACATACTACTTAACAAAGAAAATGCAAGTTAGGCAACTAGATTGCTGTAATTGGATAATTTCAAATGGTTTGGTTAGTGCAATTTCATGCACAGATGCACAAAAGTTCTAACCTGTGCCAACTAATTGCCATTGTTAATTCCTCAGTATAATTATATGAATAATTGAAATGGGGAAACCCCTTTGTAACCTCGGGGTTGAAGTATTTTGTTTTGTAACCTTGGGATTGAGGCCTTCATCTGCTATGCAACCTAATGGTTTCAATCTTATGTCATCTCTCAGCATTGCAGCCTTTATCAATCCTACAATTTGAGTTGCAACCACATTGCAACCTTTGTTGTGGGGTTAGAGGATGAGTGTCACGTTTGCAACATTATGGTTATTGTATTCCTCTGCCTAACAACTTTGAGGTTGGAATCTTTCGTTGCCCCTCATTTTTGGTGCTTTAGGTACATTTTGAGTGGAAGAATTCACTGCTTGATTAAAAGACATGCTGAATTTAAGGCAGACACTAAACCCAAATCCCATTTCTTGGGATGTTTGTAATTCTATCCTTGCAGTGATTTTAACAATGTATGATTTACACCTGGGATTGACCTATTTTTGTTGATGAGTGATGTACTTCACTTTAACGTACTATTCATTGACGTATATGACTCTAAATGATTCTTAGAAAATATTGACTCTATCAGAAATGTTAGAGGTAAGCAACCCAAATGATGTATATTGACTCTAAATATTCTTAGAAATATTGACTCTATTCTTTAACGTACTATACATTGACGTATATGACTCTAAATGATTCTTAGAAAATATTGACTCTATCAGAAATGTTAGAGGTAAGCAACCCAAAATGTTCTTACACATGTGATGAAATGTTTTGTTGCTTCTTTCCCATTTATAGAGTTTGGTCAAGGAAGATTGCCATTGCTAAACATGTTAAAACTTAAAATAACTAGCACATAATCATGTTCATAATTGATTGCTGACAAACATCCTAGAAGCCCATATAATTTATTATTCTTTATAGCAATCCCATCTTATTTGTTGATTTTGATATGGATACAGTCCAGGATTTCTTCCACCCATAATTTTTAGAGATCTTGGTTGTATTCAAACCAAATACGTGTACAAAACATATTTGGACCACATTTATATTGAATATGGGATACTGTGTATACCAGTGCATTATTTGTTGTATGTTTATGAGACTTGTATTTTACAATTGAAGTGAACCTGAAAATGCGAATGGAGATCTAAAAGTCAGACTTGCACTCACTTCCAATTTGTTCCTTTACAGTTGAATTTTCTAAACCTTAAACCCTGGTATTCCAAAATTACAAAACACTCTCTGAGGTTGAAAAATTGTTGTTGCTCAATATTCTCCCTTTCTGTTTTGCTTGAAAGTTATCATTTACAAGTTTTCATAATCTCGTTTGTCACAGTGGATTTGGGTCCTTCATTTTAAAAGGTGTTGATATTTATGCTTGTAAGCTTTGTACTCACAGATGATCGATCATAAAGCGATTCTCTATTCGAAGAAGCAATTTGGTCATCTGCCGGGTATGTTATAAACGATATTTATTGGTTTGGTATGTTTCACCATTATATACTGATGCCAAAGCACAATAGATCTTTTAGTTCACATCGGAATTCTACTAAGTTGTTATTTACAGATTTACTTGGGAAAAATGTTGCTTTTTATTTAGAGTGAAACTACGTTCCATATAAATTCAAATTGCATAGAAATCTTACTTCTTGTATTTGGCAATTGCAGGTGTCAATGTTGGAGATCATTTTTTCTCACGTTGTGAAATGGTTGCTATTGGCTTGCACAGTCACTGGCTTAATGGGATAGATTTTATGGGAATTCAACACAAGAAAATGGTATTTTAATGGAACTTTGCAGAATCTTTTGAAAGATTATGCTATTTACCTTGTTACTTTTGTTTTTAATTATTCTATTTTTATTTATTGCAATGTGGTATGTCGGAGAAGCTACTATGCATAGTTTTATATGCACATGCAATACGATATTTAAGTTTAATTTAGATCAGAAACCTGCTGGCATTTCAGAGTAGATATTCACAAGGAAACAAGAGAATTCTTAGTAAACTCTGGTGATATTCTATTGCATAGGAACACAGATTTCCAGCACAAATTTTTTACAAAGATGGTTACTTATGTTGAGAATAAACCTCTAGTAAAAAATAGCTCACTTAATTATAAATTAATCTTATCGCTTAGCTTTCTATTTATAACAGAGTAGGGTGCACCTAAAATGGGCATCAGATTTCTAACACTACCTCTTAACTTTTTCTCTCTGCTCAACGATTTTGTGATGATCTTGATTTCTACAACAAACAACTTCAACCTTTCTGTGGACATGACCACTAATGGTCGTGGTGTTTGATATCAATGTGCTGGCCCTCAAAGAAATTAATCTAGATTATGAAGGCAACCTTTTGTACACATGCAAAGTTGCAAAACTTTCTATGTATAAACAGGAAAGAAGCAAAGTAAATTGCAGAAATAAAGGAACAGAAGGAAACACAATCAACATTTTGACTTGCTTGATGTTCATTCTGATGATATCAAGATCCGTTGGCTACCAAGATCAATAGTGAATTGCAGATCTGCTCCCTTCACCCACATTTGTGACTGGGAGAGCTGCTCGTTCTCCTGTGGATCCTTTGGATGTACTTGTGGTGGCATTGACACCATGTGTTTGCAACTACAATTAGTCTTGTATGTGGTTGTGCTTGTGCTGGTGCAGGATCTAGTGGAGGTTCAAGTTCTGAGCTGCGGATCTTGACTATCATGTCTTATCGAGGGCCACTTTGGTGGATATCACACCATTTTCATATGTTCTGTTGCTTTACCTGAAGATTTGGGTGTTGGGCATCCTTCCCCATATCCTCCTTTGGATGCATCTCTTATTTCCTTTTTGGTTGAACTTATCTTCAATCTTAACTGCATAACGGGCCACATAATGATATACTACTCACATGGATGAGATGTTTAAAAACTCCAGTTTGGATATACCTTTCTAGATTGATGTGATCTTTGAGGACTTAGTGACACTTGATGTCCCTAATGGCAGTTTCCTAAATAGGTTAGTGGGGAATTGATCCTAATAGTTTTCCATACAGAAGTATTTCTCCTTGAGGGCATCAGCAAAATCCTCCCCAAGTGGGCCTTGTGACCTGAAACAAGGCACCACCATCTTCTATCGTAGCTTCTGGAATCTGAACAATGTTTCTCTTTCCAATTATTGGCATGGGGTGCTGCTTTTAAGACGGAAAATGTAATCTTAATTTTACTGGAAAAACTATTAAATAAGAAATGACCTTCTAACTGATCTTGCCTTCTCATTAAGACATCGACATTGATTTTTCCTTTGAACAAGGGAATGTCAAGACTAACTTGTACCTTGAAAGGATTATGACCATTGAAGGGCTGTTTGTCAAAGAAGATGCACTCATAGCAATGGGGATTTGTTGCATAATTTAGGCGAACTAGCCCATGTCCTTGCTCCTTGGCTTCATAAGGGCTTCTTGGAGTCCAATTTTGATAGGATCTCTTGATTCATCTTCATTCTCTTTCACCATCTAAGGTTGTTTGGGTTGGTGGCAAAGGAAGGTAGTAGGACAGGTTGAGTGTTTGAAAACAAAGCTTCTTGAATCTCAAACTTGTTTGATCAAACGTGCAATGTGTTGGACACAATGGCACACTGAGAGGGGGGGGGGGGCTGAATCAGTGTGTAGGTAATTTAAACCCTTTTTCAACCTATATTAATCAGCATAGTTCATCAATATATGTTGCTGCCAATTACATCATCATTACACAAGCATCCATCAACTAATCAACTATAAACAATAATCATATCATCAACTAGATCACTGAATGATAACAAGCAACACAACACAATAGGACACAAGATTTGTATGGGAAAATTGCTTATGTATTGTACATGGAAGACTACAATCTTCGCTATTACAATCAGCACCAACTGATACAAAGAGCACCAACTCTCAATCTAAGACCCATCTTGGTCTTCTCAGGTCCAACGGAGAAAAGGTTGAGGAATCCAATCCCCAAGGTTGCAAGGCTCTGCTTTCCAATCAAGAAACACTTCTGCCACTCAAACAACTGCTGCTCATGCCAAGTCCGCTCATTAGGAGTCTAGTCATATACTGCTAAGATATCAAGGCTCTGCTCAAACAACTAACTGCTCACAAGCCCTTCTCAGTCAACAATGGTCCTGTTCTGCTCAGGTGCACAAGTTCTGCTCACAAAGATATGCTCAAACTCATTAGCCCAAACAATCCTTCTCATGCAAAGGCTTTTCATAAACCATGTTCAACCAACTGCTCAAGGAGCCAAGTTATCTCTGTCCACTGTCATAGTAATGAGTACTGCTTAAATCAACTGTCACTATCATAAACTTCTATCACTGTCATGTTTACTGCTGTCAAAAATTACTTTCAAATTATTGCTGTTACAAATCACATCAAAGACTGCTACAGTCAACTTGTTGGACTTCTATCACTATCATCAAAAGAAACTGTCACTTGTCAAGTCTGCTTGTTATTTTCAAGTCCAGGATACTTCAACAAATGCTGATACTGTTAAGTCAAAGCAACTGTTCAAGTTAAGGCTGTCAACTGTCACTTCTTAGTCAGGGTAACATTGTCATCAAACTCAGCCACAAACTATCCTTTGGCTTCTTGCAAAGCATCTCACAAACTACTTCAACAAAGGTTGTTACTGTTCACTTTAATCTTTTCAAGGTTCACTACAGAACTGCCCATAATATTGTCCTGAAATGATGTCTCATTAAATAATACATTTGCTAGTTCACAGGCCTCACAAGGACTGATATATCACTGAAGGTACTCAGGCCTGATGACCCCATTTTGTCACACATTTTCTTTCAAGAAAGCTACTGAATGCTACAAGCCAAATATAACTAGTACATACTTCAGTCTTTGTCCAACTAACAGTCAACAAAAGGCTTGAGTTAGTCCATAGAAAAGTCTGATATACTGATCAAACCCAGAAATTTCTGATGGCTGTGCTTGTGCTAGATCAGATATTGTATACCTGAAATTAGTGCTAAAATAGAGCACCTTTGAATGCTTGTATATCGTGGAGAAATGCAGGTTGATGTAGAATATATATATGTGTCTTCTGCTGCCCACAATTCAAACTTCAAACTTCTACTGCTGCCAGTCATAAAAAAATCAGAGCTTGACTGCGGCTGCCTCAGTAACTTTATACCCAAATTTCAGAGAGAATAAACACTCAAAACTTATGCACTTCTGCTGCCCAAAACAGACCTAAAAAGGTCAAGTTTGCTGCTATTGTCGTCTGCTCCTATCCTTACTGCTGCTGCGAATTTTGCCTCAGAGACAGCCGAAAATCAGAGCTGAATTTCCACTTTTTGCACACATCAAAATGAAGGCATTGGGTTGTTATTTATACACGTTTTCCCATATTTTTATTAGCCGACCTGCTATATGTATTTTATTTTTAATTTTTTATTTATTTATATCAGTTTTCAACTTTTCATAGAGATCCGCCCTTGCTTTAATTTATTCTTTATTTTTTATGTTTATATGCATACCCACGTTGTCTTAAGTTTGGGATTGCACACCAGTATTTTAAGGGTTTAAAAAGGATTCCAAGGCATAAAAAATAATCATGTGCATTAAGCTACAATATGCCAAGGTCCAACTTTTTTCATGTATATGGGTTCACATGCAAACATGATCATTATCATATCGATCAAGCAAGGATTTCAAGGTCATGTCCAAGTGTAATGTATGTGGGGTTCCAGGGGTTTCATCGTCATGTGCGTGGGCTTATTCATGTTGTACATGGGCTGCTATATTGGATTTATGAGGGATTCAAAGACTCCTTCAAGGATATTATACAATATTTAAACAAGGTACTTTCTATGGACTTCAAACTCATCAGATAGGATCCCATCACCAAGTGATAAGGGCATCATGACCAAAGATTCCATCATATCAAAGGCTCCAACCATCATGGTCTTACAAACCACTATATGTATGGGTTCCAATAGTGTTTTAAAAACCAGCCGAGTCCGAGTCCAAGTTGGCCAAGTTGGCCGAGTTGACCCCCGACCGAGTTGACTCGGCTTGCAACTCGGTTCGGGTGGCCGATTTTATGCTTAGTCGGCCGAGTTAGGGTCCGAGTTGGCCGAGTCGGCCGAGTTGACCGAGTTGCAACCCGAGTTAGTCGAGTCAACTGTGGCAGAGACCCACAAGAAGGCAGACTCCAAAATAACATGTTTATTTTTTATTTTTAATATTTTTCTTATTCTAACCATAACTTGAGGCCATAAGATGACCTCCTGCCCCTCTATTTGCCTCACACTTCTGCTATAAGATGTTTGTGAGCATTTGGCATTATTGTTGTTTGGATTCATGGAGGCTTGGAGGAGTGCCCTAACAGTGAAGAATAATCAACATGATTGGAGGAGTTGGACTGTAGGAGATCGATTTTCTGTTACCTAGATGTATGTTAGCTTCCAGCTAGCCATTGTTTCTTTTTTTCTCATTAAATTGAGAAATATTAGTCCTGTTTTCTATTGTTTGCTACCAAAATAATAAGAAATTTTTTCTTTTTTCTTTGCATGTTTAGATTTGCTTTGCATTTAGATTCTAGATTGGCCCCAAAAGGAAAAGATCAGGCATGGATCCATGTTGATGTCATTGAAGGGAAAATGTATTGCAAGTGTTGCAAGACATGGATTAAAAGAGGGGGCATTAATAGATTTAAACAACAGTTGTCTGCTGTTAGAGGAAATATTGCCCCATGGGAAGCTGATTTAGAGTTTATTGGTGAGATTAGGTTGGAGTTGCAACAATAGTTTGATGAATTTGAAGAGGAGAAGGCTAAACAAAAAGAGATGTATGATCATTGACATATGATGTAGTGGCATCATAGCATGTTGTTTTTTGGACTCTACAAGCCATTTAGGTCTCATTGATTATGTTTTTTGTTCTAGATATGTATTGCATAGTACACTCGATGCCATTTTGATATATTCACACTTATATGGTATATGCATGAGTAGACGTTGGATATTTTGTCTCTAATGCTTTGCAAGCATGGATTAAAATTTTTAAAATATTGTTTTTCTTTTAAAATTTAATATTTTATGTATTTTTTGAGTAATCCGAGTCATTAAATTCAAATCGACCGAGTCATTACCGATTTCGAGTCCGAGTCCGAGTCCGAGTTGACCCTTGACCGATTCCGAGTCCGAGTCCGAGTTTTAAAACACTGGGACTTGTTCCAAGACCCACATCATTTCCAAATGCACCATCAATGATCATATAGTGTCCAAGGGTCATCATGCTGCCATGTATGTGGGTGCCAAACCTTATCATGCATAATGACCATCTCCAAGGGTTCCATGACCCCAACAAGGGCTATACGGGCATCAAGGTCTTCATCAAGTGCAAGCAGTGGGCTCCACGAACATCGAGTGCCTTTTTTATAGAGCACTTCATGGAGTTGAGGGATGACCTTTACACTCTGGCATGAGATGCATCTATCGGGGTTCCTCTTGAGCTGTTTCGAGTGGGCTCTCATCGCTCTGGGTTGAGCTTGACCATCATATTCCATGGGGTGATAGGATCTGCCAGCTTTGCCATCTTCATGAGATTAAGAGGGAGGAGAATTTCATTTTCTATTGTCCCATATAATATTAGTTCAGAGGTTGTTTTAATTGTTTGGTTAGGTAGTCTTAGAACTCTCTATCTACCTTATTTTGATTTTTGTATCAAAGATGTTGGTTCTTTACACGAGGGAGGTCCTTGGTCTTAAATATCAGACTTCCTTGCCTTACCTGTCCAGACTGGACACCTCTGGGCCTATTATTTCTTTCTTTCCAGTGCACCAATATCAAGATTACATCCAAAACTGACAGCTCTGAGGTTATTTCTTCGAAGTCCCGCATTTCTAAGCTTTGGCTAACTCCTCAAGGTGACAAGAATGAGATGAAGAGGAAAAGAAAATGGAAATGACTTGGGAACAATTCATAGAATTCTTCTCCCTTCATAGCCTTGAGGGTTAGCTCAAGCGGTCATGAGCCAAATGTGAGATCTCTTCCTTGAAAGTTGGGGAGGTGAGAGGTTCAATTCTCTTGATCTCTTGAGGGTTAGGCTCCGTAATCGGGGCCAATGGTTTCCACTGTTTACCATCCATGAATCATGGAGAAGTACACGGCGGGTTTTTTGTGAGGTTGTTCCTTGGCAAAAGGGATTCTTCTCCCCTTTGTCTCTTATATAGAATGAGAAGGGGGTAGATACAATGAATATCTGTAATGCACTCCTCCATCTATAGCAAACTTCTTTGTCATAATAGTTGGTGTACCGTGTAACCTCCAATTGAGGGTGCCCTCATGAATACTATCAACAGGCAATGATAACTTCAAAGGTGGAGTGCCCAGCCTGCCCATGAAACACCTCTTGACTTCTGAGCCAACTCACACTCATTTTAAAATAGGGAGGATGCTAAAAGAATTGTAGCTTCCATCATGATGGAGGTATTGTCATAACTGTGACGGCCCTATCAATGATGCTGTGAAAGGAAATGTATCCCAGAACCATTGCTGAAACTGTGCTGTTCCAACCTTCACGAAGGTCATTTCCCAAGGTGATGAATGCCACACTAAAGCCAAATGGAGTGCCCAGCTTCAAATTTCAGAAAGTTTGAAGAGCCTTGTAGTTTAAAAAATACATTCATATCTATCCTGTGAAAGCATCAATAATGTTTTAGAATATCTGGATCCTCCTAGTGAAAGAACTCTCATCGGACAACAAAAATTGTTGTGTAGCACCTATAATGTCTTGTTTGCTCTCCATGCATCTTCTTTTGCAATCTAATCTCTGTGTTGCATGGTACAAGCTTAAAAAATGCTTGATTCTTGTTGGATAAAGCATAATCTACTCTAGAATATGTAGTCTAAATGTTGAGCAGTAACACACTCTAGTATCTGTTTCAAATTGGCATTAGATATTGCAATTATATTATATGCAAGTTATATTTTTCTCTTTCTTTATGGTCCTTGAAATAAATTTTAAATTTGTGGAAGTACTCAATATGCTGATGGTATTGTCTTCTACTTTTCTGTTGCAAATTGTTTCAGGAGGAGTATAAAGGCTATACTTTTCCAATTACTGTTGCTATAGTACTCTCTGGGGAATATGAAGATGATGTGGATAATTCAGAGGATGTAATATATACTGGTCAAGGTGGTCAAAATTTACTCGGGGACAAAAGGCAAATAAAAGACCAACTGATGCTCCGTGGCAATTTAGCATTGAAGGTACATGCCTGATTTTGTTCTTCTTTAACAGCAATGAAAATTAACTGGTCGAGATTTTTATTTGTTGTTGTATCAAATTTCAATTATGTGAAATCCAGTAGTGATTAAATAATTAAACTACCAAAATAATATAAAGGAAGATCTGCACATGGTTCCTGCTGCGAAAGACTCGTGAAACCTTCATCATATATAGGCATCTCAATGGTTAGAACATATGTTTATCTGAATCTGCTGTATCCTTGTACTAATCTATAGTTGGACAAAAGACTTGTGAAACCTGCATTATATATAGGCATCTCAATGGTTAGAACATATGTATATCTGAATCTGCTGTATCCTTGTACTAGTCTATAGTTGCACATATTACAATATGAGGCTCATCATTGTGAACTTCTCATTTTTCCTTGTCATAAACATTTTTGACAGCATTGAATTATGCCTTGTTTGAATTTTCTTGGTTCTATGCTTGGTCAGATCAAGAGGACATTAATTCTTTGTCTAACAGGAGGACTTTTGGCATCTAACGTGACAATCATTTCCCTGAGAATTTTGCCTGCATGCATAATTCTCTCATAGGCTATATATCTGTTCCTGTTGGATTCAATGATATGCAAGGATTGTGGATTATAACTTGGCAATTTTAAATATCATATTACAGGATTGCCAGGCTTAAGTGTTGTGATTCTGTCCTAGATCACCTGAATTGGGGATCTAGGACAGAATCCGTTGGTTAAGATTCTCTGGGTCCTAGAAATTTTGAATTTCCTGGAGTTTTCTACCCGTTGCCTGAAGCTGGTTGGGAAATGTCTCCCATGGCTCACAGATTCTTCCCAACAAAAATTTGAAACAATGGGGCTAATTGGAAAGTCAACCCCATTGTCATCTTTTGCTAACTTTTTTGCTCTCAAAAGGCTCCTTGTCTTGAACTTCAAAAACACACTAAAACATGGGGATTTCCTGTATGTATATATTTAAATAACACATTATCTTTGTAAGAAAATAAGAATGATAGAGTAATTTGTAGGTAGGTTTAAAAACGAATTAGAGGTTAAGTACTCTTCTTTTTCTATGGATTACGTTATTGTAGTTTTCCTAAGGGTCCCATGCCCCTCATGGGCACTTGGGTGGGCATGAAGAACTTAAAAAACACACTAAAACATGGGGATTTCTTGTTAAAAGGTCCCAAAAATTCCTCGAGTGGTATCATGTAGCATTTCAAAATTGTGAATTATTATACTATATGGCTTAGTGTGTTTTTGTATTTTAGCGAGTTTTTGTTGTTGGTAGCTGCATAGGTATTGCTATTGGTGTTCCTCCATGGTTCCAACATCAAGCAAACATTCTGCATATCATTCTCCTAGATTGGGCATGTGTAATATTGACCAATGGTTGGTAGCAGTGTTTTAAAAACCAGCCGAGTCCGAGTCCGAGTTGGCCGAGTTGGCCGAGTTGACCCTCGGCCGAGTTGACTCGGCCTGCAACTCGGCTCGGGTGGCCGATTTTATACTTAGTTGGCCGAGTTGTGTCCGAGTCGGCCGAGTTAGAGTCCGAGTTGGCCGAGTCAGCCGAGTTGACCGAGTTGTAACCCGAGTCAGCCGAGTCAGATGTGGTAGACAACCACAAGAATTCAAACTCCAAAATAACATGTTTATTTTTTATTTTAAAGATTTTTCTTATTCTAACCATAACCTGAGGCCATAAGATGCCCCCTTGCCGCTCTATTTGCCATAAGATGTTTGTGAGCATTTGGCATTATTGTTGTTTGGATTCATGGATGCTTTGAGGAGCGTCCAACACAATGTTTTAAAACTCGGACTCGGACTCGGAAATATTTCCCAATGCTAAATTTTCTACCATCAGTTCTTGCACTTTTCTGCTGTATATGCCAGTTGATCAATGAATTTTGATTTTAAATAAAATGTAAATCAGTTCGTTTTATGATTTAATTTACTTTTCTGATGATGGGAGTAGATATTATCAAGCTTATCATGTATACTGATTATATCATCAGCTTCACTTCATAAAGTTGATATCTTAGCATTATTACTTACCAATAAGTTAATAACAACTAAGTATTACTATCTTCTTTTGCACAGAATGTAGAAAACATAAAATTTTAATGCATTTTTTTCTTGTTTTATTGTTACTGAAAGCTATGCCTATGTATGCCCGTGCCCTATAGAGCTTCATGATGCTATGTCGAAACCACTGGTTTTCTATAAGGTAACCGGATGATCTTAGATTGTAAATAATTGGAAGCATGGTGCTTTTTGTTAAACCTTATTATATCAATATGGTTTTGGGAGGCATGGAACTTATTGTTAAATATTAGTGGAGGCATGGAACTTATTGTTAAAAATTAGTGTATCAGTTTGGTGACTTGAAACAATTTTGGGTGAAAATAGGTATCATGTACATATTTGCTGCTTGCAGCCTTGCACATTGGCACAGTACCATTCGTGCAATTTTGATATGTTCACCCTTCTATGGTATATATATGATCATACTTTGGATGTTTTGTCTCTAATGCTTTGGAATGATGGATTATAATCTTTAAAATATATTTTTTCTTTAAAATTTAAATATTTTATATGTTTTTTAATAAACCGGGTCATTAAAATCAAACCTCCCGAGTCATTGCCGAGTCATTGCCGAGTCCGAGTCTGAGTCCGAGTTGACCCTCGGCCGATTTCGAGTCCGAGTCCGAGTTTTAAAACATTGGTTGGTAGAGAATGCCCATGTCGTAGCCCTAATTAGTCATGTGTTATATTGACTATGTGTATTAAGGCTCATATGCTTAGCCTTTTTCTAGTCGTGTGGATTGACTACGAGTGATGGAAGGCTAATGGTCACATGCATCACTTTATGTGGTAGTGCTCCGTAACGGGGGTGATTGATTTTGATTAGAGTGTGTTGACTTATCTATTTGATGGGGGATCTCATCCCCTTGTGGAATTGACATCTAATCTAAATTTGTATTTGACATACGCTCTAAGATGCGTTTGGGACTTCTTAGGGTATGGTCAAATCAACATTAGAGTGCTATGTGGGAATTTGATATGCATGTGAGGAGATGGACATCAACGGGGAGAGCTTTTATACGATGAAGATATAACCAAGAAGTCAAGACAATCCATTGAAGAAGTCCTAGATACCATTGAAGAAGTTCCAGAGAAAGTTGAAGGCAAGGAAGATTACAACTACCCTAGTAAAAGGGGTAAATTGGCCCTAGATGACAGAAGTACAAGTCAGCCTTAGGAGTGCAAATCAAGTCAAGTGAAGATATAAATAGAAGTGGTCTGACACTTCTTTCACACACAACAACATTACATCTTCTTCTCTCTCCAAGTGCAACCTCCAAGGAAGGCCTAACAAAGGCAAGAGGCATACTTCTGGGGTTCTCTTATTCTTTTATCTCTCTTGGAAAATTATCTACCCTTACTAGGGTTTCTTGTGAAGGAGGGCGAACCTCTCTTGTGTTAGGGTTCATCTTCATGATTGACATTGTACTTGATTTGGATTGATTTCTTATGAGAAAAGTTTGTTGGGTTTTCCCCTTGATTGGGTTTCCCAGGATAATTTTTTTATGTCTCTTGTGCATGGTACAGGGGCCCTTCCTATAATGATTTGAAAGGGCATCTCCTTCAAGGGGAAAAGGTTGATTGCACACAAAGATTAGCTAGGATCAAAGAATCATGGGAGGCCACTAGATGCATTGTGATGTCAGATGGGTGGACTGATTAAAAGGGCAGGTCAATTCTAAATTTCTTAGTTAGTTGTCCCTCGGGGATGATGTTTATCAAAAGTGTTGATGCAAGTGCATATACAAAAGGTGCACAATTATTATGTGAGTTGCTGAATGGCTTTATCCGATGGATAGGCCCACGGTATATCGTCTAAGTTGTCACGGACAACGTTGCTAATTATGTAGCTGCTGGGAGGTTGCTCATTGAGAGTTATCCAATTTTGTATTGTAGTCCTTGTGCAACCCATTGCATTGATTTGATGCTAGAGGACATTGGAAAAATTCCTTAGATCCATGAAACCATTGATTTAGCTTGGAGCGTGACCAAATATATATATATATATATTTAATCACACATTTATTCTTTCACTCATGAGATAGTTCACAGGGAACAGAGAGTTGGTCCATCCCGTGATTACATGTTTTGCCACCAGCTTCATTTCTCTTCAATCGCTCCTCAAGACTATGTTGGAGTTACAGAGGATGTTTCTTTTTGATGAGTGGGTTGCTTGTGTCTATAACATCAAACAAGATGGGCAAGCCATAGCCAAACTTGTGTGATATGACTAGAGATTCTGGAGTGTAGTAGGTGAGGTATGTAATGTTAGTGAACCTTTGGTAAGGGTTCTTCCATTGGTTGATGGTGACAAGTGCGCAATGGGATACTTGTATGAGGCCTTGGATTGGGCCAAGGACGCTATCTATCAGGACTATGATGGCAAGGGGGAGGAGGGACTCACCAAGAGAGCTCGGATTTGGGGTGTGATTGATGAGCGACGGAATAACACTCTCCATCGTCCCTGTTCTCAACCATGCATTCGCTTATGCTTGTGGATTTAATTTTGATGGTGAGGTCATGGATGGTTTTTTTGGTTTGTTCAAAGTATGGTGCACACTCTAGCTGAACGCTAAGAGATTTCTAGATAGACATCCAAGGCTTTGGGTTATGAGATGATTGTTCTACATAGTACCGCAAAGATGCCAGGTAAGCTTCAATTTCAAATTTTGTTTTTTTCCTTTCTATACATTTGACATTTATTACTTGATGGAAATATAATTTGTTGTCTTCCCTTGAATCCTTTAATTTTATTCATTCCAGATGTTTAGGTGCTTAGCCAAACTTGCAGTTCTTTAGGGTGTTAGCGCAATTGGAGTGTCTTTGAAAATATACACTCCAAGAAGCACAACATGTTAGAAATGTTTAAAAATGCAACAATCAAAATTTAAATTGTTGTTTTTTTTAATTTTTAATTTTAATTTATTACAATTTACCATCACTAATTATGGCCCTCAATGTTCATACAAGTTAGGTACCCAACGTCTTAGTGACATGGTGTACATCTACTACAATCTAAGGCTACGAATGTAGCAACCTGATAAAAACTTGGCAGAGGGGCCATTTCATTGGATGCAATTGGCACCACTACTTAGTGGAGGGTGGACATGGAGGAGCCTGAGATGGAGGAAGTACTCGAGTGGTTGGAGGAGGAGGATAATGTAGATGATTTGTGGGATGAGATGACATCGGAGGAGGGGGAAGAGTAGAAGGATGATCCACTTCCACTTGATACAAATGTTGAGGAGGAGATTTATGTTCCGGTGCAGCCAATGCCACCACCATCTCCATGGAGACCCGTAGTTGGAGTTGGGATTGGGAGGAGACAACCCTCTTTGTCTTCCACCTCAACTGGAGTAGCTGGACGCTTTGGATCTTCCACTCCAACTTCATCTTGAACACCTCCATGACCACCTACTGCCTCTAGAGGAAGAGCGATGCCCTTTACTATTTAGCATCTAGATGCCTCATCATGATTCATCTCATGAGATACATTTATTTTGAGCATTTGATGTGATTTTGTATCATCCTATCGGGAACATGGTTTAGAATTTTTTTAGTTTTGTAATGATATGTGACCACTTGACATCTTAAGCATCTTATTTATTACTTGTATCATTATATTTATGTATGTCTATTTGATGTTGTTATTGCTTTATATGTTTTAAAAATTGAAAAAAAGAGTATTTTTGTATTTTTTTGAGGCATTCCGACATTTTTCGATATTTTATGCTGATACCGCCGAGAAGTTATATGTTGGGCCCTCATCGATACTTTCCCCTAGACGATACATGCAACATTGCGTAGAACCCCTTTACTTATGAGACCCTAAATTAACATGCAGAGCTTAATTTACCTAAGAAATGAAGGCATATGAAGTGAATTATGTACATATGTAAGAAGGATTTTTTTTGTGAATTATGGCATCACAGGAGTGTTTGGTCTATCCTTCTACAGGTGTGCCTATGATCATCCATCTCCACACCTTCATATTGCAATCCCTTTTTTATTTTTCATTTGCACTTTTTTGCTTAGACCTCTCATTGGCTTAGTCCCATTTTCTTTAGATGTGTCTTAGACAACCTAAGACAAAGGAACTGGCTTTTGCGGTGGGGAGTATCTCCCATGGTATTTTCCTCTGTATTTAATTTCTTTAGCATCTTCCTTTTTATGAGATTACATGACTCTTTTGACTTTGATAAAGACATTCATACTTTGGAATAGTAGCGAAACCATATGTTGTTACTATTGATAGATCATTCACAAAGGGGAAAGCAAAGGGGATGGATGAATTGGCTTAACGAGATGAAAATGGCTAGGTAATATTGTGCGAGATGGATGAAATAACATTGACTTAGCTCACTAAGGTATATATTAACATCGAATAACACACTTATTAAGTAAAAAGAGAAACACCAAGGTTAGGCTAAGACAAGAAAATAAAAAACGTGTGTGATTCATGATGGAAGTGTTATGTAATATCTCATGCTAAGATACCATCATGCAAGAAAACATGCCAAGTAAAGATGAGGACTGTGGGGGGGTGATGCTTTGTCTTTGGCTAGGCATGTCAGGGACCATGGACCCATGTGGTGTGGTTGAATGAATCTTTGGCCATTGATCTATGGTGCAATCACATATCTCATCTTTGCATTGAGAGTAGCGAGGTGCTCTATAGCCAAGTATGGGGGAGATGTTGTCATGTAATGTCATGTAATGTTACCAGATATAAAAAAATGTTACAAAATATAAAAAAGTAATTTAAAGAAATCATGTCGGCTCATAGAATAAAAACATAAAACCAAATAAAAAATATTTAAAAAAATCCATGTCGGCTCATAAAATAAATAAAAAATAAAACCAACATAGATCTATCTTAAACCGAGATCTATCAAGCATCAAGAGGAATCAATTAGATTACTTGAAGTGTAAATTTTTTCTGGACATGTACAAAATTTAAGAGAAAATTTACACATCAAGAAATCGGATCCCCCTTGTTGCTTGATAGATCCTGATTTAAAATGGATCTATGCTGGTCTAAGGACAACTAATCAACATTTACCACTTGTTTAAAGAGGGGTAACACATCATGTTGTGGAGTCTCTTCCCCTTGTGCAAGGTCAAATGCTTGTCTTTCTATCCTTATTAGAACATGATTTTTTTGGTACCCATATGTTTGGTGTGATGTAATTCTCAGTTCTATGAAGTAATATATGCCTCATTTTGAAAGAAGGTTACTTAGAAATAGCTAGGGAAATTCTAAATATGCTAAATACAAATGTAAAGTGTTGTCGCCTAATTCGCACCTTGGGTCACGTGGCAGAAATTTTCAAGCCACTGGGTTCGACCTTGGGGGCAAGCAAGAGTCAAGTGTTGTCACTTAATCTTGGCTCCTCCGTTTAGGCTCTCTCCTAGCAAAGCCAAGGGGGGTGGTCCCTAGTAAAATAAACTATGGTGTTTAATCTATGAAATAAAACAATTAGTTTAGGAGATGAGATGAAATAAAATGTCACAACTAAGATGAACTGCAAATAATTTAAACCAGTAGCATAAATAACATTCCACACAACACACTGATTAATTTAAACATAAAATAAATAAGATTGCAAGATAGACCAGTGCTAATGGAGTGCTTGTGTAAAGGGGGTTGCTAGTGTAATCTCAAGAAGTATTGCAGTTGTCTCGGTCGGTCAGTTTTTAAGATTATTAAATGAGTAATTAGGGAGTGGGTCAATTCTTGGTAAATTTTATTATGAATATGGTAATGATCTTTATTATTATGGGGAGAGGGTATTCCAGATATACCCGGGGGTACAAGGAATGTGTCCGGATTTACCAAGGAGTGGCTCTCACAGTGACATGTGGGCTAGATTGAGTCGTAGGGCTTTGTTCAACGCTACACCAAATGAGGGTGTAGCCTAACGGTGCCCCACGGTCACTTTGTAGTGGTTCCTGCTTCATTTGCAGAATTTCCCCACAAACTAGTAAAATCGAGTGCCGGATTTTCACTTTGCAGGGATTAATTGAAGTTTCCACTAATTACTAGTCACTTCAATCCCTTTCTGATTGTCCCACCGATTCAACCAAAGGCCTGCTGTGGTCACAAGAGCATACAAGGAGTTTTTAAGTTTTTTAAGAACTAAGTGAGTTTTTTAAAATCTTAGTGCCGATAATCTCATTACCGAGAACACAGCCAGATTGATTAATTTTACTAGATGAAAAAAATTAAAGAAAACTAAAAAATAGTGAAAAAAGTGAAATAGAGCGCCCCCAGGGGTGTGGGCACTTGGCTGCCCACTTGCTTCTGTTTTTTACAATGATTTAGAAAATAGGAAATACTTGTGCTCCTTTATAGAATAGGAGAAACAATTTTTACAATACAGGGCCTTAAAGAAATGGCCAATGAGAGAAGTGTGAGAAGAGGGATCTTTGGTTTGACTTGGATCTTCAAATATTCGCCAGAGTGCCTCTTTGTTCGATCAATCTCTGCTGCAAAACAGTGAACAAACTTTGATCAAATATGCTAGATATAATCATATTAGAACATAAAAAATTTGACCAAAAGTTCAAGTACTTTAAATATAGAAAAATTCTAGATATTAAGCTAGTACTTGCTTATGATTAGATCTTGTAAAATGCTACTTTAATAATCAGATCTGAATCGTTAAGTGTGCATACATAAATCAGAAAGCTAAGATATTTTCCAATATTTTAAAGAGATTTAAATATGCAATAAGAACTAGTAACTAAAAAATTTGAAGTTTTGTGTGATGGAAAGAAAGGAGAAGAAAAATGCCCCAAAGCTTGGAAGCTTGGGCAATGGAGTTTTTTTCCGAGTGGAGAGCGGAGGGATTTATATCTTCTTCAAACGATTGTAGAGGTATGATGGAATCAAACAAGAACCAACACTCTTTTACGGTAGATATCCCTGCACAGTTAGAACAATGCTACGCCAAAGCATTATATCCGGGAGTATATAAGCAAAAGATTAGATAGTATGCATACAAACAAGCAAAACATACAAATCTAAGATCTAGTCACATAAATAACTCAGAAAAACAGATAAGAAACTACTTATTTATCCTCTTCTACCAACTAAAGACTGGTTTAAAACAATCAAAGAATGTAGCAAGAAATCGATATAGTTATACCTCATATAACACAAGAAATCACCACACACTGATGCTCGACACAAGTATGCCTTCAAAGCCTTCACTTTATTCCACAATGATAACAAATTACACAATACATGAGCAGAGGTTCAATGCCCAAATCATCCGTCAAGAATGAAGAGAGGTTGCTTGCTTAAATAGAAAACCAACAAGGAGAGGGGGGAGCACATCTCCTCAAGGATGCGCTAGCTCTTAGTGAGTTGGCAATTAGTGGAAGAGGGTTGTTGGCAAAGGCATTGGGAAGTGGCAACATCACTCCCTTGAGGAAGTACTTGCCCAAACTAACGTTTTTTCCCAAAGCAATGGAGATTCTCCACTTAGCCAGCGTCCCCACATGGAGAGTTGCGCCCCTCTTGAGAGAGGTAAGTTCCAAACTCCACAAACTCACCTAAAAGGCAACATCAAGCTTGTCCCCCTTGCCCGGGTACTTGCCAAAATGATTTGCCAAGTCACAAAATTCCATTTTGGCAATTATCTTTTATTTTTTTTAATTGCCTAATTTTTTAATATTTCATTTTTTCTTGGGTTTTTGGGTTTTTTGAGTAATTATTAATTTTGGGCCTAAATAGTTACTCGAAAACTTAGGAAAGTGGGTGTAGGGGTCAAGTGGGGGAGTTAGAAAATGAGCACCCCCATGGCAAAAACAACCTCCTAGCCACACTTTTATGACTTTTTACATTTTTACAATTAACTTATCAAAGATAAACCTGTAAAAAGGGAAAAGATATTTTTTTTTCTTCTCGAAATTAAAAAAACCTATGGGAGACTTGGGACACGTTCATAATGACTCAAAATAATGATTAGCATGGTAATATACGTCGAAACATAGGTTTTAATAACCTCCTATGGCTTAATTAATAATGCAATTATTTCAGCTTTGGAGGTTTGGGTGGAAAACTCGAAAATTATTTATCGCTTAAAAACAATAAATAATTTACAAGGAAAAAACACCCTGGAATAATGCATTAATAAATAAGTCCTAAGAAGCCAAACCTTTTACATAAAGTCATCATGCTAACTCATTTTATTATTATTCCCCATGGGGTATGAACATGTTAAAAAAAGGGCCTAGGAAGGCTTGCAAGGACTTCTGAACTTGAAAAATTGAACAAGTGATTGTTCATCTTTGGAGGCTCGTTTAGAAATCCAATTTAGTGCAACTTACAAGGAGCACAGCTATAAAGTATAACATTGATGGTAGTTAGAAAGTAACTCGTAAAAATTAGGAGAATAACCCCCAATTACTTGAAAGAAAACAATATCAATATTTATATGCAATTGTATATGGGAATGACTACATAATCTCCTAGATATATTGATTCTCATTCATTACTCATGTGGGCCCAATTTCACACATACCTTCTATTTACTTATATAAGTGATCATTTTTATTGCGTAAAGGGTCATAAGAATCAGGTTCCTCTTTAGATGCTTCGTCCTTGAAGCATAAGATGAACTCAAATAATACAATTTCCTCAAATTTGTTCTCAGTTGATGCCATCCCTCATTATTTATCCACCCATGTCTTGTCCTTATTGGTGTCAACTGTTGAAAATATTGGTCTTAGGTAATATTTTCTTGTGTAATTGTTTTTTTGATTCAATGAATGTTAGTTTTTTCGTTTGTTTTTCTATAAATGTAGATGTTGATGTGTGCCTCTATCTTGCTTGTCCAATATGTAGGGATTCCGTTTGGCACTAGTCTTTTAGTTGTGGATATATGGAATTGGTGTGTTGAATAGCATCCGGCAAGAACTTCTCATATGGCAATATAAGGATCTTCATTTTGTAGGCAAGCTAACAATATTTGTTGGACTTACGATTGCCGTTAGACCAAAACCTATAGGTCTTAATCTCCCCCACAATCACCAGAGTTAGGATCTTGGGAGGTAGTTAGTTCATGTGACGAAACTCACGGGGAGCACTAAACCCAATATCCAACAATCTCCCCCTCCCGAACGCGAGCCGGGTGAGTTTCGAAACCTTGACTTGTTGCTTTGATACTAATTGTTGGACTTACGATTACCGTTAGACCAAAATCTGCAGGTCTTAATCTCCACCACAATCGCCAAAGTTAGGATCTTGGGAGGCGGTTAGTCCATTTCACGAAACTCATGGGGAGCGTTGAACCCGATGTTCAGCAATAGTTTCATGAAGCCTACAATCATCTCACATTTATTAAGTCTCTTGCTGGCTAAGGAGCAAGGCCTAGTTCAAGAAATTGGATCATACCCTCAACTTTTTTCTACAACCCAATTATGGCTGTGAGGGAGGACTTCCTATGGTTCATTGGGTTGTTGCGCAATGCTTGGCTCATTATACACCAGGGGATGCCATGTGGCCCTCATGCATAATTCACTTTAATTAAACTGAAATTGGAAATTTCTGCATAAATAGGGGAATTGGGGGTTGATTTTGTGGCTTTGGTTATGTTATTTGTTGGGGAGGCTTTGGTTGAGGGGTTTCAATGGGCTTGGTGGAGATGGAGGTTTGGAGGCAGAGGGTAGAATAGGATTGTGATTATGATGTTCAACTAGCTTGGTATTGTTGAGTGAAGGCTCAAGAGCTCTCAGTCTATGACTAAGGGATTGGTTGGGAGGAGAGCGGTCCCTCCACAGGTGGTTTCGGTGTTGCTGTTGTTGCTCGTTGGCCAACCTACCTTTGCCATACAATCTGTAAGTCCATAATGGTTAGCTAGGTATATCTCCTTCCTTATTTTGTTGGTTCTTGATTTAGTTTCTTGGTTTACATGTAAATTGGTTATGGTTATAGATATGGTTGAATTTCAAACGATTAACTGGTAAACTCTGATTATAAATATTAATTATAGTTATCGTTACATTCGAGTTTAAATTTAGCAATATTAAAAATAAAGAAATTCCTAATTCTTATGTAAAAATCTCATAAATAAAATTTATCTCTATGTTATTGATGTTTATTGAGGTTGGTCCTCACATCATCCTTATCTTTTTATGGTTTATTTGTTCATGTCTTTGAAAATGTGGGAGCCTCATGACCATACATAAACATGGTTGAATAAATTTTTTTTCTCTAGAAAACAAAATTGCAGTAAAAGTGTATTTCGTGCTACCTTGTTGAGTTGGTGCATTGATCTTTGTCTACCGCCCATGCTAGAGTATTCATTGTCTCCATGTTGAATTGCAGTTATCGCTAATCAATAATAAATGTAAATCTATTTTGACTTTTTATATATTAAATAAAAGAAAGTAAATTCATATATTTTACTATTTACTTTATAAATAAATAAAAAATAAACTTTTAATTAATTGAAAATAATTTTAAATCTTAATTTAAAACTAATTTTATATATTATATTTAAATGAAAATTATCTTGATTTTTATTTTGTAATAATTTAAATTTGATGCACGGGTACCACTCTCGGGATTTTGGCAACCCGTACTCGACGTTTCCTCACTCCTAGGAGCTTGGGAGCTGTTACTAAACATCCCCTTTTTGATGGGAGCTTCTTTGGGAACTTGGGAGCTTTTTGAGAACTTGCTTTTGTCGCTCCCTTTTTATTGGGAGCTTGTAGAAGCTCCCTATCTCTTTGGGAGCTTCTAGAAGCTCCCAAACAGATAGGGAGCTTCTAAAAGCTCCCGACCATGTGGAGGCCAAAATCATAAGAAAACTGTTGAAAATCAATTGAATGATTGAAGTTTATTGTGTCAAGAAATCACCAATAATAAAAATTTCAATTGAATCTATCTATAATGCCATTTTTTTTTATTTTCAGGGTTATATAAATAAAGAGGGCCCAAACCTCTTAAATGTTGAGATCCGTTCACACTCAAAATATATGCTGCAAGTGTACTTAAGTGAATACAAATGGATCTTTTACAATACTAGGATATTGAACAACTTTAATTCATATCTCAAATGATTATAGCTAGCTTACGTTATTCATACTGATTGATATAGCAATTTAGGATCATAAACCATATCAAACTCAAGATACCAAAAAATTTGAAAGTTTGTTAGTTGAACTTAAAATAATCAAGTTCATTCACATTAGAAGTAGTAGTTTCCATAAAAAATGCAGAGCACCCAAGGACTAAGCACTCTTAGGAGCAATAATATAGATGGAGTTGGAACAAGGAATTAGAAAAATAATGAATCTTATGGTTTATGAAGCTATTGGTGCTTTGTACACATATATGCAACCTGCCTTTACAAACTCGTACAATGAGATTTGTATAATGTGGACCTAGAGGAGTGAGCAAATTTAAAAAGAATGAATTTCATGACATTACTAGAGGATTAAGATGATAAAATAGTTTAAGCTATGAACTTAATCAATTATGTTTTGTTTTAACTTCATTTTTTTAAATTACAATTAAAAAAATTAATATATTTTATTGCCGCTCCCAACCCTATGTTTCCTGCAAATTTGGGCGAAGCTTCTAGCCGTATCGGATACTCGTGTCAGCGTACCCAACGTACCAGCGTTCCAGAAACCTGTACAGCATAACTTTATATAACTTTGCAAATACCCTAGCATAGAATGTCTTGTAAACATCTTAATATTCTAATCCATGTTAATGATAGTTGGCACAAAACCGAAAACTTACTCTATACTTATAACTGCAAATATAGGGCCTATAACTTCTAAAAGTCCCCATTTTAGAAAGAGTCCACCTTATATAATCGACGACGTGGATGGTAATCTTGATTTTATTCCCATTTCCATCTGCTAAGATGTTAGTTATAACCGTAATATAAGGGATAAGCTAAGTCATTTGATTTGTGTTAATGTTTCTTTCCTACATTATCTTTCTTCTCTTCTCATGTTTTTTATTTTATTTTATTTTTATATTATTTAAATATATATTATTGCTGTTCCCAACCTAATGTTTCTTGCAAATTTGGGGGAAACTTCTAGATGTATCCAATAATCATAACCACGTTCCCAACATTCCCGTGTTCTAGAAACTTGTGCAACACAGTATAATAACAATTGTTAGTTACATTGTGACTCCTAAGAATTGGGATATTAACGTCCAATAGCCTGAAATAAAACTATATCAAATGATCATAGGTTCATATGCCTCAAATAAAACTCGTCCTCTTCTTGACCCCTTGTCAAATCTCAATGCAACACAACTATGTTATTGCCTGTTGCTGGATTATTCTGTTCCAAGTAACGTTTTGCATCCATCTCAGTGGTTATTGTGGTTTGCGGGTGGATGCATCTATATCTCACTCCTGGGAGACCCCCGAACGGTTACTGATTCTAGTGGTTAAAAAAATATGTTTTGCATATGACTTTCTTTCATGTGGAGACATATATTCAATTGACTTAGGGAATACCATCAATTTGCACAAACGACGTTTTGTATGACACTTAGCCTCATCCCTCCTGTTGTGCCGTTTAATTTTCTCTGCAGCTGCATTGGGCTCTGCCTCAGTTGCCATAGTCACCCTGTAGAGACCCTTCACTCTCAACAGTATCTCCATCTCTGCTTTCCATTCAAATAAATTAAATGGAGTCAAGATGATCTTCTGAGATTGATCCATAGCTTTGAACTGTGCCCTTCAACCAACAGAATTTGCTCCCAGTCAAGATGTCAAACTTGCAATAGCAATATGGAAGGAGAGAAATCGATCTACAAAGGCTCTGATACCATGTGGAAATTGAACCCAAGTGATAGAACAATTGCACTCACAAAATTGCTAATCAAACATGCAAATTTACACACAAAGGAGACTGAAATTGGAGCATAACACTAATCTGTATTGAATAAGTGTACAATAGCCAACCTTATGAAGTCATAGGTTGCTGCAATATATAATTACATGAGAGATTCGAATGCATAAGGATGCCATTCGAAATAGTCAAAAAGTAGGCTTATCATATGACTTTCTTTCATGTGGAAACATATATTCAATTGACTAAGGGAATACCATCAATTTGCACAAACGACGTTTTGTGCTTTGAATACCCCTTATGACTCACTCAATTAGGCTGCACAAGTTATGGATTTCTTGTAATGGTTTATTGTAGGTGAATGTGAGATATCACTTTGTTTGATGATTGTTTGTGCACAACTATTAGTGACATGATTGTTAATTACATGTGGGTGTATCAATAGTGGTTTTATCATGAACAGCAATAATTGACTTTGAATTCCGCATTACTTGATCGCTTCCCTAAAAGTTTATGTTTAGGATTTTTTTTCTTTATTGGAAGAAAGAGACCCTTTCTACACTAATTCTTCTTATGTATTTACAGAATAGCATGGATCAAGAAACTCCTGTGAGAGTAATTCGTGGGCATCAGTCATCAAACAGTTACTCTGGGAAGGTCTACACATATGATGGTTTATACAAGGTGAATGCATTGTTAGTTATATTGTATTAATGATTTTTGAACTATGTTGCATGGAGATGGATACAGATCCAGGTGTGGATCTGCTGGAATTTTTGAAAATATTAGATCCATGTACAAGGAGATGAGATTATATATGTATTGTCAAAAAATCATGAACTAGAAACATTGGAAATTCATATTTCAAGAATCGAAACCATTTCAAGCTCCACATTAATATTGGGCAAGATTGATTTTAGGTTTATAATTACCACAACTAATGTTGCAATTAACAATGCATTTAAATATCAATGCTGGAATTATTGTAATGATGGAAATAGGGAAGTATTTGTCTGTATTTATACCATTCTTTGTGCACACTCTTCTAGGTCTACCCAATAATAATTGCAGCCGAGGTAACTGTAATGAATGCATGGCAACCTGCTATATAAGGTTGAGTATGGCTTGTATTTATAGAAAAGTACGACCTACCATTAACAATTGTATGTCTGCACTAAAAGAAGAGATCTTATAATTAATCAGAGTTATGTTTATCATTTCTATCAAGGTTGCACATTCTTATATAAAGGAAATACTTGGAGAGGGAAGTGGAAATTGATAACAATATTGTTAGTTTGTGTAGCTTGGGCAGTTACTTTCACATTGGCTGTGCCTAGCAAATGTGAAGTGTCTAAGTTGTATTCTCTAGACAAAGTTGTAAAGGCTTATAACACCTAAAATGGCTAAGTATGAGTCCGTCCATAGTTTTAGTGTCCCATGGTTTTTGGGCCCATAGTATTTGGATGTACTCTGTGTTATAAAGTAAGAAGCCTTTGTCATTGTCAAGTACCACAAGTCAATCTCATTCTGAGAGGTAGAGAGAGAGAGATCAAGATGGTCAAGTAGCAAAGTGTCAAGCTAAGGCATTTGTTGAGTGAATCCATCTAGTAGCCGAGTTAGGGCCTAGTGTGTTCTTCTAGGTTTTCGAAAAGGGTTTAGATTAAGTCAGCAGGAAGATTCAGAGAGTTATTACGTCAGATGAAGTGTTGAAATATAATTGAATAACCTTGCAATAAAAGAACACAAGCTTTATTGGTTTTCCCCAGAGGTAGTGGGTTTTCTAGGGTAAAATACTTATCTTAATGTGTATGGCTGCACTGTTTATTATTCTGCTGTGCAAGATTTATCTTAAGAGTGTATTTCTAGTTTATTAATGTTCAGTTTGTAGGATCACTAGCGTAGTTGTAGGATACATTGATAAGAAACCGTGAAATCTAAGATTTAAGGTGAAAGGTTAACATGGTATCAGAGCCATAGGCTCTTTGCAGCTCTCGAGTGAAGTTAAGTGCAGGTTTCCAAGAGGGATTGAGAAGGAACCCAAGTCGTGATTCTTTAAGAGAAGAAGTGACACCAAGAAGGGTCTTTAAGGCCGAGTTGTGGGCCGCGCAAAGGTGGTAAGCAAAGGTTGAGGTGGGTTGAAGCCTTCTAGTAGAGATCAGGTCAAAATCAAGTGTCAAGCTTAAGGGCCACTCAGAGTGAGGTCGAGGCCACTCATTAGAGGTCGAAGCGTGAATTCCGAAAGGACCACGTGAGTATCGGATGAAGGAAGGTTGAGTTGTGATTAGGATCAAGTAGGTTCGTTGGAGTGATTGGTGATCTTAAGTTGGTAGAGAGCCGGTGGTTGTAGCTGACACTATTTGATCACTGCAATAGTTACGTCGATTGATTGTGGACAGATCATGCAACCTGTCGTTGAGAAGGAGGGTCTATAGTAGACACGGATCGTGGGCTGTAAATTATGTAGAAGGCAAGTGTCAGCAGACGTGAATCTAGTCAGCTTGAGACATGTTTTGGGCCAGGAGTGTAGGCTCATACATAGAGGTTATGAATCTTGTGGAGAAGGTAGCTATAGTTCCTTCAGATCCTAAAAGAAAGGACGCTGATGAGGCTCTTGAGATCAAATCCCAAAGGTTATTGTTGAATGGAGTAAAGGATCATCTCATCCATCATATAACAAAAAAGTCCATTGCTCACGAGATGTGGGGGTTTCTTAAGAGCTTGTTTGAAGCTAAGAATGAGACCAAGATTATGGCTCACAAGGAGAAGATTCACCACTCTAAAATAACAAAGGGTGAGGATGTGGCTTTCAACCTCACCAAGGTCAAGCAACTAACAACAGTTGGAGTGACTCTCTTAGATGCAGAATTGGCATGCTCAGCTTTGAAGGGATTCCCAAAGGAGCGGGATTCGTTTGTTTTAGGAGTTGTTTGTAATATCCCAAACTGATATTCAACGGTTCTTTGCTACTAAGTTGTTTTTCATACACCCAATGATGTGCAAAAAGATGAATAAGAAGTGCATGCAAAATTGCCGTGCCAAATGGCCCTAAAATATAGCTAATCTCGTGAGATTATAGGGTAGAGATTTTTAGGAAGAAGATATAAACTTACCACTGATAAATAAGCTGATAGTACTCCAGAGATACGATGCATGCAGGTGGTGTTGAAAGGATGAGATAATAGTGGTCTTCTGGATTTGACGCCCAGCTACAAGGAATCTCTCTCCTTGATGAAGTTGACGTTTTTGATGAAGGAGGTGTCTATTGCTGATGAGACTTTGTGGAGTTGATGATCTATTCCTCCCGGAGAGATAGGAGGGCACATGCAAATAATTTGGCTCCTCTAAGACCCCAAGCGAATTGTTTTGGTCCAGAGGGTGACGTCTCCTCTTCCCCACGAATTTGCTACTGGGTGCCCTGGATGTGCTGACAATGAACTGACGATCACCCAGTATGATGTGCTAAGCCTGCTGAGAGAGACGGTGATGACATGCGGAGGAAAAACTGGGCTTTAGTGTCCCAACGAATCCTTCTGGGTTTTTTGAGCTATTCCCTAGCTGCAAACGTGAGCCTGCAAATAAACCTCCTGTGTGTGCTGGATCACTGAATACAGATGAATAAGATGAATGCCGATAATAGACCGGGGTGGCCTATCTTGAAAGAGATTAGGGCAGATAGATTTCACTACTGAAACCCTTGTTAGAGGAAGACCTTGTCTTCAACCCAACTGTTTTTGCTGCACTTGTTGCTGTCGTTCCAAAACCCAAAATCAACAATAATAATCATAGATGTCTTCTTTGGTCCAATAACCCTTCTGAAATAGATTAGCATGTACTTTTAGGGTTTGCATGTCACTTTTAGGGTTTATGCGTCTCTTTTGCATGCATGCAATTCTAATTTCATGTCGACTTTAAGCCTAAAGAAATAAGGCTTTTTTTATCATACTAATGACTTTAATACTGAATGAGTGTCTCGTTCTGTTCTAAGTATCAAATGTCTTCAGTTAATTCCCTTTTATGCAGTACCCGCTCGAACCTATGGGAATTAAGTAGGTTAGTGGGTGTTTTGGTGCTTAATTAGAAGAGGACATTACATTGTTTTCAAAGAGAAACTGCCAAGATGGGATAGACTATGGGATGGCTGCTGTCAGGAAGAGATTAGGAGGGGGATGAGGAGAATCTTTCCCTTATCTCCAAAAAAGGGGTGCCACAAGTGGAAGCAAACCTAAGAAGGATCTTTCTCGGATCAAGTGCTAAGTGTGTGGTGAGTTTGGCCAGTATGTCGGTTAGTGTCCTCAAGCCAAGAAGGGCAAGGGGATGAAGGGCAAGAAGCAACAAGTGGTTGCTCAGGTAAAGGAGGAGGATTGTGAGGAGGACAGTTCTCTACCCTGTTTAGACAGGACTACGCTCTCTTCCTTGATTCAGAAGGAAAACCTAGAGTAGGATGGTACATAGATAGTGGTGCTACCTATCATATGACTGGAAAAGAGAATGTGTTCCAACAGTTTTCGGTTCGGGCTAGAGGATTTATGAGGCATGGAATTCACACAAATCCTATAGATATTAGGAGAAAAGGAACAATGACACTGCAAATAGAGCCAAGAACGACTCTAAGAGTGACATGCGTTCTGTTGGTGCTTGGGTTGAGAGCAAGTATACTCACAGTTTCAACCCTCGAAGATAAGAGCTATGGAGTTAGCTTCTATGGTTGTGTAGTCTATATTCGTTACACATGGGGAGAGGCTCTAGGGGTTCATGTCATGATTGGCATTAGTGAGGGCCGACTATCTAGATTATGGGGTTAACCCCAAAAGGGGTAATGGATCAGTTGGAGCATCCTTGAGAGAGGAGGCTCTCCTAGATTATGGGGTTAACCTTGAAGGAGTAATGGATTAGTTGGAGCATCCTTGAGAGAGTAGGAGGCTCTCCTTAGTAGACCCACATGGTGGGAATGGTCCTAGTTGGATGATTGGGTATACTCATATGACTTCAATAGGTGGCAGTAGTAGCTATAGGATAGAGTAGGTCGAGTATTCGGATTTAGAGGGAGTAGATCTCTCAGATTAAGAAAAAGAGACTCATCGAGGTGTTGATCATGAAGGAGGTAGCTCTAGTGCAAGTACCTCCGTCGCCAAAAGGGAGAGTTAATTTGTGTAGCTCGGACAATTACTTCCACATTGGGTGTGCCTATCAATGGAGTTACCTTTCCACCCGACCATTTGCACCGATCGGACGACCTGGCTCGCGTGAGCTTTCATATCACGCATTGCTGGTCGTCCGATCGGTGCAAATGGTCGGGTGGAAAGCTAACGCCCCTATCAATGGATAAGTATGAGTTTGCTCATGGTTTTAGTGTCCCATGGTTTTTGGGCCCATAGTATTTTGGTGGCCCATGGTATTTGGATGTACTTTGTGTTATAAAGAGATAGAGAAAAGGAGAGTAAGGTGGTCAAATAGTAAAGTGTCAAGCTAGGGCATTTGTCGAGTGAATCTATCAAATGGCCGAGTTAAGGCCTAGTGTGTTCTTCTAGGGTTTGCAGAAAGGGTTTAGATTAAGTCAGCACGGAGATTCAGAGAGTTATTCTGGAAGAACTGTTGAAATGCAATTGAATAACCCTGCAACAAAAGAAGAAGACAAGCTTTGCTTGTTTTCCCTAGAGGTAGTTGGGTTTCTAGGGTAAAAACTTGTCTTATTGTGTGTGGCTGCACTGTTTATCATTCTGTTGTGCATCTTTTATCTTACGAGTGTATTTCCAGTTTATTAATGTTCAGTTAGTAAGATTGCTAGCGTAGTTGTAGGATACATTGATAAGAAACTTTGAAATCCAAGATACTCTTTGTAAATTGTGAGGGCATTGGCGTGGTTTTGTACAAAATTGTGGATATGGCATGCGTCATCAATTAGATTTCCAATCCATGTTACATTTGAAGCAATAGACTTGAGTGCTAAATTCTAAAAATGAATGATGCATGGAGTCCAAGCTATTTGTGGACATTTAGTTTCCACAATCATGCTAGCAGCCTTGCAAACAGGTGCATTATCAATGATGATTTGTATCCAAGAATCAACATCTACATTTTCAATAACTTTAATGAACATCTCATCCATATATTGTGCATCCTTGTATTTCCCTAGAGCATCCATTGCTTTCAAGAACATCGGTCCATATTGGGAAGACAACATAAAATTGATGAGTGGATGGTATGATGTATCCGTCCATCCATAAAAAACGATACTAACACCATATGAGGGGCATGATGATTTAATGGGCTCTAAGATTTTATCCACCTCCTTTTCCTTATCCAACAATGTGGTTCTAAGCTTATTTGAACTAGGAGGCACATAACCAGTTGGAGCTCGTTCAATTAGACCTCGACACATCTCGAGAAACAATGGTGACCGTGCAACATAAATGAACTGAAATTGAGATAGAAAAAAAATTCAATGGTAAGATCCATTTCCTCTCGCTTCCCATGTTGGAAAATCTTGTCCATTGCACCACTTGGAGTTGGACTCTTTCTTGTTAGTTGGACTTCAACCCCACTCCCATATCTGCTAGTGTTTGATGGTTTCTTCAAGAATGGAAGGGGAACTTCATTTTTGTGTTTCCTACTTGCTGCTGCCACTTTCCCCAAGTCAACTGCATCCTCTTTTTCCATCTCCCTTCGTTGGGTAAGAGTTAATGCCTTACATGTTCCAAGCCCACGAGAAAGGCCCAACAAATGGCCCTTAACCTGCTAGTAGGGTCTCTTGAACTCAATCTCTCAAAAATTACAAGTCCAAAGCACATTCTCTCCCCCAACCAGCTTTGCCCCAGGCCCTTTTTTCCCTGTTAGATACTTCCAGAAGGGGTATTTCTTCTCTTGGGCCTGCTGTCTTGCAAATTCAGGGTTATTTGCAGCATTAACAATACCTCTAGGAGCAGATGGAGTACTAGTAGAATGAAAGACAGATGGACATGGAGTTGGAGAAAAGGAGACACCAGCAGAGACATTTTTGTCTTATACCAGCTGCCCTTGCTGACTGAGCTATGATTTCTTGGGATTTAGTGAATAACACTGCTGCTGTTGGAAAATTTCTCAAGTTTGGTAGCTAAATCCACCTTCAAATCACTTAGAATCCCTTCCAAACCTGCTATTACCCTTCACCTACAAACAAAACTTGTTTGAGAACTCAGCATTGGCTGGAAAAGTGACAAATGAGAGTGATAAATTTGGTTTTAAGTGGCTCGTGGGCCACTTTTATGCAGGACATGTCTAGGGCACGTCTCCAAGTGTTTTGGAAGTGTCTTGTTTTAAGACAAGTCCAAAACATGTGTCCGAGCAGGACATGGACACGGGGGCCGATTTGTACGTGTCCTGTTTCGTAGCTACTCTCAAGTTACAACTAACCCTCCAGAGTGCCCGGAGATATGAATCAGAACTTATTCTTGTTCTAGGAGGGATGAACTTTGAGAAAAATCCTACGGGCACAAATGTTTGGCATATATCTATAATCTGTGAAGTTTGAACTGATGAATTTATAATTTGGAGATTAATGTTCCACTTTCATTAGCAATAGTTGCTGAAAACGTGTCTTCATACAGGTTATTCAGTATTGGGCCGAGAGAGGATTATCAGGCTTCACTGTTTTCAAATTCCGTCTAAGGCGGTTGGGAGGGCAGCCAGTTTTGACAACAGATCAGGTCAGTTAAATTTGATTTACTATCCATTTGTATTTTTTTCAAATTATATTAAAGAAACTTTTGTCTCTATTGTTAATGGTTAGACACATAAATGGGCATTGTACTATGGTCGTTATCTTGGTATTGGTTTTCTCATGCACATTTGAATGGTACTTTGTATGATCAGGTTCGTTTCAGTCGTGCTCAGCTTCCAAAGTGCCCATCTGAGTTAAAAGGGTATGGTTTCATTGCTTTATTCCCTTTAATATTAACCTATTATTTTTCTAAGATTTAATATGGGTTGGATTTATAATGAACTGCACTTGTTTCAATTTCATTATTTTGTTGTCTTCTCTATCTCGTTTGAAATAGATATTGTATATATTTGATCTGATCATTGATGACACCCATGCCATTTTAGGTTGGCATCTGAGGATATCAGCAATGGCCAGGAGAGATTACCTGTCCCTGCTTCTAATTTGATTGATGAACCAGCTGTTCCACCAACAGGTGAGCTAATATAGAGTCGTGTTAGTTGTCTGTGATTTGTTTTTCTGGTATAGTATGAAATATTATGGTTTTTGGTTGCTTTCCTCGAGTTATGCTTAAAATTCATTAAATGCAAAGGATGTGAAGGTGTGGGTTCCCAGATTGTTGGATATCACTGGATACAGGAAGAGGGTGGCTTCATAGATCCTGTGATAACTAAAGACAACCTTCAGTTTATATTTCTCAATGTCATGCTAAGGAGATCAAATGCAGCTGAAATTAACAGTTGTGACTAGGGTTACAATATAAACAATATTATTGAATGTTCCAAAGATCCTGGCAGTAATTGTTGCATAAATCAGGCTGTGCGTCCTAGGGAAGTCTGTCTCTTCGAGTTATAGGTGTGCACATATGCGGAAATGGGTAGAAACTTGTTAAAACTTAAAATGACCATGTTTAAAGTCCCAGGATCTTTAACACTAATTTTAATGCACTAACTTCCGTATGGATTTATACTTAGTTATAATATATGGATTTTTCCTTTTAGGCGATAATGTCCTTGGGTTATTTTTTTCCTTTTCTGTTTACTGCATTTTAGTTCTGACATGCCGGGCAGGTTCATTTTGTAGTGCTACAAGCACTCTTTATTGATGTTCTATTGTATGCTGTTGACCATTCCAATTGACTCTTTAAGATTCTCATTCGAGGTCACTAATTAAATTTCTTTCCCTGTTTGGGACTTGGGATTGATGTAGTTCTCATGAAATTTTGATTGTAGGTTTCACTTATTTAAAAAATGTCAAGGTCGCTAAGGGTGTTGAGATTCCGCCACCTGCTGAAGGTTGTAACTGCAAGGGTGAATGTGTCAATCCAAGGACGTGCTCTTGTGCGAGATTAAATGGGATGGACTTTCCCTATGTTCGAAGAGATGGTGGCAGGTCAGATACAAGATTGCCTCTTTTGGTCACTATAATATTTGATGCATTTGAGACGGTCACTGGAGAAACTGTGTAGAACATTTTGGTCATCACCAAATTTGAATGCAATGTTTTTAGACTTTATGGTTGTTAAAGCAATGTTGCAAAATTCTTATTTATCCTGAGTTTTCTTAGTATTTTTTAGTTTTACAGGTCTGAGTTCATGCTTGCTGAATTTTCCCGAGTTTTTGCTAATTGTTTTCCCAGGTTTTCCGATTCCCCAATTTGATGACCCCTGCCAATCTTGCTATGCCAATCTGTTTGTAGCATAGCTATGATGTCTCATATCTTGAAGCACAAGCTATACAAGACTAATTTTAATATAAGCGCTAGAATTGTTTCTTGCTAAATACGTACTTTCTAATTGGTATTTGTAACCTTTTGTTTAGAATTTTCACTTTTTTTATGGTTTGTTTGTTAGAAATGCCTGTCACTCGCGGCCAGTGCATTTCAACCATTGGCTAAGAAATGGGTTTTGGGGATTGCATCCGGCCTAGGTCACACCAACCCTTAACATGGCTGGATTTTTTTGGTGTCTCCTCGCAGCTAAGTCACCCCTAAGGGTATTGAACTCGGGTCACTTTGCAAATGAAACCCACTCTTGTAAACGAAACCCACACTTTAACCGAGTGATCTAGTGGGAATTGACAGTTTTGAATCTTCACTTAAGTCTTATAAAGTCACTTCTATTTGCAGCCTTTAAAAGTTTCTCCTACTTATTTTGAAAATGGCTCAAAAATAGAAAATAAAATATACATAATATTAATCCATCACTTCTTGTTTAACTCTATATTGCTATCTTTGTAAGATACATGTTCTTTTCTTAATTATCTCAGGTTCATTTTTAGTTATTTTTGAAATTTGCTACAATTAATGGTTTTTTAATTGAATACTAACCAATGTTATCGGAACCGGATCGGTCATCGAACCGGCGAAGCCCAAAATGTGAACTGGACCGGAACCGGCAAAAAACGGGGTAAAAAACCGGCTGACTAAAAAATACATAAAATATTCATATTTTGTAAAAAACATATATTCATGTGCATACATATGAATCCAAACCATTAATACAGAAAGATGCAAAGTTTCTCATATATATAGCAAATATGGGTGCAAATATCCAAAATAGCACCTAGTGCAATACATCTCTGAGGTTCTGAACCAAAGTACATTAACAAAGAGGCTCCAAAGTACATCAACAAAGTTTTATTTTCTGGGTTTTTAAAAAAAATTGAGTTTCGTGAGTCCCTAGTCCAGACCGGCTGGTTCGGCCGGTTTTGGCTGGTTTTGGCCGGTTCCGTACCCGGTCTGGAAAAAATCCGGTTTTTTGAATTTTTTTTGCTGACCAAACTGGCCAACCCTGTAAACCGGTCAGACCGGCCGGTTTTGGCAGTTCCGGTCCGGTTCCGATAACACTGATACTAACTAACATCCTTTTTGTTTGAAGTTTGTGCTATTCAGCTTTTGTATAGAACATTTCTATTGCAAAAAATGTCTAGATTCATACCCCTTTTGCCTATTCTAATTCATTTAACCGAGTGATCTAGTGGGAATTGACAGTTTTGAATCTTCACTTAAGTCTTATAAAGTCACTTCTTTTTGCAGCCTTTAAAAGTTTGTCCTACTTATTTTGAAAATGGCTCAAAAATAGAAAATAAAATATACATAATATTAATCCATCACTTCTTGTTTAACTCTATATTGCTATCTTTGTAAGATACATGTTCTTTTCTTAATTATCTCAGGTTCATTTTTAGTTATTTTTGAAATTTGCTACAATTAATGGTTTTTTAATTGAATACTAACCAATGTTATCGGAACCGGATCGGTCATCGAACCGGCGAAGCCCAAAATGTGAACTGGACCGGAACCGGCAAAAAACCGGGTAAAAAACCGGCTGACTAAAAAATACATAAAATATTCATATTTTGTAAAAAACATATATTCATGTGCATACATATGAATCCAAACCATTAATACAGAAATATGCAAAGTTTCTCATATATATAGCAAATATGGGTGCAAATATCCAAAATAGCACTTAGTGTAATACATCTCTGAGGTTCTGAACCAAAGTACATTAACAAAGAGGCTCCAAAGTACATCAGCAAAGTTTTATTTTCTGGGTTTTTAAAAAAAATTGAGTTTCGTGAGTCCCCAGTCCAGACCGGCTGGTTCGGCCGGTTTTGGCTGGTTTTGGCCGGTTCCGTACCCGGTCTGGAAAAAATCCGGTTTTTTGAATTTTTTTTGCTGACCGGACTGGCCAACCCTGTAAACCGGTCAGACTGGCCGGTTTTGGCAGTTTCGGTCCGGTTCCGATAACACTAATACTAACTAACATCCTTTTTGTTTGAAGTTTGTGCTATTCAGCTTTTGTATAGAACATTTCTATTGCAAAAAATGTCTAGATTCATACCCCTTTTGCCTATTCTAATTCATTTATAGTTCTTTTTAAGGTGAATTTGTGGAAGTATTTTGTTAGTTCTTAGGTCTTGAAGCATAGCTGTTTTTGTTGAAGAGTGGTTTTATGAGATTTACTTTCTAAAACATGAGAGTTTGCCCTTGTTAAACATGCCTTTCTTCACATTCAACTAAAATTTTCTTACACTTTGATTGGTGTTGTAGGTTGGTGGAAGCAAAAGATGTTGTTTATGAATGTGGCCCAAATTGTAGTTGTGGGCCTGCTTGTGTCAATCGTACCTCTCAATACGGGCTTAAATACCGCCTTGAGGTTGGTTGATTCTCATTATGACTAGAGAAGTTTGCTTTTAGATGAAACAAAAGTAATGCTAATGTGAGATTGGTATGGCCATTGGGTGCATCGGGTAACATTTTTGGGAAACAAAATGAATTCAAAATAAATGATCATCAGATCACCACACTTGAAGTAAGAAATGCTGCAAATAAGGAGTCATCTCTATTATTTTTAATCTTCTTACTGAACATATGTTTGATGAAATTGTAACCAACAATTTTTTGGGCATGCTTTTTCTTGAATATTTATGTTCATGTGCTAAAGTTGGCAAGTTAGTATCTATGCTTTTGCTATGAGTTCATTTATCTTAAAAATGGTTATTGCAGGTGTTTCTAACTCCTAATAAAGGTTGGGCTGTGAGATCTTGGGATTCTATTCCTGCTGGGGCTCCAGTTTGTGAGTACACAGGCATTCTTATGCGGACAGTTGACCTAGATGCTGTCAAGGAAAACAATTTCATCTTTGAAATCGACTGTCTACAAACAATGAAGGGAATTGATGGGCGACAGGTAATTTTATTAATCATTCCACCTGATATTATATTTCATAGCGCTTGGTAACAATTATATCTAAGTTGAATTTCACTTCGGAGACCATGAGACGATGTTAATTTTTTTTTTTGCATTATAGAGCATGGCAATCTATTTTCATATTAAATAACAAATTTAGTGGAACAGTAAAGTTTTAGAAACATTTTTCTTATCATTAAATTGTTTGTGTAATGTGTAATGGAACATTAGGTGTTCTGTTGGCTTTGACACTAATACTTGCTCTTGTTACTGGAGAAATCGTAGTATTGTTTGGCTTGGCAATATTTTTGCCAAACTCTTAAGTACTTAGCACATCCTGCTAGAAGTCCCACTGTATTTTGTGATTAGCTTTGTTAAACACTACTTAGGGACTAATACTTTAGTTGGCATTGCTTCCTTCACATGCTTTTCCATGCTAGTAAGATGTTGTTTAAAGTATATATTTGGGTCATAAAGTCACATGTTGGAGTGTAGGCTGTACACCATTCTTCTTTCCTTAGTACAATACCTATGCAAGTGAAGGCCCTCTTTGTCATCATGTGATTACAACATGTTGAAATCATCACATATTAGATTAGCCAGTTGGCTTTTGGAAGTCTGTCAACTATATATATTATATACCATTGTTAAAAAAATCGACATTGACAACAAATTGGTGAGGGTTTGAATTATGACTTCTGGGCAACATTGGCAAAAAAATCGGCAAACCATGGCAAGCATTAAAAATACAAAATACATTCATTTTTTTTGAAGTTTTTAACATATAACCAACAACAACATCAAATAAGCACATTGGCACATAAATTTAGGAAAACCACCAATGTATATGTAGTGATGCCAAGCCTAGAGGGTTAACTCAAGTGGTCATGAGCCATATGTGAGATTGCTTCCCCCAAAGTTGGTGAGGTGATGAGTTTGACTCTCTTGATCCCCTTGGGGTTGGGCTCTATAATCAGTGCCGATGGTTTACCCCATTTACCTTCCATGAATTATGGCCGTTTACCTTCCATGAATTATGGGGAAGTACTCGGAAGGTTTTTTGTGAGGTTATTCCTTGGAAAAAAATGATGAAGTGGATGCCAAATAAAAAATGATACATCAAAGTCAATACTAAATCCTGAACTTGGATAGCTATCCAATCAAGAACTCAAAAGTGGACAACAAATACAAAATGACATCAAATATATAAATGTGTATCATCATCATGAATCAAAACCAGGATGTATCACTTGGCATTTGTATGGAATAGTTAAGTGGAGAGGAGTCTAGGTAGGTGTATAGTCAACATCCAATAAATGAAAAGGATTGTCCTCTAGGTAGTTGTATAGTCAATGGTCCAATAAATAAAAAGGATTGTCCTCTAGGTAGGTGTATAGTCAATGGTCCAATAAATAAAAATAATTGTCCTCAGGGCAATGTTCATGAGCCATTTGTGTTTCTCAAGGCTTACATTGGAACTATCCAAGTCAAGTCTTGTCATAAATACCAGTGTTCTACAAAGTTTCCGGGACGCGGGAGCAGGGAAACACACATTCTTTTTTTAATTTATTATCAATGATATATACCATGCTCCATGATATCATGCTATGCACCACCTCGAACTGCATGTAACTAAGTTGGGTGACATCATCGTAATGGTGAAATGTTATGTTGTAAGGGTATACATGTCAAGCCTGAAACTGTTCCCAGACTATGCGGTGGAGTGAAGATTTTTTGGTTAGAATATGTACGGCATAGGGAGATTAAAGCTGACTTTGAATCAATCAATCAGTCCATAAGTTTAATGCCCTTTTCTTTGCAGAAAACATTGTTAGTGTTTCTAATTGTATTAGTTTATTGTGTAATTTAAAATTTCAAATGTTTTTTGGAAACCGTAAAGTTCCCATATGATTATCTTGGTGCATCTTCTGTTCTATCGAAAATAAACTCTTGCCTTGGCTTCTGATGCCAACGTCTTGATGGATGTTGCAAACTTGATTTTTGAAATGATTTTTAGAATGGTTTCTGTTTGCTGAACTTTTAAGTTTAAAGGTGAACCTTGGGATAGTTGCCTTATGTTCTTTCCATGCAAACTCCTTCACGATTGTTTTGCAGAGACGTCTAGGAGATGTATCAAAGTATGACAATGGTGATTTGGAGAAGCTTGATGATAAGAAAGATGGACAACCAGAATTTTGTATCGATGCAGGAACATCTGGTGGTGTTGCCAGGTTCATCAATCATAGTTGTGACCCAAATCTCTTTGTACAATGTGTATTGAGTTCCCACCATGATCCCAAGCTTGCACGAGTTATGCTATTCGCGGCTGATAACATTCCTCCCCTCCAGGTATAAGTATGATTCATGATATTTGAAGGTTTGCAAGTCTTTCATGTTCGATTAGCAGTTGCTTGACTCTATTGAAGTCTTGCCTTTACAAGTTCGGATATAGATTTTAATCCTTTTTTGTGTTCTTGCAGGAGCTTACATATGATTATGGATATACACTTGACAGTGTGGTTGACGAAGAAGGGAAAGTTAAGAAAATGCAATGCTACTGTGGTGCTGTAGAATGTAGAAAACGATTGTTCTAAGGCAATTTGTAAATTATTGCCATTAATCATCTCAAGCTGAAATAATGAAATGAAGATGCATTCTTTATATTTTTTAATCGTATATTAACTAGCATTTGGATCTTAAGTTCTTAACAAATCGTAAAAACGTCGGAATTAAGCTTTCCTGTATAAGGTTTGGAAAGGACTTGTTTCCTGACAGCCAGAATCTGTTCAAGCTTGAAGGATAACAAGGGCGAATGTTATGGGCTGCTTTCCCAGTAGCCACTTGCTGTTTGGTTAAAGATTTGCAGTCGATTTGGTCTTTTATGCTAGGGCTAAAAGAAAATATTGGATCAATATTTACTGTAGGGGATGGCAACTTAGACGGCTAAGGTTTTGCGACATGCACAGGGAATATATTGCTCTCAGATGCAAGTCTCCTTGTATTTTTCTTAGAACAATATTAGCTGCGGAAAGCTTATTGTAGGCACTGGGAACTGTATTTTTTGCATGACAATATCAGTCTAAATCCATAGATAGATTCCGTAATGAAATTAGTTTAATCATTTTGGAGAACTGTGGCACTAGTTGAAAATCTTGGAGAATGTTTAAAATGCTATGGTAAATGGAGAACTGTGGCATTAGTTGGAAAAGGTAGGTCCAAAGTTCGAAATGAAATAAAATATAATATTTGGGGACATTAAAGTACATTCAATGTTTTGTTCGCGGGGCATTTTCTTCGATGTAATGTAATATGTGGATCCATTTCTACACAATGATCAGAATATTTATTCGCTTCACCAAATGATTTCTAGGCACTAGGTTGAATTTAATGTTTAAAATGATGCAAGGCCACTAAATTAACTATAATGCTGTTTGTTTAAATTTGGAATTGTGAAATCAAGCGAACAATGCAAAATGCACAAATTGCAATTACATAATGTGTTTATTTTCATTACAGTAAGGTTTGGTGCTCTAAGCACCATGTCAAGGGGATTGGATCCCCGGCGGGGACGGCCACAGCCGACCGCCTAACTACCCGTCTTTCTCCGGTTCCTCAATTTTTACAAAAGGTTTACATTTGCAATGTGACATCACATAATAAGCTATCAAAGCAAAATGCATACACTGCAATTACACAAATGCATGCAAAATATATATCTATATATATTTGTCATCTAACCCATTATATATTTCTTTGTATGAGAATAATGGGTGGTCATTCTACATATTTCAATTTTTGTTGCCAATTTTATAGGAGAGTATTTATAAACAATTCTACACAATCAATAAGCTATTCTGGACAACTAACTCCAGATATGTTTCTTCTTTATTTAAAGTATGTCCATTTATTATGAAAGTGTGTTAATAGTTGGGCATATTAATGGGTGGGTGTCAGAGTGGTTTTACATCATAGTGAATCAATGGACTTTCGCATCGTAGAGAATAATGGACTTGCAACTTAGTAGACCAGAAGGCTTAATGGACTTGCAACTTAGTAGACCAGAAGACTTGAATCTTCATGGGCCATTATCAATCCTTTGTATTAGATTGTTGTTTTTGTGCCTTGTATATGTTGTTTTTTGATCCCATGATCACTTCACTGACCCTTACTTGAGTTGTTGATTATTGTTCCTTTGCTTTTGACCTTTTAAAAGATGTTATTAATAATGGGTGGTCATTATATATACCTCGATTTTTGTTTCCAATTATATAGGAGAGTATTTATACAGAATTCTACACAATCAATAAGCTATCCTGGACAACTAACTCTAGGTATGTTTCTTCTTTATTTGAAGTATGCCCATTTATTATAAAAGTGCGTTAATAGCTGGGCATATTAATGGGTGGGTGTCCTAGAGTTTTTGCATCTTAGTGAATCAATGGACTTTTGCATCGTAGTGAAATAATGGACTTGCAACTTAGTAGACCAAAAGACTTGAATCTTCATGGGCCACTGTCAATCCTATGTATTAGATTGTTGTTTTTGTGCCTTGTATTTTTTGATTCTTGTTACCTTGATCACTTTATCGACCCTTACTTGAGTTGTTCATCATTGTTCTTTGCTTTTGACTTTTTAAAAGATGTTATTAATTTGTGTATCTCACAATTAGCAATTTCATTGCTTTCTTATAGTTGATATCCTCCCAATATATAAAGCTTATGCTCGGACAAGGATTGTAACCTTTATCTATAAAAGAACTTTTGTATGTCGTAATTTTTTTTTAAAGCACCTAAACCATTTTTGAAATGTCAAACCCTTTAAATCCCTGCGGGTTGGCTAAAATTTCATATTTTTGTTATCTTCTTAGTTTCCTAGATCATTTGTTAGAGCCCAAACACTAGCTGTGCTTGGTTGTGTAACTTTGTAACAATGCTATTTTATCACCAATTGCAATAGTCATTGTGAAGTAGTTACAAAATTGGTCTAACCTCTTTGACTACCTATACCAAGGCAATGCCATTTACCTTGTGCTTATACTAATGGCACCTGGATTCTCCCCATACATTATAATTATTAACATATAACCATTTTGTTAATTGGAGTTTGGTGTACATATGATCAACTTATTGATCACAAGTAAGATAAGGAACATGGATGGCATGGAATAGCCCTCTTCCTTAAGAGTGACCTTTGAGCATTTTCCAACATAAATGAATCAACTTAATTGCATAAGAATAATAATATACATAATTATCTTTTGAGTTTTGACACTCATAAAAGAGCTCATTTCTCTTCTCCCAATATTCACTTTAGGCGCATTCTCTATTTTTTTGGTCTTTTATCCATGCCTTACTACATTTCCTACATTTTGAAAGTTTTGAACTAGTTGATGCATCTTAAAGCCTTTGCTGCGTTGAAGTATTTAGAAGACTTAGGTCAACCTATTTGACTAGGTATATAGCTGACTTATGTTATTGAATATTTATTATGTTTTTTGTTTACAATTAAAATTGTTGAAAATGTAATGTTATATCTCATTCTTTTTAATGAATATATTTTCCATTCATTTTATTTGTACAAGCTTGTGTTCAAATGAAAGGATTTTCGTATTTTATTTTACATCTCTTTCAAATGTATGCTATGTTAATGGGTTCATTTATTCAAATAAAATATTGATTTGTGGTTGGGTGAACTTGAACTTGAATCAATGACATTGGGATTGATTCAAAAGACGTTATAAGTACAATCATATCACATCAACTCCAAATTCTTGCATAAGCTGTGAAACAAGCTACCAAGAAGCTTGATTGGGCATAGAACACTCTTGAATGAAGGATGGTAGAGTAGTTTGTTTTAAACAGGTACTTGGACTTGGATTAAAGTGGGAATGTTATAGAATCTTGTTGGTAGGTAACAAATTATATATAATGACAATTGTCCAATTTGAAGTAGCTTTGACAACATGACTGCTTTTACTTCAACATATTTGTAAATGACCACAATTAACTCCTTTGAAGACCATAATCAACATCCTTGTGGGCAACATTTTGTTGGGCAAGAAATTTTGTAAAAGAGCTTGTTGTTCTTGTGGTTTTAGAGGGCATTGAGGGTTCAAACTAAAAGTTTGGATAAAGAAAGGTGAACCATTTTTTTTCTTGGATCTATTAATCATTGAGGGATTTAAAACCCCAGGTGTCTTGGACATTTTGGTTGTCGTTGATGTCAAGCTTAGTAAAAGTTGAAGAAGCAAAGAGTTGAAGTATCTCTTGAAGTATGTCTTAATACAAGCCATGAAATGAAGAAGTGATGTCAAGCATAGTAAATGGTGTTGGAGAGTTTTGATGTTGCAAGTGCTGAAGAAAGATGATATCTTTAGAAAGAGTTGAAGCAATGAAGTGGCATTAATTAGAACATGAAGCAATGACGTATAATGATCTCCCCTTAGCAAATGTTTGAAGTGTCATCCATGTTGAAGTGTTTGAGGGGTGCAATGTTGAATTGAAACAATTTGAAGTGTCATGCTAAGACATTGCCTTCCACCACTCCTCACAACTTGAAGTGTCAACGTTGAAGTAAACTGCAATGAAATTAAAATTGTAGTTGGTTCTCCCTCAAAGCGTTACATGCATAAATCAACCCTTCATCTTGCTCTACACAACGCCCTGCACAAAGAGTTGCACAACACAACCTTTAGTTTGGAAGTAGCAAAAGCCGGCCCTATCATAGCAATGGTTGATGTGTATAAAGGAAGAGTCTAGCGCCCTCATTCTAAACTAATTTGGTGGATAAGAATAAAAAAATGTAGAGCAAAGTATGAGGCTTAGTAAAGGTTGCCAGTTGAAGTTTGAGATTTGAAATAGCAATAAGGAGGAGGAGGTCTAAGGGTGAAGGAGAAACCCAAAAAGTAAGCAAAGAAGTAGGTCAAGTGATGAAGTCTGTGGAGGATTGTCAACAAGTCTAATTGTAGGTTGAAAAACTGATAAGGGTACAAGTTCTATAAAAAATTGCAGACAGATTCAGTCTTGTTCTAAGTGAAGATTTGGTCAAGGTTTTGACAAAATTTTCAAGATTTGAGGACAGATCTAAGGACAATTTGGGGACATATTTTATAGATGGTTCAAGTGTATATTTGAAGGACATTTTGTGACAGTTCAAGGGTTGATTTGAAGAATCATTCAAGGGCATATTTGAATTATGTCTTGAGCAGATTCAAAGCATTGGTTTAGATAGATATGGCACACACTTCTAGGAAGTGTTGCTGGACAATAAAAAGCATAATTAAAGGCAGATTTGGAAACATGTGTTGATGTAGATTTGATGTAGAGTTCTTCTAAGGAGATTGTTGTCTCCTATAGGTGGGTGCACGTGAATCCATGACGTTGGTTCCTCCTAGTTGCTACTAAAAAATCAAGGGATTGGTGTCTCCTTTGGGTTGGTGCCCATAAACATTGTAAACAGATTGGTGTCTGCAAGAAAAGCTTTTATCTTATGATTATATAAAATTGAGCTTCCATTTAGTGTATTTTAGTTTAATATTGATATTGATGAAGTAGATGTTACATGATTGATGAAGTAAAAATTGTTAAAGTGCATGATACTGATTCATCCCCCCCTCCTTAGTATCATTGTGTGTTTCAATAACTGGTATCGAGGCTGGTTCCTTCAGATAAGTTTGATCACTGAATATCCTTGAGAACACACATGTACAAGCAAGCCGATTTTGCTAATAATGGAACACCAATCTTTGATGGGACAGACTATGTCATTTGGAGCATAAGGATGAGAATATTCTTGATGGCACTTGGTTTTGATGTTTAGCAATCCGTAGAGAATGGGTACATAGTACCAACTACTCTGCCAATTGATCCAAGTGGGAAGAAACTCTATAAAAGCAATGCAAAAGAAAAGAATGCCATTTTAATCAATTTATCTCATTTTGAGAAAGCCAAAGTGAGACCCTGTACATTAGCTAAGGAGGTGTGAGACAAGTTACAAATCCTTTACACAAAGGATAATTCTGATGAAAAGGAAGCCAAGCTTGTCAAGGGGGTTAAGAAAGGAGCAAGCAATTGTAAAGATTGAAAATATCCCTCTGTATGTGACAAAATGCTTGAAGAATTTGAAGGGAAAGTTCGATTGACCATAAATACAAAAGATGATTGGGTTTGCACCTTGCTTCTTAAAGCAAAGTGCAAGCTCTTACAAAGTAAGAAGCAAGGTGCTAGTATTAAAGAAATTGATCCCGTTGCATAACAACACCATATACTATTCTAAACAATTTAACATTGTATTGGATTAACAATCTTGTAGTAGCATGTATGTTCTTGCTCGAGGAGAACAATGACTAGTTCTGATGGCTTGGAAAGTGCAATTTGAAGAGGTGGACTAGCATAAATTTATGGCAACATACTATGGCACGTACAACAATCTTGTAGTAGCAGGTCATTCCAACAAATAGTTTGAGATCTGGAAGCAATTTTGATTTGAAGGGTTTGGAAATATTGTTGTGATGGATGAGATGCTCTACACAAGAAGTCCCTTGACACTATTGGCATGTACAACAGTTCTAGAATGGATTCCTATACTTTTGTTGTTTATTAATGCCTTTCTCCAGTATATAATCACCAAGTTTGCCACCTCTTTGGTTTACACACATTTTGCTTATGGTGTTCTTGGGTTGACCATATCTTGGAGATTAAGGAGCTTGATATACTGAAATCTCATATGTGAACGCCATGCTAGAGAGTTTTCCATATAGGGTCATTGCTCCAGGCATAGGGTGTTAGCAGTTGCTTATGGACAATGTGTTTATATTCATTGATTGTATACAGTGTGGATACACAAAAAATGCATGTAGATCCTATAAAATGTACACAAATCATGTAAAATGCGTGCAAGTCTTATAAAGTGTCCACATCATGTGTTGGATCATATGCTTAGTCTTAAAGGATTCCTATAGGTGAAAAATGGTTGCCATGATAAAATTCCCACCATAAACAAAAAATAAATGCACACACACCTAGCAAGCTAAGATTAAAATTCACGCTAAGCTAAGAAAATGCCCACCAAGATCTCTCAAAATGCCTACCAATGCACATAGAAATGCTTTCCAATGTCTTCCAATGCTCGCCATTGCACTTAAAATGCCATCCAATATTGCACCTAAATGCCCTCTAATGCATTAAAAATGCTTGTAGGGCATGGGAAAATGCTTGCCAAGCATAATAAATGCTTGCTAGGAAAGATGAAATTCTCGCTAGGCATGTAGGGACTGGATGCCACTTGTAATATTCCAAATGATATTCTATTGTGTTTTGATAATATGTTTGTGGGTTTGGTGCTTCAGTTGTACTAGAAAGATAAATAAAATTTGCATGCAAAATAGTGCTGTGCCAAAAGGCCCTAAAATATAGCCAATCTGGAGAAATAATATGAAAAATAATTTTAGTGAGAGAAGGTACACATACCAATAATAATAGTGCTGATAGTCTATTAATATATACAAGGCATGCAAGTAAGATAAAGAAGATATAGTGGTGCTTTCCAGTAGTTGATGCCCAGCTGAGGAAACATCCCTCTTCTGTTGCTCTTCACGTTTTTGAGGCAAGGATGGTTCGTTGCTGCTGAAACTTGCTAGGGATGCTGGTATAGGTCCTCTGGAGAGATAAGGAGACACATCCATAAGTTATGACTACTCTAGGTACCCTAGCGAATTGATCTGTGTGAAAGGGATGACACCCTCTTCTTCCTTGTTTTTGCTGGTGAATGCTCCGGGTGTGCCAGGAATGGAACGATAATCACCCTGTCTAGTGGTGTACCCAAAATGATAAGAATGATGGAAGCATGTGAACCTGCAATAAACTCTCTCCGCCTGCTGGATGATTGAACCAAGAATAAAGAAGATGATGAATAGATGATGCTAGACTTGGATGATCTATCTAGAAGTGATTAGGGCAGATAACTTTCATTGCCGAAATCACTTGTTAGATGAAGACCTTTGTTCAACCCCAACTTACTGCTGCTGCTGCTGCTCTAGAAACTAAACTCAATAATAATAATCATGGATACCTTTTTGGTTTTCCCTTTTCTTCAATATATAGATTTAGCATGTACTTTTAGGGTTTTCATGCCACTTTTAGGGTTTGCACTTTACTTTTTGCATGCATGCAATTCTAATTGTTCGTTGACATAATACTGAAGAAATAAGTTTTGCATGTTCTACATGCTTTATGGTAATAACTATGATGGCCCTCTTTACTATATTGATAACTTAATAATACCGAATAATTGTTCTAATATGCTCCCGATATTAAATGTCCTTAGTCAATTCCCTATTTATCAGTAACAGAACATTACAGTCCTCCCTTGCCAAAGATTGCTCGTCCTCAAGCAATGCAAACACAACTCCATAATCAATCAAACTGAACCAACTGTATCTGGGGATGATCCTAGGGTCCCAAATTATCCTAGGAGATCTGTAGCACCTTCTGCTCAAATCACTGCACGATACCCTCACAAGATATCCCATGGAAGCCTCCTATAAGTAGAGTAATTAACCATGATGTAAACGAGGTACCATCACAAGAGACCTCCTGAAAGCATCCTTTAGCAATCACTAAACTTCCAGTCACTGTAATCCCGAGGTCCCAAATCAATCTGAGAATTGCAGAGGTCAAAATGCATCCAATGCTACCCTGTGTAGTATCAACACAAGGAGCATCCTGTAGACTCCTATATAACCCCATTAGTAAACACTGTATCCATCCCTCACAAGGTCTCCCGCTTGGGTCCCAATGCAAACTTGTGCATATTTCATCCCAAATATCCCAAGGCTCTTGTGGGACTATACCCTTAGATAGGAATATCTTCCCAAGAATCGCCCACTAAATAGGACACCAAGTATTAATATCTCTCCCATCCAACCTCCAAAAAGGACATTGTCCATAAGCACTGTCACGAGTGTTTGTGCCAGAAATTGTTCTTAGACTACCAGAAGAACAAGCCAACACAATCTCAAAAGTAAAATTAAATAAAATAGGTTTTAGGGTTTTAAAAAATTCAT